>OY987317.1:720186-1321035 GCA_963920655.1 Geranium rotundifolium | reverse complement strand
AACAGAAAACAAAGCATTTCTCAAAAAATAAATAAGAACAAAATTTCACTTATAATTTCATATATTATGAATTTATTAAATTACACTATTTAATAATATATTATTTTTATACATCGTGTTGAATTTTGAACCCAGATTGAGAGTAGGGAACAAGTAGGGCCAACCACAAGGCGAAACTCAATCTGTTATATATCTTGATCACAATTAGTTTATATCTTTGTGAACAATTTACTGATAAATATAATCAGTGACTGATAATAATTGAGATTTTAAACGTATCAATATAAGATTGTTATACACGCATTGAATTTATTATGTAACGAAAAATACATGCATTCTTCATTTTTTTCTTTTTTACGACTCTTGTTCATTCTAATCCCCCTTCTCATACACTTCCTAATCCATCAATCAACCACAATCTACCTATAAAACTCACATGTCCCCACACTTATGTTGCATGAAAAACTCATTTTCCTACTCTCTTAAACTACACCAAAATGGTACAGGGATCATCAATAACACTGACCCACAACCTTTCATTAAAATAAATTCCCCCACCGACCCAAATACTAAATTTTCAAATTCAATTCTCCTTGATAGCACACGACCATCTATCATGAAAAACTCAATTTCCTCAAGGTTCGTGTTGTCTTCGTCGTTCACAGCATTGTGTCTATTCATTTAATGTATATACTCTAATTCTATAATTCATTTACATGAGTATGTGTATTATAATATATTTAAGAAAGTTCATTATACTACCAAACACAAACGTTCACAATTAGCTAATCTTATTCTCTCTTTTTCTCAAGTCGAGTTCGAACCTTCCTCTACGAGTAAAGTTGAATCTCGATAAATAGAAGCTTGATTCGACTCGTTTATATCATATTTATCATATTAGGGCGATATTCTTGATCATATATAATTATTGTTGTTTGAAATGTTGTTAGACATTAGTAACATTAGTCATCTACCTTTTGAGGATTATTTGAAATTTGCAGAAAATTAATTGAAGGTCAATAAGAGACAAATTGGGTGTTATTGTAGACGTTAGCATTTTCACCGGCATAAAAATTAATTATAAGTTATTCGATGGAACAAGATTATTTTAGCATATGCAATAATGTGCATGGTCCTATGATTGAGTGGTGTGTGATGTGGGGACAGCGAGGCCTGTTTTGGAGGAGTAACGTGCGTCACACGCGATAGAAGCGCGTGGCCCTACACAGCGGAGATCAGCGCGTGAGCAGAGGTGAGCTGTCAGTCACGTGGTCCGAACTTTCCCCTCTCTCTCTAACTGTTTTTGCGTTTTTGCCGGTGGCTACCGTCTACGGCCATCACTCCTTCGTCCCCAAATTTATTAATTATTTATTTATAGAAAAATATAAAATATATTAAGTTCAAAAAGAATTAATATCGAGGTATGGCGGTGTTTCCGGGTGCTGCGGGCGTCAATTGTTGGGAGGAGGCAGGTGTGGATTTGGGCCTGAAGGGCGGTTGGACGCGGAGGGTTGGAGCGGGGTTTGATGGAGGCGAGGTCGAGAGATTTGAGGAGAGGCGGAGACGGGTGAGGCTTGAGTTGGGTCGCGCCTGGGTTGCGACGGCGGAGCACGGTAGGCTGGGAGGTCTGGTGTTAGGGGCTGGGCAGGGGATGGGAGGGGTGGGGTTGGGCAAGGGCATGCGGTTAGTTGGAATCATGTTTATATTACATTTTTCTAACTTTGAGATAATAGTACATTGAACATGAAATTTATACATTTTCTACAGATGTGTCTTTTCACTCTAAATATTGAATCATACTTGTGTCTTTTAGAAGCATCATTTTATTTCAAAACATTGAATCATACTTATGACTTTTAACTTTTATTAGGAGCACCTTTTGGTTGAAAGGTCGCAACCTTTCCAAAAGTGGCATGTTACGAACAGACGTGTCTGTTCGAAACGGTCCCAACTCTCCTATTTAAAGGATTGAAATTGTTAGGAAATTCATCATCTTATCGGATCTTCTTCATACATTTCCCTCCTACTGTTTAAATACAAATCAATAGTTATGTCGCTAGACTCCACTATTCGTAGCACTCGTTAGTGGTTTAGTCCGTTTTATCTTGGGAGGCAATTGCTCGTTAATCCTTCAAGTGCCACAGAGAGAGCAATATTGTCTTAAGGAAACAGCGATCAGCTGGACTCGGACGTTCTTTCACGCAATCTATAACCTGGGTCTCTTAGACGTGTTCGGTACAATTCTTATATGTCATCTACTATGTTCATAATAGTATCATTTATCATTTACTTTCGTAATTAGTGGCCTACAGGTTGGCGGCGGGAGAAAGGGCTGGGCAGGAGACAGGAGGGGCAGGCGGTTGGAGGCGGGAGAGTGGGTTGGGCTGGTATCGGGACGGTGGGACGGAGTGGGGGTCGGTTTGGGTAGTGGAGGCGGTGGGGGAGGTAGGCTCGGGCCGGAGCATGGAGGGCCGGGGGCGCAGCTGGGTAGGCGTCGGGCGGGACCGGGGAGGGAGGTGGCGGCGGGAGAAGGGGTTGTGCAGGGATGGTAGAGCTCGGCCGGAGACCGAGAGAGGGGTTTCGAGTCAGGACGGGTTGAGACTCGGGAACTATTGACATATAGGTACTGGGAGGGAACCGGCAGGCTTGGTGGGTTGTGAATCGTATGGGGAGAAAAATGGAGTCACTTGGCGTCGGTGGGCAGGCTCAGGCAAGCATACCGAATTAGGGAGACTCGACTTGCTTAAGCTTCAATATGTCTCCTGGATGCCATATTGGGATCGGTACTGGAAGAAAACGGGGGATCCTAGGGGTCGATGGTTTGAACTACACAATGCCCACATTGATCACAGGGTTGGTCGAGGAAGCTGGTTCAAGGCAGTATGCAGCAAGATCACGGGGCTTCTCCATCCGTATGAGTTGGAGGTCGTGGCTCTGCATGATGCCAACTGATTCGAGTCGACTGGTCTTTAGGGTTATCATGGACGCATGTGTTAAGCATTATGTGGTGTGATCACAGACTTCTCCATCCGAATGAGTTGGAGGTCGTGGCTCTGCATGATGATAAACGGGTCAAGCTGAACAACTGGTCTAGATGCACGCGGTGGCACATGAGGTAAATAAGTCAAACTTGTCATTTTATTAGTCTTTTAACATGTACATAGGGGTATATTTGCTCCTCAAGCTTGCCTTCTTCCCTCACGCACCTCTTCTTCTCCGTCTGCAATCTCAACCTCATCTCCCAGCTCTCCTCACTCAAACACGTCGAGCATCTCCGCCGTCCAACCTTCGGTCTCCTTCGTCCGCCGACCTCTCCACCATCGGGATCGTCGTCGATGTCCCCGAACGACCCTTTCGTGAGCGAGCTCGTGGCGTTGGGTCAGGGAAAGAATCGGGGCTTAAGCCAGTCATGACGGTGTGGGAGAGGTTGGGGGAGATGGAGAGGGCCTGCTCGACGAGGCCGGACATGAAGGGGACGGGGCCGGACCGAACACCTGGCACTGGACTGCCTCGAAGGAATGCCCAGATCTGGATCCACGAATTTTCAATGACGAAAACGTAAATGCGTGCACTGTCATGTGATTGTAATTGCTTGATTCATGAGAGAGTTGTAAATAAGACAATTATGGAATTAGAAATTGGAAACAATGAAAATTTGAAAGTCTTTCGTATAACCGAAAATCTGAAAGCCTTTCATATAACTGAAAACTTGCAAACCTTTCATATAGCTAAAAACCTGTCCAAACAAAGAAGAACTACATTCGAACAGGTTTTCTAAGACACATTTCATGAAATTCAAATGTATCAACTCATAAACAATAAGGTTTCCCAAAATATGAAAACCTTTCATATTTTGTAACTGAAAACCTGAAAGCCTTTCATATAACAGAAAACTCTCGTCACACGAGGGGACCCCTCGTCACACCACTTCCCTGACGGGTATTAATGTTTTCCTATAGAAAAATACACGAAACCCTCTTCACACGAAGGGTCCCCTCGTGTATCTGAAAGCCTTTCAGATTATGAACAAGGATATGAAAACCTTTCAGATTATGAACAAATTGAGTCCTTACTTGTTCTAGGCTTCTTGTATCTGAAAGGTCTTCAGATTTCTCTGCCATCTGATAGACCTACAGATTTTTCTGATGTCAAAATTTTGACTGACAAACTGAAAGTCTTTCATACAACAGAAAACCCTCGTCACACCACTCCCCCGACGGGTATTAGTGTTTTCCTATAGAAAATACACGAAACCCTCGTCACACCACTCCCCCGACAGGTATTAGTGTTTTCTTATAGAAAAATATATGAAACCCTCGTCACACGAGGGGTCCCCTCGTGTATATGAAAGCCTTTCAGATTATGAACAAATTGAGTCCTTACTTGTTCTAGGCTTCTTGTATTTAAAAGGTCTTCAGATTTTTCTGATACAACAATTTTGACTGAAAAACTGAAAGACTTTCATATAACAGAAAACCCTCGTCACACCACTCCCCCGACGGGTATCAGTGTTTTCATATAGAAAAATACACGAAACCCTCGTCACACAAGGGGACCCCTCATGTATCTGAAAGCCTTTCAAATTATGAACAGGGACATGAAAGCCTTTCAGATTATGAACAAATTGAGTCCTTACTTGTTCCGGGCTTCTTGTATCTGAATGGTATTCAGATTTTTCTGATACAAAAATTTTGACTAACAAACCGAAAGCCTTTCATATAACAGAAAACCCTCATCACACGAGGGGACCCCTCGTCACACCACTCCCCCGACGAGTATTAGCGTTTTCCTATAGACAAAAGTATATGAAAGAACTTCAGATTTTGAAATGTTTTCAAATTTTGAAAGACCTTCTGATTTTGAAAAACCTTCAGATTTTGAACACAGTGGTCTCTTACTTGTTCCGGTCGTCTTGTATATGAAAGGCCTTCTGATTTTGAAAAGCTTTTAAGATTTTGAATGGAAAAACCTTGATCTGAATTGTTTATGAGTTGGTGCATTTGAATTTCATGAAATGTGCCTCAAAAAACCTGTTCGAATGTAGTTCTTCATTGTTTGGACAGATTTTCAGTTATATGAAAGGCTTGCAGGTTTTCAGTTATATGAAAAACTTTCAGATTTTCATTGTTTCCAATTTCTCATATGAAATTCGTGGATCCAGATCTGGGCACTCCTTCGAGGTGGTCCAACGCCAGGTGTTCGGTCCGACCCCGTACCCTCCATGTCCGGCTTCGTCGAGTAGGCCCTCTCCATCTACCCCAACCTCTCCCACACCGAATCGATGTCGCCGGACCCGAGCCTCCGGACGAACTTGAGGTCGGAGAGGGAAGGGCGCGAGGATGGGGAGGCAGGTCGCAGTCGTTGGATCGCGGACCGACAGGGATCGGATGGCGGCGCTTGGTCGTGGTGAAGGATCCGTGTGCGGAGGAGGACGTGGCGGTGAGTGTGGCGAAGGAGGCGGAGCTGGACGCGGTGGAGTTGAAGCTTAAGCACAATCGTGTGGAAAGAGTGAGACAAATAGTAGATGTGATTTATGAGGCACAATTACTAGTTTACTCTTTATGAGGTTTATTGAATTATTTTTTAGCTGAAATTGGTTAATATTGACAGCCGTTGATGACATTACATCCAACAGATGGTGGAGGTCCCTTTGTACCTATTCGAAACATGGTTTCTAGCCGATTGCATCCCCAATTTATCCTCAGTTGATTGCTTAATTTTTGAATCTGATTAATTTTTGACCGATTAAACCTCCAAAGAAAATATCCGTCCAACGCCTACCATTTTTCTAGAACATAAATATTAAGTCTGTCAATTTTTAATCGAGGATGAAACAAAATAGTAATAATAACAACAAATCACTTAATTCTTATATAACTCTTATCTACATGGCATTTAAACAATTAACCATCAGATACTTAAATTTTATATATATGAGACCATTCATGTTGTCAGTCATAACAAACATCATATTTTCGAGTTTTATGAATGATTGAAAAATATTCAACTTGTTCAATCAGTTCTCGTTTAACTTTTGATTAGTTCTTTATAATTATCAACGAATCTTTCAATTTGATTTATTTTTCAATTAATCTTCATTAGTTCCGAAAAGACTTCTTAACTCAATTATTGCCTAGTGTTTTTTTAGAACATATGTGATTGGTCGGGTCTGTGTATCTTTCTTTCGTAATAGTTGAGGATAATAAGGATTTGAAACCGGAAAGAAAACAAAAATGAAATAGCCAATCATTTTTTTGTGAGAAAAGGAGTGGACACTTGGAGAGGATCATAGAGAATATATGTTGACAATTACAAGGCCAAGGCATTGATGGATTGCTCTTGGATTTGCTGACCACTCACGCTTTCTGGTATTATCCGATCCAAAACTTTGTTAATGGTCAACTTGATTGGAAGCATAAGCTTCCATAACCATAACCATTGGAATCAATCATCAATCACAAACCTAACTACTTTCTCTTTCTAACCCAAAACAAAATTGGACATTCATAAATATGTTAATAATCATGATTGATCAGTATTTGAAGCCAAGAGTATGTTATAATACTAGTATGTATTGAGTTCGTAATGGTAGCTCGCAGTCCAAAAGTCTCTCTGCGGCTAAGGAATAAGCGTGTTCTTAGGCCATTGTAGAAAGATAAATAGGGTCAGCCTTTTCGTATACGTTCACTTGCATCACATACACAAGTACTTTTTAAAACGTACAATAAGGTCACAACCATGACACGACTCTCCCACTCGAGTCGCCTTAGCCCCAGGCCATGCTATTCAATAATATTAGAAAAATGGCAGGGTAAGGTAAGAACCAGTGCTAAAAGCTGGTCGCCCAAAAAGGGAGGTTGACTGTCAATAAGAACCCTACTTCCCTCTTTGCAACCTCATCACTTCAATTCAAGTGCAAACCTTTTTTTGAGTCACTGGGCGGAGCGCACCTTTGGTACTTCAGTAGGTCGAGCCCTTTAACAGTGACTTCTTTCGAGGGCGACAAAGGGCTACTTCATTCTAAGAAGCAAAAGAAAAGAGGGCCGCCTTTGAAAATTTTCGCTACAAATCAAAGCCTATCATTCCCTCAAACACTTTCCTACTGTGCTTATAGTGTATATAACATGAGTTTCTTCCCATGTGCTCTTTGCAAAGCTGCGACTTGATAAGCTGTATGCAAATACAAGATTTTTATTCTCAATAGTCACATATCACCGTGTAGTTGACTCTAACGTATATGAGCTATGAAAGCTTCTTTGAATTGTGTTAAGAGTTATGTTTTTGTTACTTGACATGACATGAGTTGGCAAAAATACATAAAATCCCAGTAAATTTATTTGAGCTATGTTTTTGTTACCTAACCTAACACGAGTTGGTAGAGATAAATTAAAGATGAGACAATTACTGTTTTTGAGACTTAAACTCTAAACTTAAGGTCGACTCAACAATAGTTGGGGTCTAAAATAAAAAATTACAAAAAAACCTCTTATTTCATATAAAAAAAGAAGACAATATGACTTTAGACCTTTATTTTTGTACTTGAGCCTTTATTTTTAAAATTGGGCATGAACTTGTTAACATACCTGAGTCTATTTTGGGGTGTGAGCTTAAAGCAATTATTTAGCCTACTTTATGATGAAACCAAGCCCGCCTAAACCTTAGCAATAATTTCAAGTGCTTGATTAATTGAACAATTAAACTTTGATACATAAAACATATTTGAAATGAAATCTTAAAAACAAAATTCTAAAAGATTTCAACTGGTTCTTCGACCAATATCCATAACCTCTTTCAATCCGACTAACGACTACCATTTTCAAAACACTATTTAGAAGTATTTTTTGAGTAACTATAACACTTTCTGTGCTCTACCTGAAAAGGCAAAACCCCTCTCTATCCATCTACACCTAACGTGATTTAATCTCACACCCTCTCATCTATAAGTGTGAGCCTAAAAACTGTACTCTTAGAAATTAAAAGGGCAATGGATATTATAATTTTGAGCGACTTTGAAATAATAAATAAATTAAAAGGATGCTACATGAAATAAAATCTGGTGGCTCTTAAAAATCAGGCATCTCCACCCATATCCTTGTATAAGATTCACAGCTCAGCTCCAACCTTATTAAATAGCTCTCTCACCCTCCTCCATTTTCTCCTACCCATGCTCTTCTCGTGCCCTCTCCAACGACACAACACACTAAACCTCTCTCTCTCTCTCACACACACACCTCATAAAACAAACCCACAAAACTGAACTTAGCCAACTATATCTCACTCTCACCTCCCAATATGGCTACCTGTGGAAGCCTCCACCCATTGCCAGAGTCCCTCCTATGGACCAACATTAGCATCACCCCCCTCGACCCTCCTCCTTCCTCGTCGTTCACCGAGTTATTCAGACAACTCCATTTCAAAGAAAACCCACAAACCCAATCCACCATGTCACCTTCCTCTCCCTTAGATTTCGGTTTCAGTCCTAATCCTATGTCTAACAAGGAAAAAGACGACAAAAATGGAAGTTGGAGTAACATTACCGATGAGAGCAGCAAGGGAATGTCCATTGCTGCGTCCTTTCCATACGCGTGCCATAAGAAGAGCGACAGCTTCTCTTCCATGAACTTCGAGAGCCTGCAGCTGTGCACCGAGGGCCTCGGGTTCGAGAGCTGCGCCGACGTGGAGGACCTGAAGAACGACGAGGATAGTTATGAAAAAAACGAAAAGAGGATAGGGAGTACTGTGACAAAGCAGTACTCTCCGCGGGGGAGTAGTTACCAGAGGATCAAAGTTTTTCCTCCGCCTATTTCTAGCATAGGGAGGAGCGGGAAGCCAGGAGTTTGCTTCAAGTCTTACAGGGAGGACGGGAGGTTTGTCCTCAAGGAGGTGAGGATACAGAGGCGGGAGTTCTTGCACGCGTGTAGAGAGGACGGGCGCTTGAAGCTGCACTTTATTCAGCCGAGCGATGAGATGGTAGAAGACGAGGATGAGGAAGGAGACGAAGACTGTGATGCTGAACAACCTGAAGATAAGATGGATGATGGAGATGACTGAAAATAGGCAGAAATATCACAAGACATGACAAGAAAAACATGGGATCTATGTATAAGTAGAGATGAACTCAAACACAAGAGACATGAATCTAACATGTACTGTTTATATTAAAGCCGATATCGTCTCAAACTTACCTCATTTCCTAGGCATTTTTGGAATAGATTCAATACATGGACATGCAATTTTCATCTCTTTTCATTTTATGATATTCAAATGATGTATATGCCCCTGTAGCTATATTTGGACTAAACAGCGTCGTCTAATGATATCTATAACGTTTGGCTCAAATAATTCCGGCAAGGAAATGATGAAACCAATAGCATATAAGAAGCCTCCTGTGTTCTAACTGAGTTTCAGTAGTGATTCCATATCATATTCAGACATTTTGTTTTTCTTTCTCTAAGTTTGTTAATCCTCTTGAGCAGGAAAATAGTCCAACCAAACTTCATTCTCTTAGATTTTATACATACCAAGTAATAATAATTGGATTAATTAACAACCCTAAAGTAGAAATTACTTTACCACTCCTGGCTGAGAAATTACTTCACCATTTTCGTTAATGCTTTATACAAGTTGGTAGACATGGGTGTGGATGCTCTCTCTCTCTTTCCTGCCTCCCCAACAGAAATGTTCAGCCTTTTCAGGCCATACTAATCCTCTAGGACAAGTGAAGTCACCTATAATCCTTGCACGAGGAAAGTCAAATATTACTCTGTGCAAGTTAAGGGTATACGAAAAACACTCCAAATGGTAGAAACTTTAAACTACACATTAGCTCAAAATTTAAAATACGGTTTTGGCAATTTCACCAGCTCGAATCGGTGTTTCAGCTGCCAAAAATGTAACAATCTATTAGATTAATAGTATTTCACATGTAAAATCTTACGTACCACAAACAATAGTCAAGACGTCAACCGCTCATTCTCTGCCAAGTAATTCAGTGAATGTTTTTAGTGAAAATTGAAATTTTATGTTAACGTTTCTGTTTTTAGTGAACTAGAAGACTTTGTAGTTTCAAGGGATGAATGACTTATAATCTGTATCAGATAAGGTACTTGACGCAAACTGCAAAGAATTTGGAACATCATCTAAGTGTTGCTTGAATTAGCAATGAGCCTGTCAGATTTAAGACCATATAAAACAGATATACTTATGTAAGAAAACCAACCAATTCTGGTAAAGAAATGGTTGAAGTTGACCTCAAGATGCGTAGCAACCTCACCCTGGTGTTAAAGACAATGAAGGCGATGTGTGACTTCACAGCTAAATACACCACATTATATTACCCAAACCCAGAACGCAATAATGCTTGCACATCCTGACAAGAGGCTGGTGGTGGATCATGACATGTGACCCTACAACACATGTTTTAGATTTCGCTACGACATGTAATGAGCTAAATCACATGATCCATGCGGTCCTGCATTTACCTCCGGTTTCATTCACCTCTGGACTTACGAATTGAGAACCACAATATGGGTATATGCCAAAGAAAAATCCAAGGTAAGGATTGTGTAAAAAAGATATTCCAGATAAATATCTGTATGAGTACATCACTACAAACCGACAGCAATTTTGTTAGTTTTATACACGAAGCTAGATTCAGAATAAAAGGACCTGTTAAGGGTTGACAATGAATGTACACCAAGCTAAAAGTAAAGGAGTAATCACATTAAAATGAGCCAACTCTAAACCCACGTAATACGAGTTCATGACATCGAATTATCTAGAGTCTCTACTGTGTAATATCTTCTCATTGAAAAAATCTTCCATGGCAAGAATAGAAGCTCTCCTTGCCATACAAGTGGCAGACATGAATCCCATATCTTTGGAAGATCACATATTATGCTTTATTTTGACTAATTTTTTTGTCACCCGTGTTATTTAATCAGCGGAACATAATATTGTTGACAAAGTGGGTACCTATGTTGTCCCACTTGACGTGGTTCATCCTGCTAGGTGGAATATAACATTGATTTTATCAACAGATTTATACCCGTGATAAAGGATCTTCAATCAAGCAAACAGTGTGCTCGGATAATAAAGCTCTCAATTTCCCACTATGTTTCATGCAATGAGTTGACCTATACTGAATACTAAAAATAGACATGAAGGGCACAAGAAGAAGGATTGTCTTAATTTACTCCCACCCAAAAGCTTAAGCTATTGAACAAGAAAAATCCACATTCTTTTAGTGTAGGGCACTTCATAAGAATGCAGACACAATATCTTAACCTACAATTTGTTCATAATAACCAGACACATAAAACTTTAACCTAGACAACAACATAAAACTTTAACCTAGACAACAACAAGATTCAAACCCGGCCAAGACCAGAGTGAACTCCTTGCCACTTGGCCCAACTTTTGTTGGTATACCAGAGTTAAAACTGCTATATAAGTGTGTGCAAATCAACAACCATTTAATGCCGCATAAGGACCCTTTAGTGGCTGGACACTCATTCAAACTATACTTAATTACCACGTTTCATGTATTAAATGATCGGTATCAACCATTTTATCCTGCACAGAATAAACATAGACATAAGTTTACTTGCAATCAGCGTAGAGACACTTACCATTAATGATAATTTATGTTCTTATTGTGACTGGACGAAATCCACAATGCTACTCAATAGAAGCCCCACTGTCTAATGTTTTACCACAAAATAGTAGGCTGGCCTTTGTAAAGACTAGCCTGCTGGAAAAAACACGTCCCTTTTATGCTTGGCAGAAGTAATATCCCTCGAATAATTCCTGAGAGCATACACAAATGAATTTAAGAATCACATCTCAAACAATTTCAATATGCACCTTTAATAACCAGTCAATAGCTATAAGCTCCCACAGAGAAAACATCATCATATTTTGAAGTAATATCCCTTTTATGCACGTCCCTTTTATGTTTGGCAAGTAATATCCCTCGAATAATTCCTGAGAGCATACACAAATGAATTTAAGAATCACATCTCGAACAATTTCAATATGCACCTTTAATAACCAGTTAATAGCTATAAGCTCCCGCAGAGAAAACATCATCATATTTTCAACCAAAACACCCGCAATATATCATAAAATAGCTGCATAAAATGGACAAACTGCCATTACCATAAGAAAACAAAAGTACTGTTACTGTCACAAACACATACTAACTTCCTTGACATGATGCATAAAGAGCATGATAGCCGAGGGGTGCACATATTTAACCTCAATATTAAACTTTAGAAAGATAGATAAAATGAGATTAGCATGAACATGGCTTTGAACTTTATACTCGATGAGAACTGCACATTTCACCTTTAGACAACATTACCTGAATAAGAATGGCCCTATCCCCTTTTTGCATGTGACTATGTGAGGCTCGAACCAGCCAACCTGCAAAGAACAGCTAATCAGAAATACTGGAAACAATGACACGAAACAAAGAGAGAACAATCATTCCTATCAAATTGCACCCAAATTGTACCACCCAAAAATGCAAATCAGCAACAAATTGATTCACGAAATTAGATCCACACACAAATCACCTCAATGAAATGCATCCAAAAAAAGAATCCCTATGTGCTTGGCAGAAGTAATATCCCTCACATAATTCCTGCGCACATACACAAAAGAGAATTATAGCTCAGACAATTACAATATTCACTATCAATAACCAATCAGCAACCATGAGCTCCCGTAGAGAAAACACCATCATACATTGAACCAGTCAACCAAAACATCCAATATTAACTTTCTAGGCATGATGCATAAAGAACATAATAGCTGAGGGTGCACGTTTTAACCTTAATGTTAAAAAAACAGTATCAGAAAGATGGCTAAAATAAAATGAGCATGAACAGGGTCGTGAACTTTACGAAGTTGTGTCTGAAAGATACACGGGAACTTGATCCAGAGTAAATAGGTGCAATGAACATTATATATAATATATAATAATGGCACTTCTCACCTTTAGATAACATTACCGGAATAAGAATAGTTTTATCTCCATTTGCATGTGAGGCTCAAACTAACCTACAAAGAAGAGAAAAAAAGGAGAGAACAATCAGTCCTAACAAATTGCACCCAAATTGTACTGGCTGAAAATTAAAATCAGCAACAAATTGATTCCTCAGAATTAGATCTTTACACAAATCACCTCAATAAGTAATCTCAAATCACCACTGTACACACGCTTGGCTCAGATGCACAAACACTAAACATAATACATAATCTTTTTTCTTCAATTTTAACCCGGGAGATTACAAGTAAGAGCTAATCGTAAATACATTTCCAATAAATCACACGAACATATTGAAAATAAGTAACGAAACCCCAAAGTGTACCATAAAACACACAAGTTAAACAGAGGGTATAAAAGGATCGAACCATTAGTCGAATCAAACTGGATCGAAATTGTATTGTTCGAAAATTCAAATCAGTATTATATTGACTCCCCGGTCCCCGCAATTAGATCTTCACATAACCCACCTCAATCAGTAATCACAAATTACCAATTACACATACTTGGCCAAATGCATGAACACTACAAAAAGTACATCATCTTTTTCTTCAAATTTAGCCTGCGAGATTACAAATAAGAGCTAATCTAAACACCATCTCCAATAAATCACATGAATATAATGAAAATATGCCTAACTATACTACAAAACAAGCAGTCCAATCAAGTCGGACCCAAACTGCACTGTTCAAAAATGCAAATCAGTACTAAATTGACTCCATGGAATCAGATCTTCACATAAATCGCCTCAATAAGTGATCATGAATCAGCGAAATCACCAATGTACACAAACTCAGCTCAAACGCATGAACAATAAACTCAGAACCTAATCATTTTTTCTCAAAATTTATACTGAAAATCACAAACAATAGCGAATCAGAAACCACCTCTCGGCGGCGGCGGCACCATCGGAGAAAGCGAATTGAAGATCTGAGACGCTGTTCTTCTTCGCGCCAAATCTCCGAGCACCGAAAACCAAGACGAGCGCGAAAATGATCTGTTGCTCCCAAAATTTTGTTGTTCCACACACGATACAAACACCATGTCATGTCGAAAAGGCAAAAGCCAAGACACGCACACCCTCTATACGACGCCGTGTCACATATTGTAAACGACAGGTCGTTGCTTGTTCATTAGTGTGTATCATAGATATGCGACAGCTTACCGTTGGTATAGGGGTAGTTTTGTCCTTTCATCTTTGTTTCTTCCTTAGTCTATTGTCCATGATTTTTGCAAAATATAAAGAGAAATTATTTTAAAAAATTACATATTAACTCCTTGTTTATCCATATAAATCCTTCTATTTCTCTCAATATGGTTCGAACCAAGGATCTCGTCACCCCAAAATCGAAGCTGCTCGCAAATGTCACTTAATATGAAAGATTAGGCTTTTAAAAATTAATAGAAGACTATTCGAGAATGATAATGATTTTGAAAACAATATAGTGCATTTATTTTATACCTAATTTTGAAAAGTAGTTTATTTCTTTTATTTTTGAGGTGTTAGATTCCAAATTAGGTGCACTGAAGTGACTTTTATCCTACAAAATCAGAATAGTTTAAAACAGATTAAAAGACAACCCCTCTGTCATGAAAATCCACACAACCAAAAGAAACTAAACATTCAATTCATCAAAGACAAATCAACCATGAACAATTTCTCTTGTATGTTTTTTTTGTGAAACTGGGTTCAAATCCAACTAAACATAAAATCAAAGAGATGCACATCCATGATAACATGAAACTAGTCAAACAAACAACAAACATAAATGGCACAAGAGTGTCTGGTTTATTTTTTTTTTTGAAATGTCAAAGCAGTCATCATCATCTGTTTGCGCCTTCAAGCCCCTGAGCATAGTGTGAGCTCAGACCTCAGTCCTGGACTTCTTCCTTCTTTGGCTTGCCCTTAAGGTACCATCCCAAAGCAGCAAGGGCAGTGACAGTACCGGCAACAACTGCATAGTTCCGGGCCTTGTCGGTCGATACTTTCTCAGTTCCGGAGGAAGCTGAAGCACTTGGTTTTGCTTCGGCCACGGGAGCCTCTGTGGCTGCAGTTGGGTTCTCTGCAGGTTTAGGACCCTGCATTTTTTTCAACACAACATGTTACATAACCTGAACCTCTTGAATAACTTAGGAAGAAAACCGAGTGGAGCGTAGTACCGAGACACGAAAAGTGAATATAAAAAGCATACACTATTATCATACTCCGGATCCACATAATCAGTCTGGTACCCAGATATCAGAATCTCGGAAAGCGATGGGTTGGGATGAAACATTTTACAGGATAGTCACATTTTCATAGATGATCACGAGACTATTTGCCGGGAAGCTAACTGTAATGACTTTGACCGATCATCAACAGTTGTGAATGTTATAAGGTTGTCAAGTTCAGATAATACAAAGGAAATCTAGTTTGAAAAAGAGAAAAGCCTAGTCACTGAAATACGCACACACAACACACAAAAAAACACGGACGAAACTGTTAAAAATAAACTGGTAAAGGGAATGTTGTTATCATACCTTCTGTGCAAGCTTCTCCAACTTCTCCTTCTCAACTTTCTGTCACAATGCAATTATTAAATAATTAAATACTGACATAAAAATACAAATAGACTTTATAATGGAGAACAAAAAAATATTCAAATCTTCAAAATTCTTCAATGTCAGAATAAATGTATTGTAGGAAGTAATTGCTTTAAAACAAATTAAAATGCCACATATACTGATCAGAGTCAGTCTCTCTCTAAATGAGAAACACACTGAAATATGTAAATAGAACTTCCTAGAATGAACTATAGATGGACCTACGGACCTTAACAAATTATCAGCTTCACTAGTGTACGATCAGACAAGATAAGATAAATCATTATATCAAGCAAATGAGAAAATAATAGCAGAACATGACACAAAAAATATCGGTGTTAAGATATTACGACATATGATATGAAAAAGGAAAATGAAGCATCATAAAAATCAAAGCAGAAAAAAGGTCAGAATGAGAACTATAAAATAACAACAACCCAAAATCAAAGCTCACTATTTATGGGTATGTAAACTTATTACCACACCCAGACAATATAACAACTTGGAAAGTGTTACCTTAATGTATATATTTTCCGCTGCTTTTTCCTCCTCGCTCAGAATTTTGCCACTGCTCGAGAACCTCCGTTGAACATACCTTGCAGCTACCCTCATTGCCATAGTAATCGATTATTATCTACACGCAAGATGATCGAAAGTCAACTCACGAATGTCACACTAAGTGTTCATGCATTGTTTTAGCTTCTCCGAGCCTCAACTTGTAAATAACAAGGCTCACTTGCTCAGTCTCTCCTTAATCTATCCTCTGCCCTAACCATCTACGATCTAAATATCTTATCAATAAAAAGGCTCAGCCCAAACAGTAGTTCACAAAAAAACCATCAATGAACTCTACAAACTTACATCAAGGTGCACATAAACACCAGAAAGTACAAGTTTAAGCAACATTAAAATCTACAAGAATCTTGTGTACAGTTACTCATAACCAAATTCTTCATACATAAAAATGAGATAAAAATAACTCCTAAGTCACCAATTTCCTTCTTCCGGTTGAGTTGAAGAATCAAACAAGCAAAAACTAACAAACAAAATCTGAATGCATAGTTCATCGTCTCATCAATCAAAACAACACAAAATCTGAACAATCTGCAACCATACCTAACAAAGATGTAAATCAAGTAATGTAACAGAACCAAAACCAGCAAAATCAGTTCGCGACCAATTTGCATCAAGGTGTACATCAACACCAGAAAGGACAAGTATAAGCAACATTAAAATCAACAAGAATCTTGTGTACAGTTACTCACAACCAATTTCTTCGTACACAAAAATGAGATAAAAATTACTCCTAAGTCAGCAATTTCTTTCCTCCGATCGAGTTGAAGAATCAGACAAGCAAAAACTAACAAACAAAATCTGAATCCATAGTTCATCGTCTCATCAATCAAAACAAAACAAAATCTGAACAATCTGCAACCATACCCAACGAAAGATATGAATCAAGTAATGTAATGAGAAACTGAACCAGCAAACTCAGTTTGCGAACAATTTGAAACGAAGCGCAGAGAATCGGCAAAATCGCTTACCAGACAGTTGCAGAAATGGAGAAGACAGTCACAGAGCCAAGTTGAAAATGGAGAGAAATGTTATAGGGTTTGGATCTTTGAAGACGAGACCGAGTGGACCGAGAACCAGAAAATTCTATTGAATAACAACCGTCCGATTGAAGAAAATGATCTAGAGGCAGGTGTAGGATACAAGAATGTAGTGCGCGTAGAGGATTGTCTTTTCAACGACCGAAACACAACAGGCCCAATTAAGAGCTCTTTTATAGTATTTCGGCCCAAAATTTGGCTATTCTTTCAGACGTAACCTTTAAAACTATGAACTCGCAAACCGACTGGTTTAATTTATAATTAATAATTTTAATATCTTTTAAAAAATAATAATTTATATTATAATGAAACTAAAAAAATTGTATCGAGTCGATTCAATCTAAAACCAGCTCAATTAGTTCGTCATGAATTATATATATTTATTTTTCAACAAAGATTTGTAGTGAAAAATAAGTGAAATGAATTGAATTAGGCTTTAAATACTAAATCGATCTCGAATCAAATATTTGTTTTACAAGCCGAGCTTGCCAAATTGAGTCTCGATCCACCCGTAAACAAAACCATAATTTACAGGCCCACCCACAAACAGAACCATGATTTACAGGCCCAATTGAGAATGTTCCACGTCAGATGAGGCTTTCGATGACGTGGCACGCGACTACTGGTGAAGCACCGTGGACAGTCCGTGCTAACCTGCGCCGGGTAAAAACGCTCCCCTTAACCTGCACACCCCCGCGCTCATCATCTTCCTCCTCTCGCGCGGTTGTTTGTTTCCGGAGAAAAAGCCAGAGGGAAAAGTGAAAGAAACGTCGAGAAAAACAGATCCGGAGCATCCATGGCGGTTCGAGCGACGGTATCGCGGTTTCCGATAGACCCGGACGCGCAGGAGATCTCGGGCCTCCCCTGGGGGGTGACGGTGACGCCGTTCGCGGCGGTGGACGAGAACGGAGCGCCTCCGGCCTATGGATCCGGCGGCCACTTGCTCCCGAGGTGCGAGAACTGCTGGGCCTACTTCAATACGAAATGCGAGCTCGATCAGTGGGCGTGGAATTGCTCGCTCTGCGGGACTCTTAATGGTCTCTCGTCCCAGGCGATCGCTCGCTACTCTCATTCCCAATCCTGCCCGGAGATGATGTCATCGTTCATAGATCTCGAGCTTCCTGGTGAGTTGACTCGGTGATTTTATTTTGTTTGCTCGTTATGAATGTGGCTTGATTCGAATTTCATAGAATTGAGGCAGAGAAGTGATAGAAATGCCGAGAATAATGAATATTGAAGAGTTATTTGATGATGAAATTGATTTCAGTTTCAGTTCAGAGTAATGATATACTCTCATTTTTGCATGTATCATCCAAATTAGACTTGATAAATTGGAATTGATTTCTTCACGTGGTTTGATTCACCCAGATTTATGTTTTGGATCATCCCACTAGTAGTCTGAGACTGAGGTTAATTTTGTTTGGAATTTTCGTATATGTTTGGCTTAAATGGTCATTACCAGGAAATTGGGGTTCAATCTTTGGTGTCAGTGTAGGAATGCCCTTTGATTAGTTCATTGTTTGTGTTTCAGAGGAAGAAGGGGATGGAGAATCGATGAAGGCTCGTCCTGTCTATGTTGCAGCTGTTGATTTGTCTTGTATGATCTCATCAACTGTTCACTTTGTTTTTGGTTAATCTTCTGTATCTACATTTTGTTTGATTAATTTCTTGACTTCTCTGGAAAGATGTCTTATTAAGGGGTTGTTCGTTGTGAAATTAGTTTTTTTTTCTTATCAAATCACCTCCTGCTGGTTATATGAAATCCCCTAAGTATGGCTTTTTGAATTTTTTTCTGGAATTTGAATTTTTTTCTGGAATGATAAATTTTAATGCCGAGTATGTTCTTGATTCCCGGGATTGGACAAGAAAAATGCTATATGAACTGAACACCCCCTAAGTTGATACTATGGCCTACTTTCCTCTTGCTCACCATTTAAAGATCAATGCTAAACTTAATAACTTTCTCCTTTTTGCCTATTCATCTCAAACCAAACCCCAAGAGCCAAAAGACTATACTGTAGATGATAAAGAGTATTTTGTCCCTAAATTCTTTTATCTATTCTCGTTGAGATGATTTTAGTATAGAAGTAAATTCAATGGGATTGAAATGTATGTTATACTTAAACTCCTAAAACATCTGTATGATAAGGGATTTTACTAATTTTCAGTGATGGTTAGTCATTATTATTGGGGCATAATATATAGATAATGTCACTACTGGGTTGGCTGATGTAGTACAGAAAAGGATTCATGAGTTTTTATTGTGCCTCGTTTATGATTTATATTAAAACCAAGCTTTTCCTCTTGCTATTCTATTTACTTACATTGGTACTTGGAGAACTAACTTTTTGTCATCTGTTATTTCACTCTTCTTTCAATATGCAAAGCTAATAATTACAGTTTGTTGTATTTATGTGCAGCCTCTGAAGAGTTTTTGGAACTTACAAAAAGTGCACTCTTGGCTGCTTTAGAAGGTTGATACTTGCTAGTCGCTACATCATAGTGATTTGCAATTTCAGTTCCTTCTTGAGTTCTGTCCTTAGAACTGAGAATTTATTCTTGTTTTACAGCTCTTGCACCTGGTTCATTGTTTGGGCTAGCTACCTTCAGCCACAAAATCGGGCTGTATGATGTACAGGGACCTATACCAATTGTAAAGAATGTTTTCATTCCCCCTGATACAGAGACAACCCTTCCAATTGAGCTTGAAGACGTCATGCCTTTGTTACAGTTTTTGGCTCCGGTAAATACTGTGTTTCATAATCTTTTCATTTTGATCTGGGATGGGAAATTAACTAATTTTTAACTGAATAGGTTTAGCCGTTTAGGAAATCTGTAAAAACTCAAAAGCACACGCCAAATGTGAATTGTGTGATTAGATATGGTTGAATTTTGTATGCCATACCTATCATCCTTACCAAACTATTGTTTACAGGTGGAAACTTGTAAAGACCGCATTGCATCTGCCCTTGAAACACTTAGGCCATCAACTTCATGGGAGAGAACCTCAGGGGCAGGGCAGGGATTAGACGGTGTTTTGATGGGAGGCCGAGGTTTTGGGACAGCAATGGAAGCTCTATTTAGTTATCTCGGATCAGAATATGGAAGCACATATGCATTAGGTGAGGTTTAACCATGTTTCGAAGTTCCTTTTATCCGTTACGTACTTCGAGGGGCTTGATCATGATATGTGTTATATTTGCATTGAAAATGTATGCAGCTAGAGTCTTTGCCTTCTTATCTGGTCCTCCTGATTACGGTGCGGGACAACTAGATACTAGAAGATATGGTGAGCAATATGCTAGTAAAAGAGAGGATGCTGACCGTGCTCTACTTCCTGAGCAGACTCCATTCTACAAAGACCTGGTAATTTTAATTGACTTCTGTCTTGTTGCTTTCCTCAGCTCTATGTTTTAGTAGACGATGAAAATTAACGTTTATTTTACAGGCTGCTGTTGCTGTGCAAGCAGGTGTTTGTGTGGATGTATTTGCTGTTACAAATGAGTATACTGACTTGGCATCTCTGAAGTTTCTAAGCATTGAAAGTGGAGGCTCGATATTCTTGTATTCAAACACTGATGATTCTACACTTCCCCAGGATATGTGAGTAACTCAGAGTAACAAAATGATGGTTTATGCATTTAATTATGAGAAACAATCCTGGATTTTGATGAATTAAAGGACTAGTTCAATTGTCAAGCCTGACATGGACAAGCACCTCAAGAAACACATGTTCATGTTTAGACTGGGTATTTGCTGAAAACCCTCGACGCCATCTGTGTTGAGCTGGTCCAGTAAATACCTGGTGCTGTGGGAATAGGGGTACTGCATCTGCATGTATACAGGGACAGTCAGAAGAAAGCTCTGTATACTGACGAAATACCGAAAAAACTTTTAATGATAGAGATACAAGTATTAGTAGTTTGCATTCAAGTTGTAGACATGAAAGTTCATATTCTTGCATCTGTATGTTCGTGATTACGATATTTTTATTCTCTTGAATTGTATTTTTTGCAGGTATCGAATGCTAAGTCGACCTTATGCTTTTAATTGTGTACTGCGTCTGAGGACTTCCTCAGAATTCAAACCTGGCAACAGTGTAAGTGATTGATTGCACCTGTGGTTGTTATGGTAGTTTTTGTGCTTACTCTTTGACTATCATTATCCTTTTGCAGTACGGCCATTTCTTTGCAGACCCACAATATGAAAATGTTCAGCACATCATTTGTTGTGATTCTTATGCCACATATGCTTATGACTTTGATTTCTCCAACAATGTTGGATTTTCCAGGTATAATATTTATATTTAAGCTACGCGTTGAAGCACTTTCTTGCTAGAATAAATCTTGAATCCATGGAGAACTATGAATTTAAAGTGTACTCTTCCATTAGAGAGTCTGATATATAATCAGTGTGACATTCAATTGACTAAATCATTGGATTTTTAACGCCACCTGTGTTCTTAATTGCTTTGAAAAAACCAAATTATATACACACACCTATACAAATTCGAACATTATAAGTGATCTTCTAATGCCTTTTGTAGGCATGCTTCAGAACCACCTATGATACAGATCGCATTTCAATATACTGTTGTTGTGCCTCCTGAGGAGCCTTCAAGTTCCGCACCTGTTTCTTCAAGTAGGTATGATTTAATCCTACCGAGCTGCAGTTTGACTTGCATTGATATACACTTGTATATATGGTTACATTTGATCTTTAATAGATGACCTAATCTGATGATAGTTTATTACATTTACATTGAATCGAGGTGTGATAACTAATTTTCAGACCCCGGCCACTGCAGTATTCGTCTGAACATAGTAGGAGTATGAATAATGAATATGAATTGAGCTCCTTGTCTGCTCATTAGCTTTCTGTAAACAATATCAATTACTAAACTTTCAATCTCTACTGCATATGATGATTTCTTAACAATTATCAATACATTCTAAAGTAATAGAAGAGAGATGATGCTGTAGTTATTTCTACTAGTTTTTTCTGCTCAATGTCTTGCAAAATATAGTGAGCCATCTTCTCTCTGTTTGATTTTGCATTCCTGCTAGTTCCCTTATTGATTTTATATTTATACAGTTCAATGTCTGAACTTTCCCATATTTTCTATGGTATGATCTTCCCGTTTTTAAATACTATTTCTTACTAAAAATCAATGAACTTGTACATTTCCTCATGCTGAATAATATCTTTATTCTTTTGTATTTTGTTTTTCCAGTGCCTTGATATTTGCCAATATTTTCTTTTGCACAGTACTCAAAACTATAACATGTTATCGAAAAATGTGTGAATGTATGGAAGGACGTAAAAGTTTCATTCATTTGCAATTGTAACATTTCTATTTCTTCAATGCAGTCTTTATTCAAGCAAATTTGTTACATGTTAGGAATTTTCTTTTCTGATTCTGTAATAGAATATTTGGACATATCCCAAACAGAATCTGCATCCCCTAATTTTTCATCAAATCATTCATATTATCTCAACTTTGCACTTATTTTTCGTGACCATTAATTGGACTTGATGTGATGTATGTTTGTGCAGATCCAGTTACACCCTTAAGCGACGATTAAGGATTCGAACTTTGCAGTATGGAACTGCAGATAGCATTAACATCCTTTATGACAATGTAGACCCTGAAGTCGTTCTATCTATACTTGTTCACAAGGTAATTTAGAACCTCATTCTGTCCATATTCTTGCTTACAATAGTTTTGTTTTTGTTTGTTATGCAATTCAAACAAATGCTGATTCATAAAGATCCAGCGTTTTCAGTAGAGTTGCAGGGAAGTGATCTGAGTGTAAAAATAAAAAGTTTGATTGTGTCGTAAGCACTCAGAGGCACTCCGGTTCTGTTATCTGTTCTAGCGGTATAGCAGATTACTGGTATTTTTATTTCAGTATAGAGCTTAATAACAATAGAAAACAGCACCAATTTTAGTGTGTGCCTGGAGTGCCACGTTTTACAACCGTTAGGTTTTAATATAGGATCAATCAGTCACTTGGGTCTTAACCATCCCTTTGGATACGGTAAGATGTCTCACTGTGTTGCCAACTTATGTTTCCCGGGATAATACTTTATCTGATTAAATGAGTGTGTTAACAAAACTAAAGAGGTTTAGGTGAGTATTGACAATTCGGTGAGAGATATCGAAATGTCTAAGCTAAAGTCTATCCACGCCATCCAGAGGTTACAGTGTGCTATGGTGACCGGTTGTGTTTGGCTTAATTCCTCCCGATTTTCTCAGATATCATTTAATTTCCATGTTACCTAGTATTTATAGAAATAAATAATATCCACAAATTGTTGTTCATGTGCGCATGGTTCACTCTTTAGGTCATATTGGCCTCTTTGGATCAAGGAGTTCGGGAGGGCCGAGCTTTGCTCCATGATTGGCTAGTTATTCTCACAGCTCAATACAACGACGCTTATAAGATCGTCCAGAACAAGAATGGAAGTTCAATAAATGCCCAGGTTGATGTTGCGTTCTCACAATGCCCACAGTTGCAGCCATTACCTCGATTAGTGTTTGCTTTGCTCCGGAATCCGCTTCTACGCTACCATGAGGAAGGTGTTCACCCGGATTACCGAATCTATCTTCAATGCCTCTTCAGGTACTCGGTTTTAACACTATAGTGAAATTTAATATCTTCCTTTTAAGAATAAATTTTGCCATTCGAGCGAGAAACCAGAAATGCGCAACTTATCTTTCTGAAATTTGGGATGCAGTGCATTAGAACCGAGTTCCCTTCATCGTGCTGTGTATCCGGTTCTGACATCATACTCTACCCCGGACAAACAAGCCTATCCGCGGCACTCACTGAGTCGTGCTGCACTAATAACCAGTGGAAGTCCCATATTCTTCCTCGACGCATTCACAACTCTAATCGTATTTTATTCTTCAACAGCAGACCCTTCTCTCCCCTATCCTCCACCCCACGACTGTAAGTTGTTTCCTCATACTGCTCATCAGTCCCAAAAGTACAAAACCACACATTTCGGTTTGTAAGAAAAAAAATCTCTTGTTGTAGGTTTGTTGAGGACAACCATTAACAGACTGAAGCAAGAACGGAGCATCACCCCGAAACTCATGTTCATCCGGGGAGGGCACGATGATACCACAGCTTTCGAAAACTACCTCATCGAAGAACAGGATGTTGACGGGCTCGGCCTCACGAGCGTGATGGGTTTTGTGTCTTTCCTCGAAGAAATAACCCAGAGCATGTTGGAGTACATCAAATAAGGATAGAGTTAGAGACAACACACACATTGCTTCAACCAAACATCCCGAATCTTGCCAGAACAGCTCTTTCCGATCAAGCAGTGATCGGACCGATCGAGGTTTTGAAGTTTTTGGGACATTTAGGAATTGGGTTGATTCAGGAAGTTTTCGATAGTCTGAGGCATATACTTCTCTCTTCAGTTCTCTTTTTTTTGTGTAAAATAAGGTTTGGGTATTGAAGGAACTGGATAGACATGTCGATACCGGTGAATCTCAAAGTCAAAGTGTGCGATTCGATTCCCATTGCTTCTGGGATATAGAACTAAGTCAGTTTTTTATGTCTGTTGATTTTCATTTGTTGAATTCTTTAGGTAATGCACCATGTGAGTTTCTTCTATACTATGGTCATTGGTTAAGCCAAAGAAGTAGTGCTGTAAAATGTCAGAATTGTCTTACTAATTTCCGATTAATCTCTAGAATGGTTTCTTCCGCTCTATTAGCACCCGTATAGGAATGGCAAAATATCTTGAATCTATTGGAACCCGATATTTTATTTATTTATTTATTTATTTTGTAAGGGAATTGGATTGGGCGGGACTCAATTTAATGTGAATCTAATGTTGTCGATTCGATCGAAGTTGGGTTTGGTGAGTGGGGTGGGTTTCAAGAATTTTATACATTCAGTCGAGTTGTATAAAAAAAAATGACACTTAATTGACAAAGTTTTTGAGTTTTAATTTTTCTCATTTTTAGTGGTATCAACTTGAATGTATCAATGTTTTCCATACTTCTATAGAATGGGGATGAGATTGTGTCAGGGGCTAGGGTAAACGAAACTCGTTTCATACTCATGTTGTTTCCATCCATGCTCGGAATTTTCAATCTACCCTTTGTAGAGATGACAACATGCGGGTTTTGTAATCCTAGTTCGGATCGATGATAAAATTCTCCTTGAATTATAAATATTTTATCTCTAAAAAATGACAACAAGACAGATTTTGTAATCTCGAAACTGCCTTTTGAATCGAAAATATCAAACCTCTTTAAATTAAGGGGTAGTAATCAAATACAAACGGTGTATTATTATACAAACGTTAGAACGTTCTGAAACCGTCTGATCTTTAGATATGTGGTGCATATTAGATGTTGGCACCAGTGGCATGAAATTGTAATTAACTACAGTTTAATGCTTTATTATTATTGATATGTAGTCAAATAAGGGTAACATCGTACTTTCATCTTCACCTAATTTCTAATAATTATCATTGTGCATAATATCAGGGATCCATCATAATTTATTAATTCATTTCACATTATATGTAATTAATTAAATGGGCATTAATTGTTTTGACTTTTTGCTCCATAAAATAAAATTTCTGTTTTACAATATATATGTTTTGTTGTTGCAGAATTTGAATTTCGTTTAACAGTATTTATTTGTTTCATGAATTATTATTATTTTTTGTTTTGTTAAATAGCATCAGATCATTTATTTCTTAGCAGTTCGACTTCTTTTTCTTTTAATGTTTCATG
This sequence comes from Geranium rotundifolium, assembly GCA_963920655.1. NCBI lineage: Eukaryota > Viridiplantae > Streptophyta > Magnoliopsida > Geraniales > Geraniaceae > Geranium > Geranium rotundifolium. The sequence goes on along the minus strand of OY987317.1, from coordinate 1,295,021 downwards.
ACACAAACCTCATGAAATATCTTAATGTGTCATGTAAGAATTGTTTCATTATGACTTTAAATTTTTAGTACAAATTTCTTTATTCGCTCAATATAATGTGTCATGTAAGAATTGTTTCATTACGACGTTAAATTTTTAGGATAAAATGTTTTATTCGCTCTATATTGTTTCATGGGGATTATTTCATTATGCAAACTTTGTCTACTAATCAAAATTTATATGTTCGTCGAATAATTTTTGTGTCATCTTCTTTTCATTATCTTCTTTTCTTTTATTGTTTCATAACACACACATCATGAAGCATTTTAATGTGTCATGTAAGAATTGTTTTATAGGGTAATGACAGTGACTACACCCAACTATGTCACGTTTCAAATTTAATACTCCCAACTTCCAATTTTTCATTCAAGGTACCCCAAGTTTAAATAAGCGACACTTAACCCAACGTCTGTTAAATTTAACTGAATTGGTCTGTAAAAAAGTCTAAAATGCCCTCAATAGTTTTGGTCTGTTAAACCGGTCTGATTGGTTCAATTGATATGATTATGAAATGACTATTTTACCCCTATTTGAACAGCTAATTTAACTAGATGGTTGAGGGCAAATTTGACTTTTTAAATTTTAGATAATTATTGATATAATTATGAAATAACTACTTTACCCCTTATTAATATCAATGCTAACTCATATTACAGGGGCATATTTATCTTTTGCAATAAAATTAAATATTAATTAAAATCTAATATCTTCATCTTCAACCTCCTGATTTTGTGTGGGTTAGGGTTTGATCTCGCCGGAGGTGGAGGAGTCCTCGGCCATGACGCCTGAACCTCTATGCCTCCATCGTGAACGGCGGCAGAGGCGACGGCAGAGGCGAGATCGATTGGGCTTGGGAGTAGGAGATGATGGTTCGGGTTTGAGGATTGATTGGGCCGGAGGGTCGGGGTCGGGGTCGGGGTCGATGGCGGAGGATGGGATGAAGGAGGTGGGCGGAGGTTGAGGAGGGTCGGAGCTCGAGCTCGGCTCTGGGAGGATCGAAGCTTGAGCTCGATTTGCTCGAACTCGAACAGATCGGAGCTCGAGCTCGATCTGCTCGACCCAGCTCCGACCGCCCCTCCTCCCCCTCCGACCGCCACCTCCTCCCCGACTAGCCTAGCCCCTCCTCTCTGTCGCCGGAGCTCCTTCGACCCCGACCCTCCGGCCCAATCAATCCTCAAACCCGAACCATCGTCTCCTGCTCCCAAGCCCAATCGATCTCGCCTCCGCCGCCGTTCACGATGGAGGCATAGAGGTTCAGGCGTCATGGCCGAGGACTCCTCCACCTCCGGCGAGTCAAACCCTAACCCACACAACATCAGGAGGTTGAAGATGAAGATATTAGATTTTAATTAATATTTAATTTTATTGCAAAAGTCAAATATGCCCCTGTAATATGAGTTAGCATTGATATTAATAAGGGGTAAAGTAGTTATTTCATAATTATATCAATAATTATCTAAAATTTAAAAAGTCAAATTTGCCCTCAACCATCTAGTTAAATTAGCTGTTCAAATAGGGGTAAAATAGTCATTTCATAATCATATCAATTGAACCAATCAGACCGGTTTAACAGACCAAAACTATTGAGGGCATTTTAGACTTTTTTACAGACCAATTCAGTTAAATTTAACAGACGTTGGGTTAAGTGTCACTTATTTAAACTTGGGGTACCTTAAATGAAAAATTGGAAGTTGGGAGTATTAAATTTGAAACGTGACATAGTTGGGTGTAGTCACTGTCATTACCCTATAAAACAATTCTTACAAGACACATTAAAATGCTTCATGATGTGTGTGTTATGAAACAATAAAAGAAAAGAAGATAATGAAAAGAAGATGACACAAAAATTATTCGACGAACATATAAATTTTGATTAGTAGACAAAGTTTGCATAATGAAATAATCCCCATGAAACAATATAGAGCGAATAAAACATTTTATCCTAAAAATTTAACGTCGTAATGAAACAATTCTTACATGACACATTATATTGAGCGAATAAAAAAATTTGTACTGAAAATTTAAAGTCACAATGAAACAATTCTTACATGACACATTAAGATATTTCATGAGGTTTGTGTCATGAAACATTAAAAGAAAAAGAAGTCGATCTGCTAAGAAATAAATGATCTGATGCTATTTAACAAAACAAATAATAATAATAATTCATGAAACAAATAAATATTGTTAAACAAAATTCAAATTCTGCAACAACAAAATATATATATTGCAAAACAGAAATTTTATTTTATGGAGCAAAAAGTCAAAACAATTAATGCCCATTTAATTAATTACATATAATGTGAAATGAATTAATAAATTATGATGGATCTCTGATATTTTGCACAATGATAATTATTATGGTCGCTTATTTAAACTTAGGGTACCCTAAACGAAAAACTGGAAGTTGGAGTATTAAATTTGAAATGTGACATAGTTGGATGTAGTCAACTGTCATTACTCCTTGTTTTGTTATGACGTTAAATTTTCAGCATAAATGTTTTATTCGCTCAATATTATTTCATGGGGATTGTTTCATTATGCAAACTTTGTCTACTGGCCAAAATTCATGTGTTCGTCGAATGATTTTTGTGTCATCTTTTTTTCATTGTCTTCTTTTCTTTTATTGTTTCATGACACAAAACTCATGAAACATTTTAATGTGTCATGCAAGAATTGTTTTATTATAAAGTTAAATTTTTAGTATAAACTTTTTATATCATAGTGATTTCATTGTTTTTATAATTGTTTAATAAATTTTGAAGCAAATGATACAAATTCTTATAATCATATTAGAATTTGATTTGAACGAGTAATTAAAACCAAAACAACAATTTGAAAGAATTGTTCAACACACAAACTACTCCCAATTCAAATCAAACATAAAAAAAAACAATACACTGGCAACCCTATAACACAACAATAATGAATGGATGAGACGCATAATCTAACCAACACAATCAACGTGATGGCTCCAACTGCAATTAATACATATGTCAACTCTACAAAACAATGTTGAAACTACCTAATTAACACCACAAATAGTATTATCACTCACAAGATTGAAATTGGGATTGAGCATAGCCCAGAAATGGCCATCATGGGAAAATATCAATTTTTTTATTAATTTTGACCAATCCAATCGCTATATCTGGAGGAGCCTACATCGGCGACCAGATCTACTACAAAATCAATGTGCCGTCGCCAAAATCAAAGGGGTGAGACGCTAATGGTTGCAGATGGCGGTTGCGAGGAGGATCTCGATTAGGGTTTTGAGATCTAAGAGGTGGTGCGTCGGTAATGGCTTGACAAAGGCTCGACTGCCTCGGTGAGGTGACTTGTCGAAGTAGAAGGGAGGAAGAGTCGACCTCGGATTATCGAAGAAGAAGCGGAGGAGGTGACGGCTACAGGCGCGCGCGCACAAAATCAATATAATGCTTGATGAAATTCTACAAAATCAATATGAACGGATGTTTGATGAAATCTCGTGTACGAGGATCGTTCTAATATTTATATAATATTAACCGTTTGGATCCGATTTCATCCCTAAATTCAGCAGTTTTGTCGTCCCCACCATTTGGACTATTTTGCCCCCTTGGGCCCATCGACCGGCCCAACAAAAAACGAGCCCAAACACACTCTCTCACATTTGGTTTTCTTTCTCTGCATGATTTATCCCGAATTTATCTATCTAGGGTTTGGCCGTTGGTAAATTTTGATAAATAGGCTTTGTAACAGAGCAAAATCAATTATTTTCAGGGTTGCTACCAACAACGATCACACGCATAGATTTTTGCTTTTCGCAGATTTGGAGTGTTCGTTTCACCGTCAAGTTGCTCCCCAGAGACTGTTGATTCGGTACTTTCTCTCTCTCTCTGGTCTCTTCGACACTGTTTTTGGTACTTGCAATGTGCTGTTTCTTCGTTTCTGTTTCTTTTTCAATTCGACGAGTTCCGAGCTGTTGAAACGTGGATTTGTAGTTCGGATTGGCCTTTAATTGATTCATTCTGGAATATGGTTTGCTTGAAGAATCTTAGATCCCCATGAATATTTATGATGATTTGCCATTTAATCTAGGGCTGATGATTCATTTCATTGTGTTTCTTTTTGCAAATGTGAAGAAAAATATGATCTTTACTTGAGTTAAGATGAAAATGAGTGAATTGCATGGTTTTGAAGAAGATGGTAAACATTTTTTGTTCAGTTTTGGTTTCTTCCTGAGGTTGATTAGTCGTCTAGCCCGATAAACCTTTTTATTTAAGGTAGTTTATGATGGTTCTGTTCTTCCTAGAGAAGTGTGTATTATGAAGACCAGTAGAGAATTCCGGACACATTGGCAAGTTGAAATTGACTGTAGTGAAGCTAGTGCTCACTGCTATACCTACCACCAAGTGGTCGTGACTAACTCTTATAAAGGACATGGTCAATATTATGATTAATTAACCTCCCGAAAAAGAAAATGAACACTTATTACTGGGACATAAAAGCTTGGAAAATTGGATACTGGTTTTTGGATTGAGGAGCATCATTTTTGTGAGTTTGAGTTTAATTGGCAGGACAGTTTTTTCTCTTAGAGCCAGTGGTTGGCTTGTGAGATTATGAGATGTCCATTACTATTATCTGATTATGTGAAAGAATTGAACTCAGTTATTGCACGTCAATATATTGCAGGAAGTTTTAGAGATGGTATGTGCAGTTTGGAAATGCTATAAAAAAATATCTGATATTGGGAAATGTAGTGGATTGAGTCTCCGTTGTGTTAAAGCTTCATCGTATGTCATATTGACAGTTTGGAATTTTATACGACTATTCTACATCCAAGTTTTGTTGATCTATTCTTCAATGTCTTATTTCGTTTATGATTCTTCTATTGGTCTTACTTTTGGTGTGGGGCAATTTAGCCCATTTGGATGAAAACAGTTTAAGGCTTAAACTTGCCACTATTTTTTGGACAGCGGCCTTGCTCTGATTACATGAAATTCGTTTCTTGCTTTTTTGCAACACCTTCATAATCCCCGTAGTTATCATTCAGAGTCTCTCTTTTCCCGTGTCTATAAGTGCTGCTACTAATAGTATCATTATCCCTTTATTAAAAATATTTCACTTTGCAACCCCTAAGTCTTATCTCATGACACGGGTTCAATTGACATTCGTATTCTGGATCTCCTTTTGGCCTTTCTTTTTGTTTCCTCCTTTCGATATGTGCATACTTCTTCCCATAAATTCTTCTGGCATCTGTACCTTCTTCTCAGTTGCCTCGCAAGCTTATTCTATTAGATACATAAAATGCAAAGAGCAAAGGCAAATGCATCAGCAGCTTCCACGTCAGTTGAACCCGACAAACCCACTGAGCCTGAAAAGTCAGTTGAGTATGGTGACAAAGTTGATTATGAAGATAATGATGCTGAAGAGGAACCAATGGAAGACGAATCTGAGTATGAAGAAGTAGAAGTGGAAGAAGAGGTAGAGGAAGAGGTGGAAGAAGAAGAGGAGGAAGAAGAGGAAGAGGAGGATGATACTGATAAACCCCTAAAAAGCTCAAGTGAGGGGAAGGTTATAGATGAGGGCGAGAATGAAGAACATAACAAACTTATTGCCCTTCCTCCTCATGGTTCTGAGGTATACGTTGGAAGCATCCCTCATGACGCTTCTGAGGATGAACTGAAGGCTTTTTGTGAGTCTATTGGAGAAGTTGTGGAGGTAATTTCTATTTCTAGAATTCCCCGCTTCTATGTTTTATCTATGGAGGAAAGCTTATGCCAATTGTTTCTGATAACAGGTTCGCATTATGAAGGCCAAAGATCAAAGTGAAAATAAAGGCTTTGGTTTTGTGACGTTTAAAAATGTAGAACTGGCTTCTAAAGCCATTGAGGAGCTGAATAGTTCTGAATTTAAGGTAACATAGATTTTCATGCATTATATTTTCTGTCTATACCCTATCGGATAACATTGTATGATCTAGGACTTGAAGCTGGGCAGTGCTCAACCAAGATTATTACTTATACAGAAAGTGAAGATTGTCTTGAACTGAAAAGAGTAAATGCATATAAAAGAACTCCTGAAACAGCGAAACCTTAATTTATTTGTCTGGGGGTTTTTATTTTTGTTTTTCTCAGGGTAGGAAAATAAAATGTTCAACATCTCAAGCAAAGCACCGATTGTTCATTGGTAATATTCCTAGAAGCTGGGAAGAAGAAGATCTGAATAGAGTCTTGAATGAGGTTGGCCCGGGAGTTACAACTGTGGAGCTTGTCAAGGTCTGAACCATGTCATTTGTAATGTTGTTGCTGTAAAATTTTTTTAAATAAATATATTGCTATTTCTTTTCATTCTGAATTCCAAGTATTTTGCAAGTACTCATCAAATTCTTTTCGTTTGTAGGATACGAAGAACTCTAACAATAACCGAGGCTTTGCATTTATTGATTACTATAACCATGCATGTGCTGATTACTCAAGGCTGAAAATGATGAACCCAAAATTCAAGCTAGGTGATAATGCTCCAACTGTTAGCTGGGCTGACCCTAAGAATGCTGATTCTTCTGCTACGTCGCAGGTTTTTATAGTTGCTCTATTTGTTTTATTCTGTTATTTTTCCACTTTCCAGCATTTTTCATAGTAGGGCTGCCAAAAAATGACAGAGCCGACCAAACTGACCCAACCTGGAAAAGAACCAAACCGTAAAGAACCAAATTGGATTGGTTTCGTTATGAACAAAACCAAAACTCGATTTGTCGGTTTCGGTTTATAAAATTATAACCGATAAAAACCGGTTATTTTGCTGAATTCTAAAATATGTTATTCGTATCTGGGGCATATATTTTGTTAATTCGTCTTGACATGCAAATGAGGAAATATGATCCTGAATAGGTGTACGAAAAAGCAGACTTTGTCTGTCAAGCTAGATAGCTATTCCATTCTGATCAGTTTTTTATGGGAAAATAAATTTGATCAGACATCTTCTATGTAGTGATCTGCATTATTTTTCTGTATAAAATGAAGCGTGACTGGCAGACAAATTACTGTTCATCTTTACAGGCTTTTAAAAATATTAAGTTTAGGGTGTTGAGTTGTAAGTTCTTTTGTAATATACTTTGGGATCTTTGGTCATCACGTTGCATTTTGATTTCTTTTGAACATGGACAGATAAAACTTTTGCTTGTCCCATACAGGTCAAAGCAGTTTATGTGAAGAACCTACCAAAAACTGTCACCCAGGATCAGTTGAAAAAGCTTTTCGAGCACCATGGCAAGATTACGAAAGTGGTTCTGCCACCGGCAAAATCTGGACAAGAAAAGAATAGGATTGGTTTTGTGCACTTTGCAGACAGGTCATGTGCTATGAAAGCACTAAAAAATACGGAGAAATATGAACTAGATGGTGATACTTGGTTTGCTATTCTATATTAATTTTATTTGATTTTTTTGCTTATACAACAATCATTTCGTTACTTATCACGGTATATTGTGATTTTAGGCCAAAATTTGGAGTGCTCTCTTGCGAAGCCACAGGCAGATCAAAAGTCTACTGGGAGCTCAAATACCCAGAAGTCGGGTTTGCTCCCAACTTATCCAACTCATGTCGGCTATGGCTTGGTTGGGGCTGGCTATGGTGCACTAGGCCCCGCGGCCACATATGGTGCTGCAGCCTTTCCACAGGTAAGATGCGTGTGTATAGTCTAATATTATTATTGTTTTTGAAAAGAAATAACAGCTAATATAGCCCAAGGGGAAAACGGTATGTGCAAGCAAATGAAACCTCAAATGTGTACTTTGTTCTGTTAACAGCTTTGTGCATAGCGATAGCACCATGATAATTGATCAGTTAGGCTACTATTGATTGAATGGTGCGATGTATATGCAACTTCTCTGATTGTAAGAATTTTAACTACCATTAGTGCTCTATTATTTAAACTATTTTAAGGCTTGTGAACACACTTAGACATTGGATCATGTCTGTCAATGCTATTTAACTCCGTAAACTTTTATGTTCAGATGGGTGTGATTGTATAAAAGTGTTTGTGTTGGATTAAACATTCAGTAGTTTAACAACCGATAGCTGTATGTTATAATGGAATATTAGCCATTAATTGAGATTTTTTTTTGAAAACTAGCCATTGATTGAGATAGTTTAAGCACAACGGATTTGCAACCTGAATATAGATATTTTTATCACTTGACTTGCTGCAATTACCATATGGAAAATGTCAAGTATGATTATTGATTAATCAAAGCTGGGGTAGGATCAAAATGAAATAAGAAGATACAAAACCAAAATTACCAAGTTTACTATGATTGGCTTGCAAATTTACCGTTGGGTCTAACTGATTTATGAAAATTTAGGTATGGTGCCGGTAAAAAAAAGGTATAGTTATCAGCATAGTAATTGTTTGCGTCTTTAAAAGTCGACTGACATCAAGAAGGGTACCTCTTGCAGCCCTTGATCTATGGAAGAGGACCGTCTCCTGCTGGCATGGCAATGATGCCAATGTTTCTACCTGATGGAAGAATCGGATATGTCCTGTGAGTTAATCTATATGCTTCTTTTATTCCAACATATTATATAATTGTTTTGAACTACGACCAATAACATAAGTTTTTCCTTTCCATTTTGGGAAATTGGCTTCATAGAAAATCGACTCACCAAAACTTAGTATGGCATGAACTTCACCTTTTATATAAGGCATGGCTACCAAAATGGCCTCTGAACTATTAGAAAGGGCAATTTAGTTCCCCAAATTAAAATTATGTCAATGAAGTCCCACCCCTAGCAAAACGCTCATCATTTAGTATACGTACAGTGTACTTGAAAGTGCATCAATGGAGCACGTAGAACTTTGTTTTTGTATCATTTTACCCTAATATCTGTTGAGATAAACAGAAAATGACTTCAGTTTTTTCAGAAATGGTGAAAATACCCCCAAATAAATTTTAAAAAGGAAAGGAAAAATCAAAGAATTAAAAAATGAGAAGTAAATAATAGAAAATGAGAAATCCAAAAATAAAAGTTCATTTCAAAACAAAAATAAAATTATCTTATGGATTTTAGACATTTCACACCATCTTTAACCCTGTTATAGACAGCATTAAAAAACAACTTTTTACATACTGGATCGTTTTATTTTCAAGTTCACCGTAGTGAATCAAAAATGGGGAAAGGTTTGGGCAATACATGTTTAAGGAATCTTAAGAATCAAAAGTTTGGAGTTCACTCGCTTCTTAATAGCAATAGTGAAAGCCCAAACCTTGTACACAATTCGCTGATTAAAAAAATGTAACTTGAGAGATTGTAAGTATATGTGAGATTCAAAATTGAAGGCTTCATTATTGTTGTAGGCAACAACCTGGAGTACAACCCCATACACCACCACCTCCGCATCCGCATCATAGAAATAATCACCACCGGGGCGGTGGTGGCGGCAGCAAGAGCGGCGGCGGCAGTTCAAGTCGTGGTAGAAACAGCAATGACGGTGGCCAAGGGCGAAGGTACCACCCGTATTAGTTTTCCTCCCCATGATAAATGGTGGAAAAGAAAAGTGCCTAATGGTACTTGTGGGATTCTTATGGTTGTCATATATATTAATTTAACGGCTTTAACTTATTATCGAAGAATTCTGGAAATGCTTGTACCAAATCAATTGCTTGTGTCGTATTTCTTCATTTAGCATCTGGTCCTGTTGACTAGTGCAAAATCAGTGCTTCTGGATTTGTATATCCTTATTTTTATCAGCGATTAAAGCCATTATATTGAAAAAATGTATAAAGAAATCGATTCCCAACATAGGAAAACAATACAATGAAATAGAAGAAGTACAAATGGAAATTAAAAGGGAGAAGTTGAAAAGAGTAAGTCCTATAGATCGGTTCGGATATCTCTTGCATTTTCCTCTTGAAATTGTATATCTTTATTAACCATTATTAAATTGTACCACCAAAATGTCAATTATTTATATGAACTAAAAATAATATGTATTTAGGATATAAAACAAATATTTGTTACATATTTAAAAAGAAATTAAGTATCAATAAAAATACTATTAACCGAGTGTTGTTGGTTGTATTTTAGGACTTTAAGTCTCTGTTGGTACCATGAGAATAAATGTTTGAATGGCCTAGTTTAAATATGCTTAACTGAGTGAAACCATACAATTATATGATATTTTATGCCTCTTCTTAGTTTAAACCATCGAAGTATATCATACCAGATTGATATTTTAAAAAAATTCTTAGCTGATTTATATGAAATCGAATCCTTATTCTAAAAATATTCATCTATATTTGATTTTCAGACTACGGGTGCAAATTCACCTTCTTTTGCCATTACTACACAAGATTTTCTCCCTGGTTTTTGTCCTTCAAAAAGTATATGTTCACTCTGGAAGTAAATTAAATATTGCTTGCTAGTAAATATCTAAAGCTCAAGAGCACTGTCAAGGTCAAACACATTCTGTATCTTCCTCAAATTTAACAGTTCAAATAAAATGCTACTAGACCATTAAGTGGATCTAAAAGGAAGTGCATAGTAAATACTATGGGATTAATCAGCATCTTCATGAGCACCAGCTCCTTCACTGTCTTGGTCTTCTTCATTCTCTTCCCTCTCTTGATTTTCTTCGTTCTCCCCATCCTCTTCTTCGTCTTTATTTTTGCTGCGTCCACTCTTACTCGGTGGCTCTTCCTCTGCCTTCCTCTTCATCGCCTTCTTTCCGGCGTTCTTCTTCCGGAATTCTGCACGCATGCAGAAATGTAGTGTCATATCTTCCGATCCATCAACAAAGCACGAATATCACAATTGTTGGTATATCAGAACATGAATTTATACCTTGACAGTTTGATTTCATTAAAAAAGTTAAGGTTCTAAAACTCCGGGAGAAATCGGCAAAACTCATTTCGTATATTATATATACATATATAATTCACATGAAAAGACAAATTACAATATTTTAGTAAAAATAAGATACTTTCAAAGAAAAAGCACAAATTATAGAACAACTTCAAAGCATATGTAAAATATAAAAATAAAATTTGACAAACTTTTATCGAGTTCTCGGGGAGAAATGGGGAGTTTCATAACACTACTTAAGGTAAATGTTGGTATGAAGTGAACAAGACTGGCACTCAATAAAGTTACAGGTGGACTTCTTCAATAGGCTGTGTTCAGTTCAGCTACTAAATGACATTTTTTTGTGTTATGCAAACTATGAAAAAACTTTTTTTTATCATGCCCATGCAAAGCTAGAAAACGGAGATAATACCTCCTCTATCCCGAATTTGATGAGTAGAATATGCATGATTTACCACTAGTATTCTTCATATTCTTAATTACAAGGACTTAGCGGGTTAGCATATTGGATGATATACGGGGAAAGTGAAGAAACAACTCTCTTCATCCTTCATTTTTAATTACTCCTTTTTGTCCCAAAAAGGAGTAATTAAAAATGAATTACTAATACAGGTATACCAAATACAGCATAAACCCTGTTATGTCACAAAGGCATCACATTCTCCATATAGTCAAATAACATTTGCTACTTATGGTGCCAAAGGGATCACCAACGATTCAAGCACCACATCCCTCTAGTTGAGAACTGTGGGTTGAATCCTACTGGGTGTGGGTGGGGTGGGTCAGGGGAAAATGGGTAAGCTTAACCCTATTGTGTTGTTCATTGGTGTATTAGCTTCCATTCCTATCAATTTTTTTATAAGACAATGTGTTACTTTCAGCATCTAACAGACCAGTGAACATTGACAGATATGCATCTCTAATGAACAAGACTAATTCAATCATCTCCTTTGGGGTCTGAGGAATCTCTTACTATCAAATAGAGTGGGGAGGAAATATTTGGAAGGCGAATATTAAGTCTACTAAAGAAATTCAAGTATCTTTATGAGTCTGAGAGTTATCGGTACTTTATAAATTTTATTTACCAAATTTCTTCCAATCTAACAGATAGCTAGATAGGGCATTGCCAGTAGGCAAATATGAAGTTCTATCTGGGTATGAGAGTTATCAGTAGAAACCAAACATAGTTAGCAGTAATCACACACAAAAATCTACATCCACTAACCATTAAGGGAGGCTTTGAGAGACCCGACAAACTCAGGGAACTCAATTTCTTCAAGAGCTTTAAAAACATCATCTGAACTGATTGTTTGCCTCTTTGATTCCTTACATATATCATTTGCCCTGCACGGAGTTTTCATTCGAAAATTCTCAGAACAGTCCACCAACCATCAAAGAAAAGGTATCATAAAAAGGAACTCAAAGCCACACAACCCATCAAAACTAAGACAATATCATGCAGTCCTTATTGCCTCCATGAAACTAATAGTTTCACTCAGCTGTGAATAAAAAAAAAAGAAACACCTTGCCATGGATTCCTAAGTCAATTCAAACACACCTAAATCCCATCACACACACAAACACACCTAGTAATTTCAAGAGAGGGACCGGATTATATGCATTCTCTTACACCCCAACTAAACAAACGAACTTCACAATTCAAAGTTATGAGAACCAAAGCCATAAGACGAATTTACACGCTAAAAGGGGCAGTTCAAATTTCACTCAAATCAATCATTCCATACAACCAGTAAATCTACAAATCACTGAACTAGAAGGGAAAAAAACAATCTCCTGTGAAATTACCCCCAAATTTTCTACCCAAACAAGCAGAAAATGAAGAAAAAAAACCCATTTAAGAGACATAAACCTTAGAAGATTCATCATAACACCCCAATAACAACACAAAATAGAATACCATGCACTTCTTACTTTGCCTGCATGAAACCACAAGTGTTTCACTAAGCTGTGAATCCAAAAATGTAACACCTTTTAAAAGGAGTAACATCTAAATTCCATAACACACAATTCAAAGTTTCGAGAACAAAAGCCACAAGTGTAACACCAAATGGGGGCAATTCAAATTTCACCCAAATCCAATCACTCCTTACAACATGTAGATTACTAAAATCATAAAACAGTTTCAAAGCACATATAATGTATACAAATAAAATCTGACCAACTTTGATCAATTAAGAACTCGGTAAAATTAAACTGCAAAAACGAGTTTTAAACTCGGTCAACTCGATTTTCTCAGAGTTTCATAACACTGATTAATAGTGGCAACAAAAGGGGGCAATTCAAATTTCACCATTATTCCATCACTCGTACCACCAGTAAATTACTAAATTCACAAACCATCGAACTAAAAGTGAAAAAAAAAACAATTTCCTGTGAAACTACCCCCAAATTTTCTATCCAAACAAGCATAAAATGAACAAAACCCACGCAAAACCCAGAAACCCTAGAGGAATCATCACAACCCACAAACAAAAACACAAGACTCAAAGAAAATTTCAGGAAAATGCCATGAATTGCGTACAGAAACTGAAACTAAAATTGGGGATTAGGGTTTGAGGAGGGTTACGTGGCGGAGAGGTAGTGGATGAAGATTCGGGCGCTCTCTGAGAATGCTAGGAGCGCGTCTTTGTGAAGAGAAATGTCTCCGCCGTCGGAGCACTCCGACAGCTTATCCTTCACCACCCGGCGCACGATAGCCCGCGGCAGCTCCTCCGCTTCTGCAACCACTTTCTCCATCTCTCTCTCTCTCACGCAAGGAAGAGAGAGGCATTATTCAATTTAAGGAGGGGAGGGTAGAATAGGTATTTCACATACTGATTTCCCGCCATCGTGAGTTGGGCTTCACAAACCGTTCCCTCCCTGCCACCATTTCAGTATGGGCTCTTTCCAGACTAAGCCCACCCATTAAGGCCACCTTTTTTTTTTGAAGGTAAAAGCAAATTTTATTAATTAAATAGCTACTAACCCGGCATCAAGCCGGACAGCTGAAGTTACAGTTAGTGGGACAGACCCCTCGCCATAATCACAGCTACTGTTAGTTAAAGCAAACATGGTCAATTCGTGAGCCATTTGATTACATGTAAAACAAAGAACACGTGTTCCGATAGTGGGTAGTACGCAACACCGTTCGCTAATGATTCCTCCAAAGTTGTGCAGCTCGACCTGTTTAGTATCATGTAGAGCCACGGCCTCCAACTCATACGGATGAAGAAATCCATGATAGTGGGTAGTGTTTTACACAGACATCCATGATAACTCCGGAGACCAATCGACTCGAACCAGTTAGCTTCATGCAGAGCCATGGCCTCCAACTCATACGGATGGAGAAACCCCGTGATCTTGCCGCAGACCGCTTTAAACCAGCTTCCTTGATCAACCCTGCGATCAATATGCGCATCGCGAAATTCAAATTCTCCCAGCACATTTGGTTTAACCCGATCAACCCATCGACACCAGGGACCCCTCTTTTCCTTACAGTACCGATCACAATAGGAAACACAAGTGACGTATTGAATCTTAAGCAAACCGAGTACTCCTAGTTCGGTGTGCTTGCATGAGTCTGCCCACCTACGCCTGATAATTCCATATCCCTCCCAATACCGATCTACCAACCAATCAAAGTCGTCGGTTCCCACGTATTGAAGCTTAAGCAAGCCGAGACCCCCTAATTCGGTATGCTTGCATGAGTCTGCCCACCGACGCTAGATAACCCCAGTTCCCTCCCAGTACCGATCTACCGTCACGACCCAAGCTCGCCCCACCTGCAATTCCGTCCTCAACCCCACTACACTCGACTCCGTTCCTACCATCCCACTAGATCAGCTTCCTTCACCGCCAGCTGTCGTCGCAGCTACCACCGCAAGACCCGGAACTGTCGCCGTACTAGAATCCTTCACAGACGGAGTCGTGCCGCCGTGAGACATCGTCGATTTTCGACGAACAACCCAAATCGCTACGGGCGAAGGGTACAAACCGCAAAGCGAACCCTGCGCCAACTAAGATTTTTTACGACTCCTCCTTTGGGTTTCTCACTAATACATAATATTTTTTAAGAAAATTGTTATTTGATTAAATTTAAGGCCACCTTTATACCAAGCCAAACTATTATATATTTTTTGGGATCTTGATCACTTTTTTAATAATAATAATAATAATAATAATAATAATAATAAATTTGTGTCTCAATTTAGTCCATAACTTTCGGTTTTGGTGATCTTGCTTATAAAATTTATGACACGATGAGCTGCACAACAATGTCCCTTTTAATTTATCGGGACGTGGATTCATCAGAACAAATACACGACACTTAGTTTGAAAAAGACCAGATCATCGCTTAATATTTTGAAATTTATTTTGTAAAGATCATGTCGATTCTAAAGTTCGATTTCTTCAATAACATGTTAGTCTTCTTGTGTATTTTATTTGAGAACGAGTTGATTTTTTGGATACCTTGTTTACTACTGGGTGTCCTGGCGGGACTTCTGATTTGATTGGGAGCAAAAGTTTGTACCACTAAAGTCTTGGTTCCTTGATACTAACAAGATTATGTCAGGAGGACAATTGTTATGGGTTGCTATTGAAGTTCTTCGACTCTTCCGGAGAATAGCGGACACCATGACGACAATTATATATAGTATTCGAAATTTGATATTAATTCATTTGACATTAATAGAAAGAGAGAGTTTTGATCGAAAGACGACATTTTCAACATGTTAGAGAAGTTGAAACGGGAGAGGCATTCTCTAAAAAAGGGATCTAACTCGTAAGTACAATGGCCCTCATGATTTGGAATGCTCGTGGCCTACATGTGTGTTTTAAGCTAAAGTTGTATGGAGTTGCGATCCGAAAATATAAAGGATTTTATTCTGATTCAGAGAGCTAAATCAATGTACATAAATATTTTATTGTTCGATCTCTAGTTTAGAGTTTACAAAAGATTATGAATTTAAGTTTTCCTCATCTTCATGTCTATCAATAGATTGTCTCTCATTTTCGTGTTTTGTTCCTTTTGGTGTAGTTCCATAGTAATAATATATTATAGTTTGGATGTTGCCTTACTCTCGAGTTTTATTTGGGACTGATTGCTAAAGTGAAGACTTGCGAGATAATTTCTTTAGACTCCGAGATCAGATGACGGAGAACTCACAAAAGTACGTGGTTTATTTAAATGGTTGGGTTTGAATATTCGCTCGCTTCATAATGCAAATCACACATTACACGTAAAATAATAGTGGCATTTCGCAATAGACCAAGAATCTTCGTGGAGATTGGTTGTAAAACTTTAATAAATTTTTATTTGCTAATAAAAAACAAAGATTATACTAAACATTTATTACAAAGAATTGGTAATACAATGATACCTAATAACTATAGCTCTTCTCCACAAATATTTGCAAAATAAAATCATACTATAAACCGATTCTATCGTGATCCCTCCGATCTTTAATTCCTCGTCTCTTTCTGCAAAAATATCCAATGAAAAACATAAAAATCAATCCAAAAATCGATGACATATATAGCTACGTTTTATACATATTATACGGAATATCCAAGTCAACATCATCATCTCTGGCTACATATTTGCTGATGCATACATACCATATAAAAGCATGATAGTGAAAGACACTAAAAAGTCTTTAACTCATTTTCGTGTTTTGATTATGCAAAAGTAATTTTTATTATTTTCCAATATTCACAAATTTAAATAATAAATCAGTCTAACTACAACTCACGTGTTTAGACGAGAGAAACCGAAAATTAGGTATCAGATCCTGAAACTTAAATGGTAAGCAGTGTTGTAAAATTGTTGAACGATAATAGATTAGAATGAATCTAATTTTGATGTTTGTATTTAATTTTGAATAAATTTCCGTTTATGTGCCACCTAAGCAGTCGACTTGACTAATTTTTACAACATTGTCCGTGAGTGAACCGGGCCGGTTTGGAATTGACAAGTGCTGGGAATAATGTGGAATTGAGACAGAAATGGCTTAAGGCCGGTTTGGACTTTTGTACAGCACAAGACACCCAGAATTTTCGTCCACAAGAAAAAGAAAGATTCACTTGCATGATTGCTAGTGGAGATAAGGGGCTTGGAGCTACACACATTATATGTACCATGTTTTACACAACTTAATTTGTTAAATATATCTTGGATCTAATTATGAGTCACTCAATCAATAAGTGTTATTACTATTTTTCCAGATATTACTCATGATAATGACAAATTGTTCGGTAAAATTAGAGTTTACAAGTTATTATTTTTAATTTGTCGAGAGACTTGTCACGAGACAAATTATTTAAGAAAACTAAAATTTTAAAGTCTGATGTGTACACACATGTTTCTTGTTGTTTTCTTTATATTACTAAAGTGTAATTTTATAAATATTATATTAATGTAAACTATTTGAATAACTTGATGGTTCATATATCATTTCTTTTTAATAAAATTATTTTTCTCTTTGTGTGGTTGTAATACACAAATTGTTAACGAATCACACATATATTTTGTGTTCTATTTATTAACTTGAAGCAGTATATCGTTTCTTTCTAATGAGATTTTTTTTCCTCTTCGTGTGGTTGTAATCGACAAATTGTCGACAAATCACATAAATATTCTGTGTTTTATTTATTATTTTACTTCAATTACTTGTGAATTCTCACTTGATATTTTTATGTTATAATATATTTAATGTTGTATTTTTTTATTCGTTGGTTTATATACCTAGCGGTTGATGTTTTACTTCTTCTATATATACATATATATCGTTATCATAGATAATTACAATACTCCTATTAGATGTGTATTATATCGTTATCTCATAAATATTTTAAATTATTGAATGGGCTATGGAAATGATAGTTGCATAGAGTTAATTGAGCTCTATGGTCTATTAATTGACTTGGAGAACAATTAGAAGACAAATGCAACAATAATTAGGTGGACATTTATAAAAATTAAATGATAATAATTAAAGTGCTTACCTCATCTGTAAACAGCTGGCTCCTCATTCCCAATGAATGGTCTAAAATGAGTCTGAATTGTGGTCAATTTGATGTCAACTGATGAACTAACCAATCTCTTAGCAACATCCCAAGCAAGCCATTACAAGACCCACAATACTCAACATTGAAAAAACCTGCAATAATCAAAACAAGAAAAAAAATAAAACCACAACTTAAATAAAAAAACCAAACATACTAAAACCATGTACAGTTATAAACATGAATCGTCCAGCCACTTAGCTTTCTGACATGAGGTCAGGACTTTCAAATGTGGTATCGGGTGGGAAAAGATAATATAGTTAGGGGTGAAATTGTAATTTCAATAAAATTATATTTTAAATCTCTTGTCTGTCCGATTAATAATTGATTATTTTTCCATAAATCTATGATCAATTTCAAAATATACTCTTAACTCGACTGGTGTCGGACCCTCCAACTTATAGTACTGTGACATAATCGATATAAGCAGTCATCACGATTATATAGTGTTTTAAGAATACATGCATGATTAACCGATCAATTAATCATCTATTAACTTTTAATTATGTCCTGATTACCTCCCTCGTTAATCCCCAGACGTCTATATACTCGATTATTGTCTAGCGTTTACTTTTGGTGTCCCAAAACCCTCCTACTTGTACTATCAATTCTTGATTAATTTCTAATTAATTTTCCACTTCCCAAAAGTCTCCAAAAGTCCTTCTCAGCCCGACTAGTTCCTAACATCAACCATCCAAATTGTTAAAAGTAACTTACATTTCTGGCTGCCGCGCCGGAAAATATGAGCTCCGGCAGGTACCCCCGAACCCCGATGTCGTAAACCTGCGACCCGTCGGGGTAAAACAGCCCGTAATTCCTCTCCGACACCGGCCCGGGCTTCAAATCCTCATTAAACAAAGCAAAAACAAAAATGTCCAAAGGCACATCGGGCTTCGCCGGAGTCCCCTCCCGGAGCCCGATCCGCCGGAGCAGGTTCCCGTTATAAACCCCCGCATTTTCCGGGGTAGCCCCGGCCTCTTCCACGTCACCCTTGGACGGCCAGCCCGTCTCCGAGATCCGAACCTCGACGTCGTCGAAACCCAGTGCTCCGATCGCCGCGTAGACGGCGTCGATCTGCGCGTACAGCATGTTGTCGTAGTGGAGGTTCGTGGCCGGGTCGACCATACCGTCGTTGGGCTGGAACAGCACGTACTGGATCGGGACCTGGGTCGGGTCGGACTTGTAGGCGAAGTACGGGTAGGCGTTGATGAGGAACGGAGACCCGATCTGGGAATGGAAGGCCAGGATTGGTTTGAGGTAGGTTGTGAGGTCTTCGTTGAATTTTCCGGCCGAGGGAGGGTAGGATGTCGCCAAAATGTTGAGCGAATGGGCCGTCGTCACGGTCACCTTGTTAGAAAATAAATTAATTGATAATTAATATTATCAAATTTGGAAATCTATATAAGAATCGTGATATAATCAATATAATAAAGAGAAATTGTAAAAATTAGCGGTAAACTTATTCATTTAAATATATTAATATTAAATTTTTGAAAAATATTTTTCTTTTTCAAACTTAAGCTTGTCGGTTTTTCTTTTCTTCGACCAAAATATCAACAATCTTATTGTAAAAAGTAGCGGAAAACTTATTATTTTCTTGTAAAGTAAGTGAATATTTATTTAAAAATGACGAAAATAAAGATATTACCGGCCACAGTTTGATAACACAACGATAAAAAAGAGTCAGGCCAATTAAACAACAAGACGACAAAAAAAGACTAACTCGAGTTGAAAAATATTTCTCTTTAAATTTCATGGTCAATTTTTACTGAACTCACTCTTTTTACCGAAACCGACAAATTAACCACTTTTTTGTTTCTTTGCAAAATTTGAATAGTTTATTGATACCTTTTCCGATTCACCCATATAAAATGGTAATATTTGTGTAACATACCTGATCGGAGAGTCCGAGGTCGGAGAGGGCGGAGTAGACGGTCTTCATCGCCGGGAGGAGGTTCGTCCGGAGGTTCTGGTCGGGGGTGGGGAGGACCTCGTTTCCGACCATTATGCAGGAGATTCTTGTCTGTGGAAGGTGTGGTCGGAGGTGCTCTTGAATCCAAGCCTGAGCTTTCGCCGGATCGGTCATGTTCGCCAGGTTCTGGTTCCCGATTCCGACGATGAAGTCGACGTCGGAGTTCGCGAACGCGCCGAGGACGTTCGGGTCGGCGTCGTAGAGCTTCACGCGCGTGATGTTCAGCGACCGGAGGAGGAAGCTCACGCGCGTCGGCGACGGCAGGTTGTTCGCGATCTGACCGTAGTTTATTCCCACTCCAATCCCCTGAATTTTCGCTACTGAAACACAAAATAAATAAATAAATAAAATAAATCTGAGCACAATGCATCAAAATAAAAATTAAATTAAATTGAAATCATCAGAGATTCAGCAATGGAATACATTTTTGTTTTCTCGGGAAACAAACAGAAAGTGAAGAACTGAAGTAGAAAATTAAAAAAAAAAACACGACCACAATGGATCAAAATTAAATGAAAATTAAAATACCAGAGGTTCCTAAATTGAATATTATTCTAAATTCGGGTAAATTTGCGGTGAGTGAAAATCAGAAATGGGAGAGAAGGCGAAAACAGAGTTGACATTCTTGTTTTCTAGGGAAACAAACAGAAAGTGAAAATTAAAAAAAAAACAGAGCAGAATGCATCAAAATTAAAATTAAAACTAAAATACCAGAGATTCAGAAATTAAATATTATTCTACTTTTTGTTAATGTGGCGGTGAGTGAGAAAAAAATACAAATATACGAGAAAACAAAAACAGAGTTGACATTTTTTCTCGGGAAACAAACAGAAAGTAAGTGAGAAAAATGAAAACAGAGCACCATTCATCAAAATCGAGTAAAAATAAAGAAAATAAATAAAAATATCAAAGATTCGGCAATTGAATATTATTCTGTTTTTGGGTAATCAGAATTAGGCGAGAAAATGAGTTGAGATTAGTATTGTATTTTCTGGGGAAACAAACAGAAAGTGGAGAAGGAGCGAACCAGAGAAAGTGAGGAGGAAGAGGAAGAGGGAGGTGGTAGCCATGAATGAGGAGGTTGAGATAATGAGAGAGAGGATTGGATTTAAAGCAATGAATTTGAGGCCACACCGTCACCGACCTCACTACCACTCTCTTCTCATTTACGCGCCTACGTATCTTTCTTTTTTCTCTGCCAACTAATTAACGTAAACATCTGTATCTCTATTTATTTATTTTATATATTACAGGAAAATTGTTTTAAAACTCATTGATAACGTTAGGGGTGAGCTCGGTTTTGGAACCGGAACTGACCCAACCGGACCACCATTTCCCAATCAATGGGAACATGTCCTAAATCATCATGTCAGAAATAATTTTGTTACGTCTACGGATTTTTTGTTACATTTAATTGGATTTGAGTAGTTTTTATTTTAATTTAATTTTAAATTTGTAATTAAAAATGTTTATAGAAAGAGCTAGAACCGAATTATTATCTATAATTTTTTATTTTTAACCTACAGTTCGACTTGATTATCGGTTTTGAGGACCTTATAGATGATGAGTTTCTTTTTAGTGTTAATATTAAAGCTTGGTGATATAGTAATTGCTGAAGTGAGTAACAATTATATAAAATTATTTCTATGAATTGTGTGATGAGTGATGACATAGACATGTGTTAATTGATCACATGATGCAAGTTTTTCTATCATAATTAAACTTATTTAAAATTCAAATCAATAAGTAGAGACTTTTTATTACTTAGAGAGAGATTAATTATAAATATAAATAAGTGATTAAAAATAAAATGATAAAAAATTATTATATTTGCATGGTTTATTGATAATGGTCTACTACATTTACAAAATAAAATCTATCTTTATATATAATGGGAATAGGGAATGGGTTTGGAGTGCGATTGACATTTGGCTTTTTGCAGGTTTTATGTGTGGCGTTGGGATTTGTAATAATAATCTATATCTATATCTAAATCTATTGTGTATAAAAATAGTATGAAAATTATATACGTGGCATGTAAAAACAATAACTTTTTTGAACGCGTGGCAAAAATTTCTTCCTAATTTTTTTCAATTGTTGCGTGTTTTTGATGTTTTGTTTTAAAAAATAACTGTCAAATTTGATATTTCTTGTGTTCAGTGAATGTGGATGCAAACATACAGATTCGATGAATGATCATGTTGATGCCTGTTGATGATGGGTTGTAGATAATCACATCGGTTGACTTGCACCTATTTGTTTTCTATATATATACAAGGGTGTTGGAGGATGGAGGCAGTGGAGTCATATGATTTTATCCAAAATCCACACTTTTGTTCTCGAAAGAATTCTCACTCACCATTTGGGGTCATTTGATTTTAGATCGACGTTAGCGATTTCAGTGGTGTTTGGGGAAATTTCGATGGAGCAATCACGTGGTAGGTGGAGAATCCGAATATTTCTTTTTACGATTCCTGGTCATTGGATTGTTCTTGCATGAATGGCACCGTTTCTGGTAGTTTTTCGTCTCTATTTTTGCTATAAATGAGGATGTTGGATTTTTCTTGAATGTTTTGCGGTGTTGTCGTCGACATATGATGCTTCTGATGTTTTAGATTTGTGATTGCCATTTACAGTTCTTCTGTGTTTGAGTAAGGTATTGCTTCTTTAATTTTGTGTGTGTTGTGTTTTAAATTCTTTAATTTAGTTGTTTTTTGTTTAAATTTCTTTAATTTTGTGAGCATCGTACAACAATAATCTTCAAGTGAACTAGCTTGATCTGTAAACATGAATTGTGTTAATCTCAATATAATCATAATCTATTTAATACATATTCAATATTTAATTTTTTTTGAATATCTTAATTCATAACTTTCAAACTTTAGTATAAAAACAAATAGATGACCCAATTGTAATAATATATTCAACCAAATTTGTAGCCCGTAGATGATTTAATAAATATCTAAATTTATCATTGAACTAATTTATTATTTTTCTGATGCTGGATTTGCTGACAAAAAAAGCATAAGAAGATCAAAATTAAATAGTGGGTTTGCTTAGAGAATATTTCAATATGGTGCTTTGAAGGAAGATAAAATATGTGGGAGAAGGGAAGGAGCTGGGAAAGTGGACTTTTGGAACTTGAAAAACAAAAGTGAGATGCACCAAAAAAAAAATAGAAGAATATCTTAATTAATCAAATAATAATAATAAGAAAAAATTAAAAAAAAATTATATTGACGAGAAAATGTGTGAAACATTTAAGTAAGAATCATGCGTTATTTAAATGATCAAGTCGAGTTCTGTATTAGGATCTCTTGTCATTGTATCATCCCGATATATTTTTTTATAATAATATTGCAAGTGTTATTAATATAATAATAATTATTATTATTATTATTATTATTAAGAAAATATGATTCTTAATAAATTTATAAGTATTTAGAGAAATGTACATGGACGAGAAGTGATGAGGTGAATCTGAGTGGAGGTCACGATTTGGTCGCCACCGTCCCTAATCCTAAGGCGGCTCCCACGTGCCAAGGTCTCCTCGCAATCACATACAGACACGTCACCACCCACACGTGCTTTGTTTCTCTTGATTGGCTGAGCTCCTCCCACCGTTCACTCACTAACGACTCTCAAACAACACCGTTTTCGACAACGTCGTAATGGACGTGCCTCTCTTTTTTTTTAATTATGTTTTCCAAATATATTGAAATATTTTCCAATTACGCTACAATGATATGTAACATGTTATAGTAAAAATGAACATCTAAAATTAAATATTTCAATTGAAATCATATATAATTTGTAAACATAAATATAAATATAAATTATATATTTATCATATTAACGTATATCAGACTCATTTTTGTCTCTCTAATACTTAAAATCTATTATTAGTTTACAATATAAAAACATGGTTCTCACTTGAAAACCTACTCAAACAAACAAGATATAATATTTATTTACCTTAATAAAAGATAGGTATGTTACATTATAAATCATGTTATTTATTTATAATGCATACATACCCATCATTTTAAAATTGTATTTATTTAAAACATAAATCAAGTCACCCATCGTAATTTTATCAAAAAAGAGTCATCGATCTTAATAATTTTAACTTATTTTTTATTATAAAACATAAAATATCGAAATAACCATATTATAAACATAACATTTAGTTACTCCTTTTTTCAATTAGGTATTGTTTTTTACCATGTACTTGGTCTGAAATCATAATTAAATTTTAATAAAAGTATTGTGGTATTATTTATAAATTTCACTAATTTTTTTATTTTATTTTGAGATTGAGCTGATAAATATTTTTATTTTTACTATTATATCTAAAAGCAATTATAATGTTCTAAATGCAATGATACTTTCCATGTCTCTTGATTTGCTTGCCTATTGGCCATATGGGTCAATCATATGATTTGGTGTAACTGAAATTGATTTATATTTCTACTTTTTCATGGTAAGACAAAAATGCAAATAATGGTTTGGTAAAAACATGAAGAGAACTGCACTTAACTATGATAGGCTTATGGCAATGATTGAGGATGTGCTTGCAAGCAACAAGTGTATGATTGAAAATAAGAAAATTAAGATTCTTTTTTATTTGATCATTATAAATCTCAATTACACTATCAAAAAGAGAGATGGTGGTGACATTGCTAATTGGTGCACCCTTTTGTGGAAAGTGGGAATAAAGCTTTTTGAATAAATGGACCAAATTTAACATAATTATGAATCCACACAACCTTGCCCACATCACATCCCAAAATTCTCAATTTTAGGTATTCTAAAGATACAAGTTTATTTACTAAGTGAATTCATAAGATGGATAAGTTTATATTTGAAAATTTTAATTGAAGATATATTTATTTGCAGTTGAACAATGATCTTAAAATAACAAGTTAATGAATACATTTTCTAATAAGGAAATAATTTTATGACTATTCACATTTGTAAATAACCATCCTCTTGTAAGTTCGCATTCAAACATATTTAAGAAATTGATCACAACCAATCTTTTGCTTAGTACTATGTCTCGCGTTACCCAATTTTGCGTAAAGTTTTTCTCAAATATGTTAAAGTGAGAACTTTTTTGAGAAAACTAATCTATTTCACTCTATCAAAAGAGACTCATCGTCAATTATCCTTACCAATTTCGACTTCTCAATGCAACACAATCTCGAGACAACACCCTCAATTCTTCTTTCGTCGTTGCTTCCGATTTGATTTCAAACCGAGAACCAGACGAGAATAGTAAATAAGTGCATATTATAAAGCATTTCACCGAAACTTATCATAACATGATGTGATTATTATTAGAAATCGGTTCGATCGAGATTGATTCAGTGAAGATATGTGAATGTGAACAATTATAAATATATTTATCTCGAACTACTTCACTGGAAATCGGTTCGATTGAGATCGTTCCGTTAAAACTGTATGAACGTGAACAAAAATATAAATTTACTTATTTGCAACTGAATTTTACAAAGTAATTTATAAGAACAATTATTTTCAATTAAGTCAATAACCATATATTCCTTTCATTATGATTGAATTAAAAAATGTGATTTAATTTTGCAAGCTAAAGACCCATATGAGGTTTGAATGAGATGGAAATGTTTGGAAGTGAATTCAAAGGAGAATATAAGAAAGATGGCTCTTGCTAAGAGCTATTGGCTAAGATGCTGCCTAAGAGCCTTTCAATATGAAACAAGCTGGAAAAGGGAGGATATTTTCTTTCTCTTACACTTTCAATTCTAATATGGAATATGACCAGAAAAAATATTTCAAAATAATTTATGAATCAGATATTATTTTATTTTTATTTAATTTTTCAGAGATGATTGTATATTTCGATTCACTCGTATATTTTTAGTGTTTTCATACCTATGTTATTAATTTAAAATGTCGTGCAAGTCACTCATTTTAATTTTAATTTTTCTCAATTGATAATTGGTATTTCTGATATGACGAGGTAATAAGTGAAAATCTTAAACTTCCTTAAATTTCGATTCGTTGTTACATTTTTAAGGTTGTCAAAAATAATCTGGACCAGAAAACTATCCATAACCAAAAGTACTAAAACCGGAAAATTGCAATTAACCGAGTAAAACATGCGTGTTTTAATACACCATATGTGACTTGATATCAGACATTGATCTCGACAAATCGACATCCACGAGACATCCATATATAACATCCAATAAAACCGGTTCAATTTTAATGAAAATATAATTCAGCTTGGCCTAGTTTTGAGGCTCAAATTAGATTCAAAATCCGGATTGGTTTTAACCAAAAAACCAACCAATAGAATGGGTCAGGTACTTTCCGAATTTATACCAATACCAACCCAGTTTTGGTTCATGAAATAAAAAGTTTAAAAACTGAATTGACCAATCCACTTTAACCAGACAAAATACTCTAAATCCAATCAAAATTCAACATTCCTGATGTAAAATGTCAAAGAATTTAATTAAAAATCACTATTTTCAAAAATAATAAAATTACTTCAATTAAGAGGTTAAACAGAAAATTATATGTCAAGGAATTTTCGGAAGCGCTAATTTATTATAGCTGCAATGAAATAACATAGCCATTCTTGGCTCAGACAAGTACAATACAGCCACATTATCATTGTCCTCTAAACAAAGACCAATCCTTAGATTCTCATAGAGACCAAAAACCTCAGTAGAGATCACCTTCCTTGTGTGTGTGAATCACACAGTCCGAGGTCGGATACGAGACACAGGTCAGGAGATACCCCTCGTTCATCTGGCCGTCGTCGAGGAAGGAACCGTCCGATTGGTCCACAGAGCCGGCCACCATCTTCCCGGCACAGGTGGAGCAGGCACCGGCCCTGCACGAGTATGGCAAGTCGACTCCCTCATTCTCGGCCGAGTCCAGGATGTAGGCATCGTCAGGGGCATCAAACTCGCTCTCCGTGCCATCGGGGGCGATGAGCTTGACCTTGTACACCGCCGCGCAGGTCAGCCTGGAAGCTGGAGATGATGTCAACAACCCAAGAGGTCGGGAGATAGTCTTGAGTGAGAAATGGGATGGCGGGTTCTTGGCGAATGAGCCGGTTGATGGAGTTTGTGGTGCTAGCTTCAATGTGCATTGGGTGGGAAGCTTCATGGTTGCCATTTATACCCTGAACGAGAAATTTTCCGCATGATAAGTCATCTTGTTTTTGCAATAACTAATAACAACATTTTGGATTCATGAGAAGAATACACAATAAAAGATATTTGCAACTTAGAATCAGCGTTCTATAAAATTTTAGGCGCTAGTCAGGTAGATAGGGCTTATGGGGACTAATCGGTGATTTTTTGAACATTACTTTAAATACATTGCTTCTTTGTGAAAATAGCAAAAAACCAGCTGAATCAGCCGTTCTTCTAGAATATGTTAGGTGCTAATGAGGCAGACACAGAGAATTTTCAGAAGGATCAGTTGTCTTGTTTACCCAACAACCAAGTTCAGGAGAAGAATACACAATAAAACACAGTTGCAGCTTAGAATCAATGCTCTAAAATAATGTCAGTCGCTACTCAAGCAGAGAGGGCAGGGCCTATGGGCATAATCGAAAATATATCAGACCAGTCGGGGATTTTAAGAGCGCTGATTAGAATACATTGTTTATGACAATGTTATGGATATCACTGACTGGTTAATAGCATTCACTATTCAGGTTTCGAATGAGACAGTGAAAATAATCATCTCTAAAGAAACCATAAGCCAACATCTACGAAGAACATGACCAAATGATCTTTTCGGTAACAAGGCGATTAATGTGTAGAGCACTATGAGAACAATGAAGTTAATGTGTAGAGCACTATGAGAAGAATGAAGCTAATGCCTTACTGCTCCATTGGATATATCTATAAACCCAATGCAAAAACTCTACCCCCAAAATCTCAACAAATGTCAATTTCAACAAGACCTTAGTTCCTCTTGCAGAGGTACTTCACAATAAACTTACATCAGAAGAGAAAATTAACCTTAAATCTTACATTGCATTCCAAAGTTTACAAGGAATGGAACCCAAATGATTCCTTTCTTTAAAATACACTAAGGGTTCCATATTTTTCCAATTTTCAGTTTAAAACTATCCAAGTTCAAAAAGTTGCAAACCCATTAAAGCACAAATGTCCAATTCAACAGAAACAAAAATACAAACAAGTGACCTCCAAAATCTTATATACATCACTATCTGAGAACTACCAAAAACTAGCTGAGTCTTCGTTTTCAAAACCAATAACTGCAAATAATACTTCTAATTTCCATTTCAAACCCCACCCAAGCTTCATACAAACACAAAGCTCCAATTTTTACACAACAAACAGAATGGAAAATCTAAATCGAACCTACCCATCACAGCAATAGCCATCTTCTTCAATCTGACACTAATATTCTCAAAGACCCACTTCAAAATTTGCAATATCACAAATTAATTTCACCCAAAAAAGTGCAAGCAAACAGAGATCCAAGTACAAAAGAACAGTCAATCGATAAAGATCGAAGAAAAGGGTATAGAGATCTGACCTTGCAGAAGAAGATAGAGAAAATCTGACGGCGGCGACGAGACCTTAACAATGGCTGTGGAGCGATGTGCACGAGGATCTGAGGGGCTGTAACGGTTGTTGGGTTTGGTTCTTATTTATAAGAGAAAAATATTTTTTTTGAAAGAATATAATAGAAAAATATTGAGAAGCGTCAATGATTTTTATTTATGTTTTAATTTATTTGGTAATAACAACATGAAATATTTTGATTAATAGCAAATCATAATCTCTTTGAACCGACTATGTGCATGTATCTCATACAATGCATGGATATGTTTTCTTATCTTTTAATTTAATGTTTATCTTCGTCTTCTTTCAAAAATACATTAATCTAAATATTTTACCTTGTGGTACATTAAGCAATGTAATAAATAATTAAATATCATCAAATTAGAAAAGTGTTATATTCTCCACCCAACAGTACAAGAATTGAAATTATTAAATAAACTTATATCTAACAAATAGTAAGTGTTTCGATATAATAAGATAATCAATAAATCAATAAATATGTCTCAAAGATATTTCGCTTAACAATAAAACAAATCATAATATATTTGGAAGAATAAATTTAATTTATTAATTTTACGTTTGTCCCTTAATGCCAATGACAGACCACAATAGTCTTGTGTTTGGAGATAATTTGGCTCTTTGATGACCCCATAAGCTACTACATACGTAATTACGTGCCCTACATTAATATTGCTACCCTTTGAAACTAGATTAAGGTCAAGCCTCCAACATACCTCAATTAAATTTATCTCGTTGAAAATAAACCATTAATCATTTATAATATCATAAAACGTGAATATCGAAAATTACCTGTTATCGGTGGCAATTTAAAATTCAAACAATAAGAAAGATAAATGCTAAATCTTATCTCAAAATAAGATAGTAAGGTACAACATGGCATCCCAAAATACAAATGAAAGGTACTGAAAAAGAAAATAAAAATGGTTGAAATAGAAAAGTGTGAATAAGTGCAGTAAAATATCATTTAAACCCTAATAACAATTAACAAAAACAACCAGATACATTAGGACATTTCATGTAATATTAAGTTCAAATCGACATAACCATAACTTGCCATTGACAAAAACTTCAGTTCATACTTCATACTCAACATTAAGGACCAAAATATGTTTATCATCATTACATTGAATTCAACATAACAGACTTTGTAAAATAGCAACTACTAAAGAAAACTTGATTCAAGATAAGAAAAAGACATGTAAAAGCCTTAGAGAGCTTTAACACAAATCTGCAAAGTGAAACACCTTAGAAGATTCGGTATACCGTGCCCATGGTGCTCTTCAAGTACAAGCACCTCACCTGTTCAAAATAAAAGCACAGATTATAATCATGCCAAAAGAGGTTAAAAAATTACAATAATCGATTAATCCATTATCGGAGCATCAGAGGCTTACATTCTGCCAGTTCTTTTTCAACAAGGAAACGAGGAAGTTGACACTCATTTGCACATTCTGAAAGATCTGCTTTTCTTCCATGCCAAGATTCCCCACAGCAACGCCCATGCAAAGCACCTTCTTCAATTGGAACTTCACCATAGCCTTGGTCTCGTTCACTTTAGACTCGAGGGTTTCCTGGTGAGTGACCAGAGTCGGGAACTTACCTGCAGGACACCATGCCAAGAGAGAATCAGATACATAAAAACTTCACATTGCCAATTCGAAGACATTATAATCAATCAAGGACAACTCATACTGCCATTTCACCAACTGGATGAAATATAAATCATAAGCACTATAATAATATAAGTTCATTTTTTTGGACTCGCCTGCCTTGTTGAGACCAGGGCCCAAAAGACGAGGGATCTGCTTGATAACAGCTTCAGATGCCAAAAAGGCATGGTACTTCTTAGCCAATTTCTTCACCAACTTCTTGTTCTTGTTGAGCTTCTTCAAGCCTTCAACATCCATATATGGCAAACCAATTCTCTCTGCCTGGTATTCAAATAAATATTCGATTTAACAAAAATGAAACCAAAACTCAACAATGTGTAGATATTAGTGCACAATTGCATATACCTAAACGCTAAACAGAAACTGAATTCAAACAATAGTATTATATCAAGCATAAGATTTATAAAAGCTGTGGGGATATAAAAAGGTCGCATCCTGTCTACATTACTACTTATGTGCAAGTGCAAAGAACAAGGATGGCTACAAAGGTCACAACAGCAAAAAACATGTGATTGTAGTTCAACATTATTATCCTTAGAAAATGAATAGAGCAAATATCAAGAATGGACAACCAGACTGAATATAATTTCTAGGGAGAAAAAAATTAATGACATTACCTCTTCAACATGTTGGGCATCCCCAAGCATACAAACTTTCATCTTAGGGCGGGGAATATGTGGCAACTTCACTGAACCACTGAAACGTTTGTCTTTTTGGGGATCATAGTTCTTCAGACCAATCTGAAGTTCAATGGTCTCCACAAACTTTCGTGGCTTCTTCTCCTTAGAATCAACCACGATACTGGCAATGGCCTCTCTAACAGCCTCACTCTGCAGCTTACTGTGGAAAAGAAAATGTATGATTCAGGGCAAATAAGATAACAATAATCGGCTTCAAACAGGTAACCAACATATTATTGTACACTAACTGAATCTTACAACAAAGCTTGAACACTAACCAAAACAAAAGGGCATTTACTAACATTATAACCATATCATATGATCAAACCCAGATAATCAAAACAACCTCCGACAAAATGTAAACTACCTCTTCAAAAACTAAATCCTACAAGGTGAAACTATGATATAAAAACTAGGCATTTGTTCCAAAAATATAATTGTGTAAAGAAACCCAAACTAATAAAGAAAACCAAGTGCACCAACTAATAGTCTAATGATTTTCAAGCCAAACAACATATATAAGACTCAGTAGTCTATAGGAAAATCAACTAAGCCACTCAAATTGTACATCAACTAAGCCACTCAAATTGTACAAATCGAACATCCAAGCCATGATTGCTGGAATCATAAAAATCAAACAAAAACATCTAAAGGACTGATCCAGAGTGAGTTACATTAACAATCTAAACAAAAACTCACTGACCCAGATGACTGAAAAAAACAAACATTACACTGAGAGGGAAAAAAATACCTCATCTTCGAAGCCTTCTACGAACCCTCCGGCAACTTCGACCCTACAACACATAAAAATCGAAGGAAACTTAGCGCTAATTTGGTCTCGATGCGAATAGAATTGCTAAATTCAAACCGAAACTCTGGATCCCATTTCTCATTGGATTCACAATCGTTTCTCGGGAAACAAACAGGTTGTGGAGGATCAAAAATCGAAGCTAGAACAGTACAATGAAACGTAAAAAACAAGAAAATGGAGGAGAAAATTTACCGAAAGAGGAGATTCGACACGAGAGAGCTCAGCTAGGGTTTGAAGCGGCTCTCAGTGGATATTTATATCAGACGATCAGTGAAGTAGAGACGAAGACGATAAACCTAGACCCGAATTGTGACCGGGTCGGGTCATATGTTGGGCTTTTGAAGATATTGGGCCAAACGGCCCATGTTATTTGCTTCTGTGCAAGGCCTAACTCGTTATGGGCCCGTGTCTTTTATGTGATTATAATTTTCGGTACGTGTTGGGGATTTTTTTTTGAAAGGAAACGCGAATTTTATTTAATATATAGCAACTAACCCGGCATCTAGCCGGACAGTTGAGGCTATAGTTGGTGGGACAGCCCCCTCACCATAACTTCAATATCACACTGCTAATTATATTGGGAGTATTTTCTGGTCCTAAATTTTTTTTTTTGGATTCGGCACAAATAAAGAATTGTTTGAGTTAAAAATAATCCTAGACCAGTTGGCTCGAGTTTGACTTGGCTAGATTCGTCTATTTTTATAGTGCACATGTTCATTAGAGATTTAAAATTTAAATAATTAATTGAATATTGAACGAGTCTATCAATTTAAGTGACACAGCCTATTCATTAAATGAATTTAAATTTGAGTTTGTATTTGACTCGAGCTTGAACCGATATTTGACGAACTAAACTTGAGCACTCGTATAAGATTCAAATCGTGTACTTACAACATTACTTATACAAACAACTCTGCTCTCTGATTGAGTTTGATAAAATGATCTAATATGACTCCTTATTCAATTATAATTAGGTTTGATTGAATAATTTCGAAGATTGAAATTAGATATAATATCCCAGTGTATAAAATTAGAACGTATGTATTTGCTGATTATTTATTTTGAGATGTAATTTAAGGAGCATAAAATTTTGTCCTAAAAAAACATTTATATATATTAATATATAAGGAATGATAGTTGAAACTGAAATCGAAAAACACTTATGTTCATATCAATATTACACCAAAATAATTGCATATCAATTATAAAATAAAGTTAAAAAATATTTTATGTTTAAGAAATCACTTTTGATTATTGTGAAATCAACTTCAAAGCATTTTTTTAAGCGTAATTCTTATTTTTTTTGAATTACATCATATCATAAATTTATATTTTAACTCTCTTCTACACTGTTTACAGCGGAGTTCAAAACCTATACCTCTCCAACGATAATATAAAACCTAAATCGTTGCGGTGTCCCTTCAATTATGAAATTCTTATTATATAATATGGCTAATTAAATTTAAGATGATAGTTTACTATATATTTTTAAAGCTCGTAATAATACATTATTCTCAGAATTTTTGTTAAGCTAATATAATTTATACTCATCTTCAATCGACTAATTAAAATCATATTTACAAACCACCAATAACACTCTTAAATAATTAAAAATATACATATATTTCAGAATTAAGTCAAATTAAGTACACGAAGTACTACCAGAAATTAATCCATATACATGTAATAACAAGATTGACAAAATATATTTCGACGGTCCAAAATACACAAAACTCATCATATATGTGTATGATAAATTATACAAAAAAAATTAAAATACTTGAAAACTTTAGTGAATCCTCATCCTCTGGGGCCCACCTCTCCGTCCCTCGGACACGAGGGCTTGTCGGGCCGAGGCAATCCCTTTGGGAGCCAATAGGCTGTTGAACGATGAAAAGTCCATCCAGTCCCTGAGGAGCTCCTCGTGGCTCCACTTGTCCGGTACCCGAACCCGACCCGCCACGTCCTCCCGGTGCCTCTTCAGCCTCTCCCGCCCCCACGTCGCCGCCTCCGCCACGTCAGCCTCGGCGTCGGTGCAAATCCGGCTGACGGGTTTTGGGGACGAGCCCTGGTGGTCGCCAAAATCCATGGCTTAACGGGTTTTTGATAAGGCGATCGACAGATTTGACGGTCGTAAAATATATCAACGTGAATTAGCTCGAGAGGTTCAGACGGATGTAATGTAGGGTGTGTGAGTATGGTTTGTGGAGATATATAGAATAGTGGAGTTGGGTTTTGTATGGTTTTTGGAGGGTCTACGTGGGAGTGAGTGCATGTGTTTTTTTGTGGTCCTTGTGGTGGACACGTGGGTTTTTATAAAGGAATGGTTCATTTTTGTGGGTTGAGAGAGAGAGGTTGGTGTGGTGTTTTGTGGGGTGGGCGTTGAGTTTTGGGTTTTGAGGACAGTGTGTTGTGATATTATTGGGTTTTGGGGAATGAATGGTCCAATGGGATTGGCCATTTTGATTTTTTTTTTATCGTTTTTTTCTCATTTGCAATAAAAGATATATAATATGAGAGGTTCTCTTATATGTGTAAGTAAGCCCGAACTATTTTAAGTTTGAAATAAAATGGTGAGATTAAACATGTCGTTAACGAAATAAATTATACATGATTTTGATTGAGAGCTTAATATAATTTCTAGTTATATAATTTTGATTAAGAGCTTAATTCAATTTTTAGATACGAGTTAAGTGGTGGTACTATATGTTCAATAACACTTTATGCATATGCTTGCAAGCAGTGGCGGATCCAGAAAATTTGTCAAGGGAGGCAAAATTTTACATTAAAATTTTAATTATTTAATTAATAAATAATATATTTAATTAAAAATAATAATTTTATTAATAATATAATTACTAAATGCGTATAAAAATTTAATTCGAGCTTGATTATTTATTTTTTTAGTTGAGTTTGAATTTAACTTTCATATATATATATATATATATAAATACAAAATAAGTCGGTTCGCGAGCCTTTCAAACTCGAATAATTTGGTCTCGAGTTCGATTTGTTTATCAAACGATCTACTATTGTACTTAATATTTTCATAAATTTGCTTAGAAAATTGAAAAAATTTAATAATTAGTAAATATAATACACTAAACAAAAAGTTTAATGAAAAAACAATTAACTAATACAAGAAGTGAATAATTAGTTAATATAATTTTAACTATAAGATTAGGCCCATTCCAAGGTTTGAACCTTGGACCTCATTAATAAAATACCACTCCTTAACCACTAAGCCAAATAACTTTTATTGTCAAATTGCACAGTTTTTGCATAGATATCAGAATTTAAGGGGGGGCATATCCAATTTTCGGAAAAATTTTATATGATTTTTTTTTCGAATTCCCGGGCCAAGGGGGGGGGGGGCGGGTGCCCCCCGGCCCCCCTGGATCCGCCACTGCTTGCAAGCGATTTGCTAACGCTATAATTACGATTTTCAAGAGTAGCCAATAAAGTTTATTATTATTACGTAAGAGCGTTCATTTTAGATCGAGAGCGGGTTCCGAACTAAAATTAGGTTGAACAATATTTAAAAAATCGAGAAACATATATTGGTACAATATAGCTTATATATTTTGATGAACTGGTCGATTAAACTTTATATTTTATTAATTAAACCAAAATGGTCTATACCTTAGTATTTTATAAAAAATAATTTGAATGTCATTTATTTCATGATGTTCAATTCATGCATAAAAATAGTTCAAACCAATAAATATGTTAAAGAGAACAAATTTTATAATTATCTCAAAATTAATGTTCAAATGACTAATTGAGTTCATGAAGCATAACCAAAATGAAGACTCGTTACAATATGGTCCGATTTTCAGTAAATAGTCACTTAATTAGGCGATGATTATAACCGACTCGAATTCTTGCATCAGTATTTTATATGATTTTAAAATATTAAAATTTGCGTGACCTAGTCCTGTCGGATACTTATCCTAACTATTCGGGGAGAGGTTAATGGCTCACAAAACCTAAGGCATAGGTTTCTTGGGACACTCGTAGTTTTGGTCCACATTTCTGATTCAATCACAGCTTCTAAAAATACTCAAATGGGTCCGGCTGAAACTTGGATCTATATCAACACTTGTAGTACAGATTTAACCCATTTGCCTATGGGTTTCTCATAGATGAATGGATATTTTTAGAGTAATTTCAATCCAAAAATTGTTACTTGAATATTATAATGTAAAGTCAAGCTCTCATCTTCGTTAACTCCAACTTAAATCTTAAAAAAAATCTCTTCATATAACCACAACTTAAGTCACACATATCTCTAATTGTCATCTCAATTCAATTTTTTAATATTTTAGTATTAAAGTAATTTCAAATATATTTGTTTTTCATTATTCATAATTAAACTCTAATACAATATTATAAACATAAATTTTTGTTGAATTGGTAATTTTTTGATATATTTTTCTTCATAAAAATATATGTTCAAAATATTTAATATATCAAAAATATATTATATAATAATAGATATTATTTTATTAAATTATTGAAAATGTACCACTTACAACAAACAATTATTATAAATATAAACAATTATCAATTCATAATTTAGCGATTGAAAAATATAGGGTTAATGACAATTTACTATATTTATTTGGACTGGTTTAACAATTTATTATACCGAGTATAAAACTTTTCCATCCAAGTGTGTTTAGTTTATGTTAGTTTTTTGAAATGACCATAATGCCCTCCGTGGATTCGGCCGACAGAGAGGGAGCTCCGGTGACGTGCAAAGAAACCATTTGAACATATCTAAAAGTATTTAAAACCAAGTCTCCGCTGCCTTCATTTCCTTGGTGGCGAATGATGAGCCAGATCTGAAATTTCGGTGAGAAATCGTCATCGTCTCTTCTCCAGATGCGATCCGAGTAGCTCAAAACTCTAGCTCCAATTCTCTGATGTTCCTCTTCAATTTCATGCTCTGATCGCCCAATTTACATATCCAATACGTCGCGTTGTTGCTTGGAAATTTTTTGATTTGGGCGTTTGGCTAGTTAATTAGTGTTAGTATCGTTTATGGGATATGAATGGCTCAACATGTTTAACTGAGTAAGTAAAATTATGTGAAAATGACTCTTTCTTCAATAATAGAGTAAAAGGCACAAAACCACACTCAAGAATTACAAAAAGACACTTAATTATCTCATGTTTCAAAATGGACAATGAGCTATACCCAGAGATCATTAATTGACAAATAGCACCTACCGTTAGAATTTTGGATGGAATATGTTAAAATTTAAAGTGAAAAGACGAAAATGCCCCTTGTCAGACTTCAAATTTTCAAAATCATGCCATTGTGAGGATTTTGGTTGTTTCTTGACTCAACATTCACTGACCTCATCTCCGACCTCGAAACAACTTCCCCAGTCGTCCTCGCCTCCTTGTCATTGACCGGAGATGCTCGCCGGAAAAATTGAACCGTCGCTTGTTCGCAGCACCTTTACTACCTCTCATAAAAATATTCTGGTTGAACACTTGTTGGTAAAGAGCTTGTAATTAAGTTGCTGGTAAAATGGATAAATATAAAGAAAGACGTAGCCGTAGTCGGCGTTCTCTCCGACCCACGTGTCTACGGCGGCGGTTCCCGCGAAGTCGTCGGAGCTCCCCGCTATTAAAAACAGTCGAAATAGCAAATACTCACACTCTTCCTTGACTACCAAGCAACAATCAATGGCCAAAGAAACAAAACCGAACACATTTTATTAAATCACCAATTACTGCCATAATCACAAGCAGGAGACTGATTATGCAACATTGAACATTCACAACCACATTCACAATTTGAATCAAGTAAAAGCTAAAGTTGTGGCATTGCACAGACCAACTGGAAAACACCTCGAAACCTCTCCCAATGAGCCCTGGAGTTCCTCTGCATCCCCTCCGGCGTGGTCATGTACTCTCCTCCCCAAACCGGCCTCATCACCTCGTCCACGATCATCCTCACCTCACTCTGTCCCATCTATGACATCACGCCCATCACCAACAAGTGTTCGACCGAAATAATATTATGAGAGGGCGGTAAAGGTGATGTGAACTGGCGACTGTTCAATTTCTCCGGCGAGCATCTCCGGTCAATGGCGAGGACGAACGGGGAAGTTGTTCCGAGGTCGAAGATGAGGTCGGTGAAGGTTGAGTCAAGAAACAATCAAAATCCTCACAATAGCATGTCTATTCATGAGCATTTTCGTCTTTTTACTTTAAATTTTAACATATTCTATCCAAAATTCTAACGGTATGTGCTATCTGTCAATTAATGATTTATGGGTGTAACTCAATGTTCATTCTGAAACATGAGGTAGTTAAGTATCTTTTGGTGATTCTTGAGTGTGGTTTTGTGTCTTTTACCCTTCATAATATGGTTGCATAAATTCACTCGACGAAGGCTATAGATGTATTGGCAGGCTTAAAATTGGAGAGGTCACTAAAGACTACAAGGACTTTTGGCACAAATTTCTATTTAAACTTTGCCTTTTGCCAAAATTTCTCTTCTAACTTTATCTTCTATAAATCAGTTAGAAAATAGGTTGAGTCATCGCTATAGTACGAGTGATTTGTATAATGTTGGATGTTTAAAATATAGTCTTTAAGCATTCTTTTCTTCACCACCACAAGGATTGTAACTAGTTTTATGATGTCTGGGCAAATGTAAATTGGGGACTATTTCGAGTGTTTCGGCACCTACTCAATTTGAAAATTGAGACGACACGCTAGATACATCACCTTCCCTCACTATAGAGGGTTTAAATATTATTTTGTGACTATCATAACATATATGTGTTTTGTAATTTATGTTTAAAATTAACTTTGACAATTCCTCTAACTTTCGTAAATTTTAAAATAAATATTACTATAACTTAAAGAATAATATTCACTGATAGAAGTCAATGACACACGCTCAGACACATAATAATGTAATACATATAACGATAATTACATGTCACAACTCTTGGCCAAATAAATTTTAGTATCCAAAATTACTTTTATCGTATAATTTTATGTGGTCTGTAAAATATACACAAATGCCCTTAATATATAAGTCGCAAATGTTACATTTACTTGATTAAACGCAAAAAGACTATTTTAACTTTACATGAATAATACTCAAATTTTATGGTGTGAGGGTATGTTGGTCATTTCAAATAACAAGTTTGAAATTAAATACATATAAAAACTGCTTCTGAAATGACCAGTATGCCCTCCTTGTATCAATCTCTTCCACCACAGATCTGAGTTGAGCTCTCCTTATCTCCACCGCCCGTATCCGACGACGGCGAGACCACCTCCGACCGTTCCGGTTCAGAAGCCTCTCGACGCCTAATCCGCCGGAGAACTCTTTCCGGCGACATGGACCCTTTATTCGACGATAGAGGAGCTTCCCGGCGACGGCGCCGACGGTTTCGAGTCCAGCAGATAGCGAATTCTGGTCGGAAAAAATCAACTGCGCACCAATTGCCTCATCCAGAGAGACTCGATTCAATTGCGTGAAACGCCACAAATTTCTAGTTGACACCAGAGAGAAATCATCAAAAGAAATCGATTTTGGTTATGAATTTGTTAAACTCAACCAAAAACGGTTTCCATGGAAGCTATGGAGAGAGGGAGGGTTTGGAGAAAGGTTAAAGACAAGGACAAATTTGTCATTGCATCAAATGTTTTAAATTTTATTTTATTTTAAATTCAATTATTTGAAAAGATTAATATGTCCTCAAATTGTAAGTTGAAGATTTTGATTTGGGCGTTTATCATTGATGTGTGATAGTGGATTTTGAATTTCCATCTCTCTTGATTAAGTTAGCCACTTAAAAAATTAGCTTCCATATAAATTTGATATATTTTTTTCAAATATTTAATTGGATTCTCGAGAAAAAAATGCTAGCTTTTGAGAATTTGGTAATTTTATTTATCGATACTTTTCATTTTGTATGGAATCAGTAGAATTATTTATATTTATTTAGTCAATTTTTCAGACCTGAAGTTGGCTAAATAGATTTGAAAGTTGGTTCACATTAATCTTGCCAAACTGTCCATTGTTCTCGAGTTTTTGTTTGATTTGTGAATCACAATTTAAGTTT
Source organism: Geranium rotundifolium (assembly GCA_963920655.1). Classification (NCBI taxonomy): domain Eukaryota; kingdom Viridiplantae; phylum Streptophyta; class Magnoliopsida; order Geraniales; family Geraniaceae; genus Geranium; species Geranium rotundifolium. The sequence continues at coordinate 1,255,220 of OY987317.1, read as the reverse complement.
GTTTGTTTGATTATTTATTAATATATATTTCTGAATTTGAAGAATATAAACCCAGAGGTCATAGATGGTGGTGAGGATTTTGAGAACTTCAAATGACAAAATGGCAATGGATTGAAAATTTAACTAAGGAAAGAGGTTAAATGTGTCATTTGACCAACAAATCAAACGGTTCATGATACGTTTTGAAAATTTGAAAGTCACTGAAAGGTATTTTAGATGATTTAAATTTTAAACAGTTCAATTTTGGGTTTTGATTTAAACCGGTTCAATTCTGATTTTTTATTTGAACCGATTTATTGTTCATGACACTTTTTTAAAATTTAAAAGTCACTGAAAGACATTGTAGTCATTTTAGCGTAGATTGTCACAAAATAATTGTCAGGGTACTAAAAAGATAATTCACCGGTTTGAAAGTATCATTATCCCTAAGTGAAACTATGTTAAAATCAAATGAGTACGAGACAAAAGTGTCATTCAGCTGTGTATTTTTGAATCGTAAATAATAGACATTAAGAAAGAAACTAGACTAATGAGAAAATTAAGGGGCAAGAGCTTGATTCGCTCTATGCAAGAAGATCGAGTTGGAAAAGCTCTTCATTTGAAATGCTTCTAAAATGCTGCTCTTAGAAAAGCTGAAGGAACTAGACCATAATGCTAAAGGGGATTAGAAAGAGGGGGATAATGTTTTGGCCCTTTCCCAAGGGGAAACCAATGCCGCTCGAGACCTTAACTATGGAGTACTTCGTTTTGGGAGAGTGTTTGAACGCTGAGACTGGACAGGGTCACAGGACGTTGTCGAGTAGACGGGTTCGCCTTTTGGGCGGTTGTCATATTACTTTTTTTTCTTTCTTGTATTGTTTTCTTTCTCATTTTTAATAAAATAAATTATCGATAAAAAAAGTAAATGCAACTTAAATTATGAGACTCATAATTAATAAAATCTAACTCCATAGATAGAAACACATGAATTTATTATAAAACAAAACATACATATTGAGACGTTTGGAAAAAATTGTACATGAAAACCCCAATATAAATGTAACACCTTGTTTTTTTTTGAGAAACCAATGTAACACCTTGATAGATTATGTTACAACATACTACAATTTATAAATAGACTCTTCTTTTATCAATATGTAATAGTATACAATAAGTTGGTTTCACTGGTTTCCAATACACTGAAAAGTAATATAAACAATGACTTCTTCAATTTCAATAATTATTTTCTTAATTTTCTCCACGTTCATGATGTCTACGACTTATGCAGTGACTTTAGAGAAGTGCCTCAGATCAAGAATACTTCATCATCCGCCACCAACACCGACACAATCCTTCCCAAGGTTCGATATGTGTCGTCAATTGATACGAATTAATGGGCTTCTTTTGAAAGAATATAAAAGGTTGCCTACTGAATACGTAAAATCATTGTGTAATATATTCCATAACGACGACGAAGTTGTGAAAAAATATGTTAAGTTTGTATTATCGAATTGGGACGCTGATACTATAATTGGTGGACAGACTTGTTTCGTATTATGATCATTTCCGACAAGCTGAATTCACTTTCAAAGACAAATTTGAACTAATCTTAAATAACTATCAAGAATATAGATTTACATTATTATAGTTTATGTGTAAGCATTATCATACTAAACAAATAAAGAGAGAATTCTACTTTACCGTACCTAATTAAATAATTTTATTTGTTTTCATTTACATGTCAAGCTTAATCTAAACATATCGGATTTCACATGAATTTTTTTAAAGAAACATATATTTTATCAAATTGATTTTTAAAATAGGTTACTGTTTAAACTAGGGAAATTCTCATTTAAATCCTACAAAATATGAAAGTGATTTGTGAGGCCCCTTAAATTATGAAACGTTTCAAGTAATTTAACTTTGTTAGCTTTTATATAATTTCTATTAATTTCTTTTGAAAATGATAAAAGTATTCATGTATTTAAGAAAATTAAAAATATATTTTTTTAATTTTTTTTTGAGACACTTGACCGTCTATAATATCATTAATTCCTATGTCTCTCCCTCCTAGTCCTATTGCCCTCAATTGAAGTGAAATAGAGCTTATTGACGATTCAACTCTCTAAAAATTCTTGTTAATGAAAAAACCCTCTAAAACACCAATTCAAGAAATCCCAATTTGACAAGTCATAGAACCAAGCACCATATCACTAATACTTGCAAAAATCCATAATCCAGGACAAAAATCCCATAAATATTCAAAATCAAACATTTATACACAGGGACGTTGTTAAAATCAAGGAACTCAATAAAGGTCTTGGTATCTATGTTTTTTTTTCTAACTTCAAGCTAACACCAAAGTTATTATAATTTTGCAAAATTTAGTATAGTAACATGCAAAATTTGATATTCTTAATTATAATTAACTTCTAAAAATTTAATACCTTAAAAAAGCTTCTAAAAATTTAATATTATCATATTATTAAATTAATTATTTAAATTCAGCACCAAATGTATCCAGTATAAATGTATCAAATATAAATTTGATATTTTTGTTCAAAAATTTAATTGGATTCTCAAGAAAGAAATGCTAGCTTTTGAGGATTTAATCAGTAGCTTTAATCCATTGATACTTTTCATTTTGTGTGGAAATATTTGGATTGTTTATATTGGTTTGGTCAATTTTTTAGACCTGGAGTTGGTTATTTACAAATGTTTCATAATTCTTATACTTACTTATATGGACAGAAGGAAATGCTATGATTTAGCTTTTGTTTTAAAATTGTTGTTAATTAGTCTTAAGGTCATAAGTTCAAATGGTGTTAAGTGTCATAGTAATTAATAGATTAGTAGTTTAGTAATCGGCTCAAATAAATGAGTTTCCACAGCCTATCATTTTTTTGACCCCTGCAGCTCCTCATTTCTTGCCCCTATAGCTCATCATTTGGGAAGTAGCTTTCAAAGATAAAATTTAAATTTAAATTAGTCTTAAATAAAATGTGTAGATACAATCTACTATAATTAAGAAATTATAGTAGCTTTGCTATTGTAGCTTGTCAAATTATAGGATTGTTGTATTCTAATAATAATAAAATAAAGAGGATAAAAAAGAATAAAAAATAAAGAGAGAATGTCACTTTGCTATTGTAGCTTGTCAAAACAAGTTTAATTAGCACAATTAATTAACAACCATAGAAGTCCAATTATATTACAAACTGTCATCATAAGTCAAATTACAAACAAGATCATGTCACAATCCCAAGCACACATTATTTTATTTATGAGTAACACAAGGAAGAAGCATCAAGCTGACACACAATCCTCCCTCCCGAAGCGGAGCAGCCCGGCGGAGGCGTCGTGGACGAGACGCATGCCCTGCTGGTGCCAGGCACCCAGCGTAACTTCACCCCCCTCGGTCAGCGCCACGCAGAAGATATGGCCCGAGGCCGTCTCGATCACGGTGAAGGCTCCGTCGACCAAGTAATCAGCTTCGCCAGCCAGATGGTAAGTGAAGGGCAGGTGGTCGGTGAAGCCCGCGGGCTTCACGTAGCACAACTCGAAGTAAACAAGCTCCGGCGGTGGCTTCGTCTTCTCCAGGCCAAGGGAGCCGTAGTGGGCCCCGAACTTCTCCAGCACTGCGTCCAACTCCTTCCTCGGAATGACGGGAAATTTCGTGCCGGAGTCGATGAATACAAGGACACGGTCGAAGGTCCCCTCGGGAAGCCCAAGCCTGCACCCACCGACACTGTGCTCCTCCACCAATAAATTGAATGATTAATTCATTCAAAAATAAAGGCAATCACTACTAGCACTGTGTATTCAAAATATAACAGATTCTCAATATAATTGTCCTACCAAGTTTTGATGAAAAATATACATGATTCATGTTTTTCAATCACTTTTTCATAAACTAAGCAAATTGAAAATTGTACGCTAATTTTCAAAATTTAAAGGCTCGACATATTGTTTACAACAATAAATAAGTTTTAAAAATAATTTGAACATTTTAAAAATAAAATAACTGCTAATATATAATAGATGTCCAGGCCACCCTCTAAAAATGTAGTTAAATGGTTACGATATCGACTTTACCTGAAGTCGTTGAGGTAGAGGTTGAAGAGGGCGACCCCGGCGACGAAGGGGGTCTGGAGCATTCCGGCGGGGACCGCCACTCGGTCCCCGAAGGTCATCAGCGTCGTGGCGGGCGTGGACCTGGGCTTGCCGCCGAACGGGCCGAGGCAGTAGGAGAAGATTCTTTTCTCTGGCGGGAAGAGCTGCGTGAGGAACGAGTCCTCCCCGCGGTTGATCCCCAGGATGCCGCCTACGGGTACCTCGTCGGACATCTTGGTAGCCTTCTTGGCGCACCCGAAGAGCACACCGTCCGCGGAGTTCCCGTCCGGGAAACGGAAGGTCTCCGTGGCGGCGAGCCCGGTCGTGACGGTGCCGTCGCCGTACTTGATTTTGAAATTGGTAGTGGCGTTGGCGCAGGTGTACGTCTCCGGGTCCTTGGAGACGAGGTCGCCGCAGGGGATCGGGCGGAAGGTGCAGCTGGCCGTGGAGTTGAACAATGGCGACGACTGCTCGTAGCAGTGGTCGCACGGAAGGCACTGGCTCCATGTGAGGAAGGAGCCAGTATCCATGAGGAGCGTCACCTCCGTCGGCGGCGTCCCCAGGGAGAGGGTCACCACCGGCAGGAGGTCTCGGGTTCTAGTCAGGTTGAGGACCAGACCACACAGAGGAGTACTTGTCGTCGGAGAGATGAGATCAGTGATCGACGGCGGAGGGGAGGAGATCTGGTGAGTGGGATCAGTCATCATGAGGAAGGAGAGGACAAGAAGAAGAATCATATTCATCATTTTGGCTGGCTGTTTCTGGCTCATGTGACATGCTATATATATATACACGTGTTTTCAATTTCATACACCTCTCATATATTACCATTTTGTCCAAACTTCAATCCATATTACTAACAACATCAAATAATATTAATATGCTTTTTATTTCTTTGATAAAACAATTTCTTCTTTGTACCTTATCACTTATCTACGTATATGGTAATTATTGGCACTGGCAAAGGGTTAGAGACAAAAACAACGTTACACATCCAGCTGACGGCGTATCTTGAAAAAAATTTGATGATTAATACCCAACATTTGTTGCAGACTTCCAGAACGCGCGTCTTGCTCTAGCGAGCGACAATTTTAACCCGTTCGGACCCGCTTCTACTCCTCACAGTATTTGGCCAATGGTGATGATTTCCTTCAACTTCCCCCCGTCCATGTGTACGAGGAATGAGTACAATATTCTATCGATATTGGTTTTCAGGCCAAAATCACCGGGTAAGTGTTTGAACGTGTTCATGCATCTATTAATAGACGATATGAAAGTATTGTGGGGCACGGGTGTCCCAACGTATGATTGGAAAAGTTGCGAGCAATTTCGGATGCGTGCAACCGTGATGCAACCGTGATGTACACAATCATCGACTATCCAGGGTTGAGTGTTAGGCAGAATTCAGGTAAAGGGGTACAAGGCGTGCCCTATTTGCCTTAACGACCTCAACGCTACATACAGTCGTCGTAGAATGTCATACCTCAGACACCGTAGATGGTTACACGCCTCTATCCATATCGATTCAAGACTTGTGAGTTTAATGGGGAAATGGTAGAACGACCACCCCTACATGCATCTTTATCGGAGGAAGTCCTCAAACAGACAAGACTTCATGAATTTTCAGTGCAGAGTTTGCATCTGTTGTGTGCGCCGAAATAATGTAGGGCTCCGTGTTGCTGAACACATGAAATTATTTTCTAGGAGCTCCCGTACTGGTTTTACTGGTAACGGAAAATTAACAAAATTGGGCAGTTTCTGCTCAAAATTTTGTCAAATCTAGCCGGCAAGATGTTGACAAAATCTCGCCAGCGAGATTTTGCAAACATCTCGCCGGGAAAGCTTCGCCAACACGACGAGATATTGGTCACATTCAAGCCGACGAGATATTGAAGCAATATCTCACCAGCTATGACCTTTCCCGACGAGACTTGCCCGGCGAGAACCAAGCCAGCGAGTTTCGGGCGAAAATCTCGCCGGCTTGGCCAAACCGGCAATACCAGACCTCCTGCCCAGCGGGAGCAAAGCCTCGCCGGCTTAGAGGTCGTTCTTGAAGGAATTAGTTGAGGGTTCCAGACAATTAATTTAATGCCCATACAAGAAATTTAACCTCAAAGTTCTATGTTTAATACAGATCTTGGATGATCATGAATTGATCATGAGATCTAGACTAGATTAAAATTAAGTATTAACTTGAATCAAAATCTCCTTGTTACTAAATAGTATTTAGTAACCTCTAAAGATCGTCCACACAGGAAGAGCAATCCAAAGGATACTTGCAACGAACCTTGCTAGAAGATCGAAGCAAGCAAAACGGACAGAGCACGGGGAGGGGAGGGGGCCGGCCGAATCTTGGCAGGGAGAGAGAGAGAAGACGGCTAGGGTTTGTAAAATAATTGCTTAATTTTCAGATCTGAAAATTTCCCTTTCATAGACCTTAATCGGGCTTTTAATTAATTAAAGACCTTAATGGGCTTAAAGCCCAAAGCTTTTAATTAACTGTGTAGAGAAGCCCATTCTGGCTAGGCCTAGTTTAGCTAATTTAAATAAATCTATTTAATTAGATTATAATTAATTAGTCTTGCTAAACCGTTCTTGATTCTGGTTTAATCCTAAACCAAAATCGGTCTAAACCGGTTTAATGCAAAACCAGATTTTGTTTCTCTCATGATTCCTCCATATGAATCCATTCGTTTTACTCAACCTAAAGTGTGTGACCCTCTAGGCTCACGACACGTCGACGGACTGGTAAAATTACCATTTTACCCTTTCCATCATGAGTGGCCTCTAGCAAGACATCATGATTACCCAATGCTTGTGATTATCGAGATTTCGACTTAACCTTGTCTTTCATGAATCTATCCTTTTATCCTCTTGATATCTTTGACAACCACGAGGCATATACAAGTCATCCTCGTTCTATTGTCGTGTTTCTTGATTCTGAGTTAACTGAATTATAACTGATACTACGTATCGTCTGCATGGCCATGCTATTGTATTTCAGTTGTACTCATCAAGTGGCCTAAACTGATATCTGCTCACACGTCCGTATGAGGGATAAATCCTTCAGCGATCCATCTAGTCAACTTATGTAACTTGTGATCGAGCCAATCACAGCCGTTATTGTAACCCTTTTACAAGAGACGTTAGACTGAGTCAAACTCGTCACTCATTACATATTGACCTCAATGGTCCTTCGGTCTGAGAATGTGATTTCATGATCCGACATATGAGTATGTTCATGACTGTGTCTATGTAACATACTCATGATTCGGGTCGTCCTATATCACCCCTGACTGGTGATACTATGACCTAACTCTAGCCCCCTTATGGCCATGATCAGTAAAGCGTGATCATTTAGAGTTAGCGTCATACCGATCGCTTCTTATGAAGCTATTATGATCGGGGACTGCTTAAGTAAGATTTTATCTGATCTGTAGATCTACTATTATGTGTTGACACATCAATGATACAAATCAAATCATACTTAAGATATTACTACAACACTTAGTAATATGAATGCCGATTTTTATTCAACGAATAATCTTTATTACAAGATTAGATTGAAAATACATTGTGCTAGGGCACAAATCCCAACAGTTCTCAATGGCGATTCTTCTTTTAACGAATTTCTATCATTATTATTTTTGAAATTTCATATTTTTTCCAAATTTTTAAAACCCACGTCATCATCTTTTAATGATTTGCCCCCTTTTATTTATGCTTCGCAATTCAACCATATATTGAAATACAATTCTTTTCTTCAAAAAATTTTAATTGCAATTCAACTATATTCAAATACAATTCTAATTCTTTCAGTCATGTATGTGTTTGTTTGGGTCAGTGATACAGTCTGGTAGAAATTATGTTTGATTTTAATGAATTGTTAACATAAAACAAGCTACAATATGAAAAGGAGGCAGAACTTGCCATTGACAAGGCACAATTAGCAAAAGTAATAAAGGAAGCCCAATCCCAGGAAGGCAATGAATCTCTGAATCAAAAGTATGTTCTTTTGTTATTTATGCTATAATTATATCATTTAACTAAACTCACTTGCCTCCACTTAAGTGTACATGTATATACTAGTTTTACTTAACCCAACTTTATTTTAATACCTCTCTCTTGATTTTTAAAACTCACTTTATCTCTCGGTTAACTACTTAACCTTTATTCAAAATTTTATTAACTTTCTTCGAAATAATAAAAATACATTTTGAATCTAGGAACACGGATGCTATTGTTGGAATACTCAAGATTCAATTATGGGCGTCTATGTTGACAATAGTTTGTGATCCGGTATAAGTGAAGCGACAATGAGGGAAATTAAAGTTGCTACACACACACATGATGTATTTTGCAAGTTTAAGTATCTGTTTAATTAAGATTCATTAACTTTGCAAGTTTGATAAACAGTTTTCAATTTGGAATCAGTTGTAATGTCACCACTACTATGACTGATTACTCCAAATTAACCTTATTAGATCCAATATAAGGAATCATCTCAATATAGGCTATAGTTGAGACCTAATTAGGTTTCAGACTCTGATTATATATATGATTGAGGAGTCTTGAAATTAATTCAGTCTTTATTATGTGTGTCAGGAAAGAGCCAACAACTAGCATGCAGTTCTCTACTGGAGTCTAATAAGCACCTATAATATTATATACATATTTTGCATGCATTTATTTATTGAATTTAAGTCAACACGTTGAGTAAATGTCTATGTCTGAAGATGTAGCCATTCACATAATCCACTTAATTTTCAGTTTTTAATCTGTGGTTGTAATTATTGAATCTATCTTCCTCAGATTAGGTGATAATTTAATTTGTTGGGTGTGTTTATGCTTCCATATTAGCACGTTAAGATTGGTTCCCACTTCTCTTTTAGATTTATCTAAGAAAATTACAGTGATGACCTATAAGTAATTAATGTATTAAACTATACACTGTGAAGTAATCATCTGTCGAGATTTGCCGGAAGAATTTGCTAAATCAACTCCCAATTATTCTGAAACTTAATTATGGATGAGCATTATATTTGATCAACTATGTATATAAAAGAAAAATAAGATCATTATGATGATGTCGGTGTAAAATACAATAGAATTTTGAGAAGTATTTGTTCTAGGAAATTTTAGGCAGCTACCTCATTTGTTGTGGTTGTGGTGCCTATAAGAAAAGAGATCTTTTTGTGTGTGTGGATTGATTGCATTTGGGTGGAAATAGCAAAGACAATGTATAGTTGCTGGGAATTATTGTCTACTTGGTTTGGCATCTCTTATATTTTTAGGATAATTATTAGTTATCTGTAGGAAAATTACAAGAACCATATTAATTCCTTGTTTACATACATTTGAAGCAATGTTAACTAATTTAAAGGTTACATATGATGAATAATTCAAGTCTCTAAAGAGTAGAAAATGGGTATATATAGGTTGTGATTGATGGTGCAATTTTTGGATTGGATCAGAAGCATTAATGGTAATGCTCTCTCTTTGCTACGTACACTGCCATTTTTTTATTTAGTAACGGCGTATGTAAATACGTCGTTACAAGGCAAAAATACGCCGTTACAAATTGTAACGGCGTACAAACTGCCGTTAGACGATACGTCGTTACTAAAGCGCTGTTACAATTTGTAACGGCGTACACAAGACGCCGCTACACCAATACGGCGTCGTTTTGACGAGCCGTTAACGGCGTAACAGACGATGACGCCGTTAATTTAGTAACGGCGTATTATTTGACAACATATACCGTTACTAATTAGACGGTGCCGTTTAGATGACTTGACACCGTCAAAATAGTAACGGCGTATGTTGTCAAATAATACGCCGTTACAAGGTAATAAAATAATTTTTCTTTTAAATTTGTAACGGCGTATTATACACAATACGCCGTTACAATATTTTATATATAAAAAAATAAAAATCGAATAAAAATTATATATTAAATAATATATAATTTTTATTCGGTTTTTATTTTTTACAGATTAAAATGAAAATGAAAATTAAAATTCAAATCCAAATAAATTAAAATAACAATTATTCAAATCCAAATAAATTTAAATAACAATTGTTCAAATCTTAAAACATATTAAACTACGAGGGTGGAGGACCGAAATTGTTGAACATGTTCGGGTCGTAGGGAGGCATAGAAGGATTGGCTATTCGCATCTGCTCGTACATCCATTGGAAGCTTCTTTGTTGAGCTTCGAACCTCTCCTCTTGCCGCGCAATATGCTCCTGAGCCTGGGTGAGCCTAGTTTCCATCTGTTCGAACTGCTCTGTAGACGGTCCACTGGAGGACTGACCACGTTTTCTAGGTCTGGCCGGGACCTGGAAATCATCTCCAAATCCCCGAATTTTGCGTCCTCGGGGGAATTGGGCATCTGTTCGTCCCGCGGCAAGCTTGAGGTCGTGACAATGCTGATTCGCCTGCATCATCACTTCAGCCTTCTCCGCTTCGGTCATTCTTCTTAAGTTTCTGTGCTCGTCTGTATTGGCCGGGTCCATCCTCCAATCCTGCAACGCCGTCTTAAGGTATATCTGTATGAAAAGAAAATATTAAATTAATGAAAAATAAGAAAGTAGAAAAAAAATATTATGAAAAAAACTTACGCGTTTCGCCTTGTTGTCCTCATCCTGTAACAGTTCCGCCTCCGAAGCATCCTGATCCGGTTCCCGATTAACCAGAAGCCAAGTCTCAATCTTGGCGGAGATATTAGTATTTCCCGACTGCTCTTTCTCCGTCCAAAGAGTCCGATAAGATTTCCGGCCAGATCGATGGTTAATCTTGTTGCCGCTCAAGCATACTTCACTCATATGTTCTCCAAGACTCCCTACACCCTACACATTAGAAATGATTACAAAATTAGAATTTGAATTAGAGATATGTTTCATACAAAGTGTATGAAAATAAGGAAATACCTCGTTCTCGTCAAAGTGTTTGACGAGCCACCGCCATTGTGCTTTTTTCCCTCTAAATATGTTGGGAATGCCATTGCGGTTCAGATAATCAGGCGAGACGTACAGTTTGTACCATGCCTTCATATTTGATTTCTGCTCTTTATAAGCGGACCATGCCGTCTCGCGAATCCACTTTTTGAGTGGAACTGAATCAGCCGGCAATTCATAATACCGCTGTTACAAAATTAAAATTTTTTTTGTCAATATCCAAGTTATTTAATTTCGGGTAATAAATTGAGAAAGTATTGAAATTACCCGAATTTTGCGCCAAAATCTCTTGTACTCGGACATAGGAAGATCACAAAACAGCTGGTAGGAAGCGTCGCACTTGCGTGCAAACTTTCCTACCATATGTTTAATCTTCAAAACACTCCAAGCGTCGTTCATTCCGGGGGGAACATACTCCACGGACGCTGTAAGTCCGCGTCCCAAAACAATCCCAATGGCCCCCCGTTCTTGGATATTGCCTCCTCTTCCAAGTCGAGGCAGACGTCTTGTTTTGGCTCGACGTCCTTCCTGGCCATCCAGCTCTTCGTCGTCAAGCAATTCGGCTGCAGCTTGAAGTCAAAGTACAACTCCTTATCCGGCGTCTCGTCGCAATCTAGGGAAACGAATCCGTATTCATTCACCGGCGGACTAGGAGTAGAGGATGCTCCTACATTCGAGGGTTCGAAACCCGTGAATGTAGGCGGCACAACCCGGTACCCCCAACCGAAATCGGGGGTCGGCTGAGTCGGCTGTGGAGGTAAGGGAGTGTAGCAATCCCCGTGATCAGGGAACTCCCCACCAACAGGCGGTGACGGAGGCGGAGTGTCGAGCGCCGATTGCTCGTAGGCCTGGAAGAACTTTGGGTCCATCAACTCATGCCTCGGTGCACGAGCATGTGGCTTCTTCTGTTGGGTGTTTGAATCGCTTGACGAGGAGGCCATTATCTAAATACGATTTAAGCATTATTAATTAGTATGAAAAAAAATGCTCGTAAGGGCATTTACGTAATTTGTACGGAAAATGTCCCGAGGGCATTTTCGGTAGAAATTACGTAAATGCCCTTAGGGACATTTTCGTAAAAATTACGAAACTGCCCTTAGGGGTATTTTTTAAGAAATTACGGAAATGCCCATAGGGGCTTTTTAGTAATCCTTAGGGGTTTTTTTTAAGAAATTACGAAAATGCCCCTAAGGGGCAATTCTGTATAAATTACGAAAATGCCCCTGAGGGGCAATTACGTATAAATTAAGAAAATGCCCCTGAGGGGCAATTCCGTATAAATTCACATATTATAAACTTCACATATTAACATACAATTTAATAACAATTTCTAAAATACAGTTTAAATACAATTTACATATTCTAATTAACATACAAATTATAATTTTCTAAATTTACATATTTTTATTTATCTAACATACAATTTCTAAATTTACATATTCTAATTAACATAAAAAATTCTAATTATCTAAATTAACATATTCTAATTAACATACAAAATTCTAATTTTCTAAATTAACATATTCTAATTAACATACAAAATTCTAATTTTCTAAATTAACATATTCTAATTAACATACAAAATTCTAATTTTCTAAATTAACATATTCTAATTTTCTAACATACAATTTCTAAACTTACATATTTTAACTAAATTTACATATTCTAAACTTACATATTTTAACTAAATTTACAATTAACATACAAATTTTAATTTCACATAAACAATTAACATATAAATTCTAATTTCAAATAAACAATAAACATACAAATTCTAATTTCACAAATTAACATATTCAATTTTTAAATTTCACATACAATTTAAATTTCACATACAATTTAAATTTCACATACAAATTAACATATACACATATATATTAACATATACAATTTATTTAAAATTTCTTAAACTTTAACATAAACCCTAAACCCTAAAAATGTAAATACTACTTACCTGATCTGGAAGAGGAAACGGCGACGGAGACGGAGGTGGCTGGACGGAGAGTGAGGGAGAGGCAGTGAGTGAGGGAGAGGAGGGAGGCAGTGAGTGAGTTTAGAAGAAATAAGAGAGGCAGAGAGCGTGAGGAAGAAGAAGAGGGTTGGGTGTTTATATACCCAACCCTAGTAACGTCGTATATAAGGTACATACGCCGTTACTAAATTAGTAACGGCGTATGCACCTTACATACGCCGTTACAAAATCCCCAACGGGCAAAAATCGTAACGGAAAGATTTTTGACTGTTACCCAACGGACTAAAATTAGTAACGGCGTATGGTGTAGATACGCCGTTACAAGTAAAATTAGTAACGGCGTATCTTACATATACGTCGTTACTAATTTTTTGTCCGGGAAATGAAAATTTTGGCGCGGATTTGAAATTTTCGCCAAAATTTCATTTCCCGCCCACTTTGTAACGGCGTATTCATCACATACGCCGTTACTATTTCAAACCCTAAATTATTATTTTATTCGGTTCGACCGATCATGATTGATCGGGAGTGTTCCCGTGGTTTGATTTTTCTGAAATTTCACTATATCACTTCAATGACATTTCCAACATTTACAACGGTTTGGATTATTATAAAAATATTGAATTGAAGTAAACGTTCGATGATGTTAGCGTTTAGGGTATAGTTTAGGGTTTACCATCCTAAACCCTAAACTCACCCTAAAAAACGTGTTTTAATCCAACCGTACAGATTGAAGCGTAATAGTGTTGTCGGTCATAGGCCAAATTTCGAGTAAATTTTGAACACGTATAAAGCTCGATCTAAACCGATCACCTGTAAACACATCCGTAAGTAACGGTCAAACCTCCGAAAATGGCATTTCCGGGTAGAAATTGTAACGTGGTTTTCAATTTTGATTAACTTATATGATTTTTAGGTAGTGTACAATGATTAATTTTAATTTTTATTTCATTCAGTATAGGAAACGAGAAATGAATACCGAAGTCAAGCGCGAAAGTCAACAATCTTGACTTTCTGATGGTCAAGATTGTTGACCACTAGTAACGGCGTATGTGGTATATACGCCGTTACAAAATCACTTCATAAAAAAACTTGGTCGACCCTAAACAAAGTGTGTTTTCTTAATTAGGAAACCATTTGAGATTGAGATTAGTCTCCGATTCCAAGTTGTGGTAGACGACTGGTTATGGAGGAGACCAAACAAAGTGTTGGTGCCACTGCTAGATTATCATTTGAGGCTCATAGTATTTAACCGACGCGCTTTCGAGGCTGAGGAAGAGAGTACTTCTGTGGACAGAAGGTCTCAGCGTCAGGGTTGACTCCATGGATTAAATGCATCAAAACTCATATATCAATCATCTTTCTTCTTCTTTTGCTTAATTGTCGGTGCTAACCATATGATACGTAGGTAGTGTACAATGTTTATTTCCAATTCGGTAGTCATTTAGTATATGAAACGGGAAGTCAATACCGAAGTCAAGCGTTAAGTCAACAATCTTGACTTTCTGATTGTTGAAGATTAGTAACGGCGTATATAGCAATAATACGCCGTTACTAATCCCTAAAAGAGGTTAGTAACGGCGTATTATATAGCAATAATACGCCGTTACTAATCCTAAAACTTGAAAAAAAAATTTCCAGGGGCTTGGTTTGATGATAGACCTTGTTTTTTGTGGTTTTTTCTCCTACACTTTGTTCTTCAAAAAACGAATTCACAAGTTCTTTAATTGATAGTCGGTTACGGAAATGCAACAATTTTTTCATGAATACGCCGTTACGGAAATGAACAAATTTTTGATAGTCGGTTAAATGCCGTTAAATACAATTTTGTCTAACTATCTGAGTTGGCTGAATCGTAATCTGAGTGCCCTTCCATATTGTCTTCGTCCTCGTTGTCTTCGTCCTCGTTCTCTTCGTCCTCGTTGTCTCCGTCCTCGTTCTCTTCGTCCTCTGAATCAGCTGTAGAGACAGGCCGTGGATTTTGGTATAAGAATCTCAAATCTATCCTTACACCACCCGGTCGCACCATGTCAATTCGATCTTCTTGGTACGGTTCATCTACTTCGAACTCTGGCTCTTCATCACCTGCACGAGCTAAACTGCTCGGTTTGTAGTGACCTCTATGAGAGACAACGTTGACAACCTTCCACGAAGTCGCAAAGTTCACCACATCCGGGTCGTTGATGTAGTACACCTGTTTCGCCTGTATAGCAAGGCAGAACGGGTTTTGTTTATGACAATCCGTGGAAGTGTTTACGGAAATGAAGTCATTGGCGTCCTTCCTCACGGTTCGTTCGTCGTACCACCGACACTTGAACAAAACGACTGGCATGCTTTCGGAATATGTTAGGACAACGACGTCCATAAGAACACCGTAGTAACATATTCTGTTTGCTTCAATCATGACCCCTGAATTTTGATTTCTCCGGCCTTGATCGATTCGCAAAGTTAAGAACTTCACACTATTCACAGTACACTGTGAATAAATCGCCGAAGAACGAGGACCAGCAGATAGTAGTATCAACTCTCGTTTTTCCCCTCGACCGGCAATCTGCATATTAAATTCTAATATTAGTTGCAGTAATTAAGTTGTATGAATTGTAGCATAAGAGATATAATGTACTTACAACTTTTCCCCACTCAAACATGAATTACATAACTCGGTCCTTCAGAGATTTTCTAGGGAACCTTTGAACAAATCCTGCTCGATGTGATTCTACGTACTTATCTGCTTCGTCACAATTCTCAACAACAGTCCAATTCGCCCAGAACATCTCGGAAACGCTCAATTTCTCATTCCGCACCACGCTTTTTACTTGTACATGTGGGGAAACAACTGATAAGTGGAAACATAGAGCTGGACTAACAAATGTTTCCCTGGCTGAAGTGGCGCGGTTTAGGTACATCTGAGTGAAGGTGACAGACTAGTGCATCAAGTACTGTTGGGCTATACAACCTTCTGGATATCGAGGGTTTCACACACTTTTCTTGTACACGCAAGTTGCCTACATTCAAAATGTGAATTTAATATGATATTCGATTATACATTTCAATGGTAATTGGAAATGAAATTACTGAAGAGAAGGATCATACCGTTCAATTGGAAACATCCAAGTGAAATGAACTGGCCCGGTCCGAATAACTTGATCCGGTAGGTGTAGTAGCAGGTGAACCATAATGGTACAGAATGATGGAGGGAAGATAGTTTCCAACTTACAGACTAAAACCACCATATCTTTGTGCAATTTTTTTAGTCTCTTCTTCGTCGGCTCCCTCGTGCACAACACTTGAAACACCCTGCCGAGGTATGCTAATGCTTCTGCTACATGAGTCGGAACGTACTTCCGAATGACAAGTGGGAAGATGCGTTGGATGAGCACGTGACAATCGTGGGTCTTAAGTCCGAGAAACTTTTTCTCATCAGGATTGACTTTAATCTTCAAATTTCCCACATATCCGGAGGGGAACTTCACTGCTCGGATATGCTCAAGTACGGCCTTCCGGTGTACACCCTTGACCCCATAAGGCGCATCAGGGAGCTTCCCGTCCTGGCCCACCCATTGGTCTTGGCGCACATTCTGTTCCTCGTACGTTCTCCTCGCTTTCAAATCATCTTTAGTCTTCCCCGCTAGTCCGAGAACTGTACCTATGACGTTGTCGCACACATTCTTCTCTATGTGCATTAAATCCAACGCATGTCTCACTCTGTGAGTTTTCCAATAGGGCAGCTGCCAGAAAATGCCTTCATGAGACCAACAAATAGCTAAACCAGTTCGTTTATTGTGCTTCGGGTGTAGACTAGGCTCGAGATAAGTATGACGCCTAATAGACTTCAGTATAGCAGTCCCTGAATACCGCTTAGGCCTTCTACTAGTCTCGATCTGCCCGTTAAATGCCCCCGGGACAAAGCGCAGTGGGTGCTTCGGAGGTAACCACCGACGCGCACCTTGGTAAGATATTCTTGAGTTACTGCGTGAAGAGTCGATGTTGTCCAAACATAAGGGACATGCCTTATAGCCTTTAGTGGTCAAGCCACCCAACATTCCCAAACCTGGAAAGTCACTGATTGTCCACATCACAGCAGCCCGCATTATGAACGGCTCTTTCTTGGAAGCATCCCACGTGACAACTCCGTTCGTCCACAATTGCTTCAGCTCATCAATCAATGGACGCATAAAGTTGTTCAAACATTTACCAGGTGATTTTGGACCTGATACCAACATGGTGAGGATGTTATACTCCTTTCGCATAGCCATCGAGGGTGGAAAATTCAACGGGACACCAACTACAGGCCACAAACTGTAACTCCAAGCATTAGGCCCAAATGGAGAAAACCCGTTGGATGACGAGGCCAGCCGCACGTTTCGGACTTCTTCCGAAAATTGAGGATATTTCTTGTCAAACTGAATCCAATCAGCACCGTCTGATGGATGTACTAATATGTCATCGTCCTCCTTCTCCCGCTCACCGTGTCATCGCATGCACTCAGCCGTCTCTTCCGCAAGATATAACCGTTGAAGTCGAGGAGTCAATGGGAAGTACCACAACGTCTTCTGCGGAACTAATTTTTTCCCTTCCATAGTAAACCGTGGTTCTTTACAAACTCCACATTTGTCCAGAGCGGAGAACTCTTTGTAATACAAAGTGCATCTGTACAAACATGCGTCGTATTTCACGTGTGGCATTTCGATGGCCTTCATTATCTTTTTCGCAGCTGCGTAGCTAGATGGAAACGAATTAGGTTGTGGTAACATACGACATTGCTCTTTCGCGACCTGGGTAAAAGCCGCGTCTGACATCCCGGTGCTCTGTTTGATACACAACATCCTTAACATCGCTTCCAAAGAAGTATCTTCACTAGTGACAACGCTTGTGGTTTTGTACAACGGCTGTTGTGACTCCGTCACCAACCGGTTGTACGCCGTCATCTTCGCTTTAGCAAGTCTGGCCTCGACTTCGGTCACCGAACTTATCTCCAATTGTGGGTCCTCGTCCTGGTCCTCGTCCTCGTACTCATCCTCGTCGTTCTCGCCTTCATCTTCGTCAATCCTTACATCTTTACATGGATCTACATCATTCACGAACTGATGCACCGGATCGACGTACTCTGGAGTGTGCGCCGACGTCGAACAAGGGGGATTATGCGAACTTGACGGGAGACTCATATCTAGATTTTGGCTCGAACTAGGTCGACTCGAACTAGGCCCTCTAGCTTCGCCGTGATGGATCCACACATTGTACGATGTAAGGAAACTTTTCTTCAATACATGATCGCAAATGGTGTCCATATCGTGCCAAGAATAATTACAACATCTACTGCACGGACACTTGAAACGTCCCACGCCATCTGTTTGCGCGTTTCGTCTCGCAAATTTGACGAAACTACTTAATCCGTTCATCCACTCCTCACTCATCTTACGGGATGTTATCCACCCACGATCCATTCTATATATTATACAAATAACTACGGTTAATAATCAATTACAATTTACTATATTTATCAACTATAACACCAATTCAAAAACCGAATTATTATCATTATAGCAACAAAATTAATGAAATAATCTACGGGCATTTAACCTAAATTAATAAAATACATTACATAATGCATTTTTAATAAAAATAAATGTACGTACCTACTAATATGGAGAATGATGATATGAACCGTAGTATTTTGAGAGAGACTTGTCGAAAAATGGAGATGATATTACGGAAATGCCCTTGTCGGGAAATATAAAGTAGGAGAGAATTGGGAGAAAAATGTGAGGAGAATAGGAGGTGGTTCTGTGAAGATTTATACATTGATTTTGTAACGGCGTATTTACGTAAATACGCCGTTACTAATTAACGGTAACACAACAACAGAACGGTAACAAACGGTAACATAACGGGAAGATCTTGTAACGGCGTATTTACCTACGTACGCCGTTACTAATTAACGGTAGTAACGGCGTACGCATTAAAATACGCTGTTACAATTACTAACGGCGTACACTACTCAATACGCCGTTACTAATAATTTAGTAACGGCGTATTCTTCCTGTATACGCCGTTACTAAAGAAAAATCTGATAGTGGTACCAGTCACTTGCTTGCCTTCAATTTGGAGTAGACAGTCAGAATATAGATAATGACATATACTCTCCTCTTCAATTCTCTGCATCGATCATCAATACTTTCCTTTACTGTAATTCAATTGTAATGGAAAAGAGTGTCACTTTGGGAAAATACAGAGAAAATGAATGAGACAATAATAAAGATGAAACTATATATAGCAGATATTTGTTGATTTCTACTTGTTGTTGGGCCCATTTGTGAGTGAATACCATTGAGTTGGCTCATTTGGGTTTTGAGACCCAAAATCAGTGGGCCAGAAAATGTATGGCCTTTTCTGCAGGCCCCAATGGACCAAAATGATCAATACTTGAGGCTTCAACACTCTGACTGACATGAGCTCTTGCAATTTAGTAAACAGAGCTTCCAACAAGTGTCCTCAATTTCGTCACCTATGGTGGACGCATTATGTTGACACGGATTTGGAGTTCGTCCAGGCTTGCAACTTGTCACTTTAGAAAAACTCAAACCCCTGCCGAGGTTAGAAAATCTTATCTATTCAAGTGTAGCATATTATTCACTTTGTTCTTGTTTTCATACAAATGCTGCAATCACGATAGTTGCATTTTTGCTGCAATTGTTCGTGTTCGTGTAACATAAATACCTTTCATTAATATATATCAAGAACCAAAGAGAATGTTGGTTGCAGCATGGTTTTGCTCTGTTGTTTTGCCATTAATGGTTGATTGTGCATTAAGGTTTAACAACCAACTCTCTCCGGTGATGTGCACTTTTTTTACAGGTTTGTTCACCTCCATCTCGAGCCAACCTCAGACAGATAAATTATTACTAACAAGAATGTTTTAGAGACACGCGTGCAGGAGAGAAACCATGTTCAGCTTGTTGAGCAGTGCCTGTGGAAGCCATTTTGGAAATATTGATGATATCAGGCTTTCTAAAGTTGCTCAATTGTATAGTATGTCTATAGTTGAGGAACCTACTAAGAAAGTAGCACAATTAAATGCATCTTCTGTAGAAAACAACTCAAGCCTGTAGGTTTTGTGCAAGATCTGTGGGCTGGGAGATTCAAAAAGGGCCTGGGATCAACATCATATGGGGGGGAGATCGAGCCAGAAGTGCTCCTCATTTGAAGAGCTTCTCAAATGATATTCTCAGAAGAGCCGAAGGCACTAGACGCTGATGCTAAAAGGATTGGAAATGGGGGGGGGGGGGGGGGGGGGGGGGGGGGTTGGCCCCTTACCCAGGGGAAACTAAGGCTACATGGGATCTTAGGCCTAGAGTAATTCACTCTGGGGGATTGTTTGAACGCTGAGGCTGAGCAGGGTCGCGGGACGTTGTCGGGGATTGTATTATTATTATTATTATCATCTCTTGTACTTTTTGCTTTCACATTTTTAATAAAATTTTCTTTCCAACAAAAAATGTAAATGCAATTTAAGTTATGAGACTCATAATTAGAAAATTGTAATTATGTAACACCTTGTTGAAAATTATTTTATACATAAAAACCCTAAGACAAATGTAACACCTTGTTAGATTATGTTATGATAGATTACATTAATAAACAGAGACTATGATTTCACTAGTTTCCAATACACTAAAAAGTAATATAAACAATAATTTCTTCAATATTAATAATTATTCTCTTAATCCTCTCCACATGTCTGTGACTTATGCAACGACTTTAAAGAAAGGCATCATATCAAGAATACTTCATCATCTGCCACTGGCATGAAAAAGTCCTTCCCGAGGTTTGATATGTGTCTTAAAGTGATACAAATTAGTGAACTTATTTCGAAAGAAACTAAAAAGTTACTTTATGAATATATAAAATCTTTGTGTAATATATTTCATAACGACAACAAAGTTGTAAAGAGATATGTTAAATTTGTATAATTGAATTGGGACGGTAATGTTATGATTGGTGGACGGACAGACTTATTTCATATTGTCATCATTTTCGGCGAGTTGAATTCACCATCAAAGACATATTATGACTAGTCTTAAATAACTATTAAGAATATATACCTTACATCATTATAATATATGTGTGAGCATTATCATAATAATTAAATAAAGAGAGAATTCTACTTTATTGTACTTAATTTTGATGGAAATTGTGAGTAAAAATTCTCGATCTCCCAAGAATTTTGTAGGCACATTTAAGATAATTTTTATTAAATCTATCGGAAGTGTTTGTAGAAAGTTCAAAATGCCCTTGTGTACAAATTGCAAATGGTATAATTATTTGATGAAACGTGAAAAGATCCGCCGGCAGCGAGACCACCTCCGACCGTTCGGTTCCAGAAGGCTCTCGACGCCTAATCCGCCGGAGAACTCGTTCCGGCGACATGGCTCCTCTATTCGACGATAGAGGAGCTTCCTGTCGACGGCGCCGCCAGTTTCGGAGTCCAGCTTTGCACTTCCCGGCGCGACGGTCTCAAGCGGAGTTCGTGAACGGTCACAAGTCCTTTGTGTGTCGCTGTGTGTTCTCAATCAATACCACCAACACTTACTTGACACCAGAAAGAAATCATCAATAGAAATCGATTTTGGTTATGAATTTGTTTAACTCAACCAAAAATGGTTAATCGAAATTGGAGAAAGGTTGAAGGCAAGGAAAAATTTGTCATTGTATCAAATGTTTTTAATTTAATTTAATTATATGAAAAGATTAATATGTCTTTAAATTATTAGTTAAAGATGTTTGGGATTCATTGATGTGCCACTTCCGGCTACGGTGAGTTTCAATTTAACTAGAGAATAAGCGTATAATTACAGTGAAATTAAATGAGTAGAGACAAAAGTATAATTCGGTTGTGTACTTTAAAATCGTAAAGAGCTGATATAATTCATAATTTTTAAGAGTTCTTAAAATTATTGTATAAATATTGGGTTTAAGACATACTCTTATTTAAAAAGAAGACAATTTCAAGTAGTTAACCAATTGGTCAAGTAAGTATTGGTAGTATTGAAATATACATTTATACTGGATACATTTAGTGCTGAATTTAAATAATTAATTTCATAATACGATAATATTAAATCTTTAGAAGTTAGTTATAAGAATATCAAAATTTGCATGGTACTATACCAAATTTTGCAAAATTATGATAACTTTGGTGTTAGGTTGAAGTTAGAAAAAAACATAGATGACAAGACCTTTATTGAGTTCCTCGAATATAACGTCACTTAAGTATATAAATGTTTGATTTTGAATATTTGTGGATCTTTTTCCTGGATTATGGATTCTTGCAATAAGTATTGGAGACATGGTGTTTGGTTCTATGACTTGTCAAATTGGGATTTCTTGAATTGGTGTTTTAGAGAGTTTTTATCATCAAAAAGAATTTTTAGAGAGTTGAATAGTCCCATCAATTCTATTTTACTTCAATTGAGGGCAAGGACTGGGAGAGGGAGAGTGAGAGATTATAGAGGGTCAAAAGGCACATAAAAGTTATTTTTAAAATATATTTTTAAATTTTCAAATTTATGGATATTTTTGTTATTTTAAAAAAGAAATTAACATAATTTTTTTAAAAAATTAACGAAGTTAGATACTTGATACGTGTGATAATTTAAGGGTTCTCATTTTATATTAGGATTGACATGCACGTGAAAACAAATAAAACTAGTGACAGATACTAGTCAATGATATTATTGACAAAAATCATTCACAATTCCCGTTAAATTTAGGTACATTAAAGTATAATTATCTATTTATATAATTATTATGATAATGCGCGCACACATATATTATAATGATGTAAAATATATATATATCCTCAATAGTAATATAAAATATGAATTCAGATAGCCGGAGATGATGACAATACGAAACAAGTCTGTCCACCAATTATACTATCAGCATCCCAATTCGATAATGCGAACCTAACATATCTCTTCACAACTTCGTCGTCGTTATGAAATATATTACACAAAGATTTTAAATAATCCGAAGGTAAGCTTTTAGTTTCTTTCAACATAATTCCATTCAATCGTATCAATTGACGACATAAATCGAACGTCGGGAAGCCTTTTGATGTCGGTGACGGTTGATGAAGTATTCTTGACCTGAGGCACTCCTCTAACTCCACCGCATAAATCGTAGACATCATGAATGCGGAGAGAATCAAGAGGATTGTTATTAAAATTGAAGAAGTCATTGCTTATATTACCTTTTAGTGTGTTGGAAACTAGTGAAACAATGTACTGTATTATATGTGATATTGGTAATAAGAATAGTCTATATTTATGAATGTAGTCTATTGTAACTTAATCTAATAAGGTGTTATATTTGTATTGGGGTTTTTATGTGTAAAAAAATATTCCAATTATGTTATTGATAAAAAAAATAGTATATCATGTTAAATGTTTTAAGTTTTATGAAAAAAATGATATGTTTTGTTTTCTAATAACTTCACTTGTTTCTATCAAATGAGTTAGATTTTTTTTAATTATGAGTCTCATAACTTAAGTTGTATTTAATTTTTTTTACCGACCATAAATAAATTTAGTAAAACAAAACAACTTTTGTGTTCTCTGGGTAACACGCAGGTTCGATTCTACTTAACTAACCAGAGAAATTAACATGATGTACTTTCCAAGTTTAATTATTTGATTAATTAAGATATCGTTAATAAATAAAAAGACTGAGATAGGCGTGAGAGCCAATATGAAAATTAGTAATTTTAAGGGAAACAATAATTTAGATCTGTAAAAACCTAAATAAAATTATTGACAAAATTCAATTTGGAATCAGTTTTAATGTCTTCACCACTCTATAACCACTGCTTATTGTGACTGAGCAAAGGTTGATCTAGTGTTTGGTATATATAGGCTAGCTGAGACCTAATTAGGTTTCAGACTCTGATTATGATTATGGAGTCTTGAAATTAATTCGGTCTTTATGTGTGTCAAGAAAGATCCAACAACGTACTAGCAGTTCTCTACTGGAGTCTAATAAGCACCTATTATATATACATATTTTGCATGCATATTAATGGATTGTGTGCCAAAGGCCAGACAATAATTTGTATTTTTCCATGTTCAACCTATTGATGTAGTGTTTATGGAATAAAGTATAAACACATCATCAATTTTAATATTGAATCCTTAATTTATTTTGTATTATATAGTCTGAATTTTGTCTAATCATATTATATATAAAAGTGTATTTAGCATTTTTAATAAGCTTTTCAAATTATTCAATTAATTAACGAGGCGTATTCGGCTACAAATGGTTATTTGAGGTACAAATATAGGAATAATTTATAACTATTAGATGAAAAAAATTGATAGTGTAGATATTGTTGACTCATCAAATGACATTAGTTGTAATTATTTATAATTGACATTTTCTTTTTGTCATTTAACACTAACTAATGAGAGAGTAAATTCGTATTTGTGTACAACCATTTTAAAAATATCTTATTCAATTTGTAGTTAACACTAATAAAACTAATAATTTTTTACTTTCATACTTATTAAATCTTTCTTCCACGATTATGAACTTTTTGGCATTGCTTATTTCCATTTTTCGACTTTGAAAGATTGTGCAATATTTACATGTTTCCATTGGCAATGACGTCATATTACTCCATTCACCCATAAACTATATAGGTGTCCATTGTGCTGCATATAATTCTATTATTACATTAAGATTATTCTTGATCCCATTGCTCTATTTGTAGTGTGAAGTTATTCATTGTTTCATGTGAATGATGATTTTTTCCATTGTTCCATATAAATTGTAATATGGTTCCAATGTGTCATATACATTTTTTTAAATTTCATTGTTCCATTTTAACATCACATGTTGATTCCAGTATTGGAATTCACTTTAGTTTCATTGTATCGTATGTACAAAATGACAAATGAAAACTACAATTTATAATGAATTGCCACCAATTTCAGTTGACAAGAGATTCAGAATTTTGATACCAATCAAACTGGGCATCAGAACGAAATGAGAATACATATATTTTGTATGGAGTAATGGAACCTTATGACCCTCCAATGAAACCATGTAAATATTACACAAACCTTCAATCTATGGAGTTTCGATCCGGGAAGGCGGCGAAGCGGAAGCCAAGGGCGGCAGAGCGGAGTGAAAGGCATGAACTTCGATTTGTGGAGTTTTGATCCGGGGAAGCGGAGAAGAAGAAGCCATGGGAGGAGGCCATGTGCGACGGAGTGGAGGCCATGGGAGGAGGCTATGTGTGATAGAGCGGAGACCATGGGAGGAGGCCATGTGCGACAGAGCAGAGACCATGGGAGGAGGCCATGTGCGACAGAGCAGTGGCCATGGACTTCGATCTATGGAGCTTCGATAAAGGGAGGCGACAGAATGGAGGTCATGGACTACGATCTAAAGAGTTTCGATGCGGGGATGTGGCGGAGCGGAGACCATGAACGAAAGAGAGATGCATCGAGGAGAGACACATGGTGAAAGAGTGGTGAGGCGGTAGGATATGCAACGCGGAGGATTCTCTTTCTTCGAAGAAGACAATTGTGAATTTTAGTTTAGGGAATGAAATGGGAATTAAA
The DNA here is from genome assembly GCA_963920655.1 of Geranium rotundifolium. Classification (NCBI taxonomy): domain Eukaryota; kingdom Viridiplantae; phylum Streptophyta; class Magnoliopsida; order Geraniales; family Geraniaceae; genus Geranium; species Geranium rotundifolium. Next base: position 1,229,573 of record OY987317.1, on the reverse strand, counting down.
ACAATTTAGGGTTGTGATGGGTGAATGGAATGACGATGATCCCCTTTTAATTAAGTATTGATTTAATTAATTCATGAAATTAGTGTAGAATCTGAACCATTTATTGTTTACATCCAACAGATGTAAGATATTCTTATATTTGTATCTAAAAGGCCATTTGTCAAGTAGTGCATCATGTTTAACATAAATTATAGTTTTCATTATCTGAATCAGTCTCCTTAATATACAATTAAGTCAGATTAATTTCATATTTAACTTAAAAGGGGATGTTCATTTTAAATCAAATCGATCAAAACAGACCCAACAAATTAATTTGGTTAACTTATTGGTTCGGTTTTAGTCAATTCAGTTTTAGAGGAAACCGACTAAATATAGGTTCAATTGCAATTCAGGGAGATTAAACCGATAAAAACTCACTGTTTACTCTTTTTTTTCTTTCAGCCGAATCCTCACAAGTCACAAACTTCACTTAGCACATCACACGACACAAAAAGAGAGACAATGAGAGAAACACAAGCCACAAAACACAAATAAAGAAACAGTGAGATAAACACTAGATGCAGATGTCGAACGAATTAAGTTCTTCTCTTCACACTGGCGTCTCTTCTTCTCTTCAATTCGGCGTCGCGCTGTCAACCGATTCAACATCTACTCTTTCTCCATCGAATTCGAGCGAAAACAATGTAATTTGAGAAAAAAAAAAGAGATTGAGCATTAATATTGGGACTAGCAATAATTTGGTTCTGGCCAGGTCAACTCAAAAACCGACCGACTAGTCAATTCGGTTCTGACCAAAATAAATGTTTCAACAAAAAATTACAACTTCTTTTTATTTTATAAGAAAACTGAATATACATTATTAGATGCATGTAATATCGTATATATTTTTAAAAATAAATGTCTTAGTATTCGATTTCTTCAAAATTGATTTAGTTTATAATTATTTATTGTCTGGGACATGTAAATTTAATTATACATTTTTGAAAGTAAATCAAGAGAGGAGTGAAAAAGGTTTTTGCTATATTTAAAATCAATTAGCTATTATAGTTTTGAACATGTTTTCTGATTAATTGACAACCAATCTCATTTTGGTCCGAATTCTTTAAACCGTCTGTATAACAAGTTATCTGGTTACAATAGTTTGGTTCTGGTTTACAAAATTGAAACAAATAACTAAAAATTGATGGTTTGAAGTTACCGATCTTTATCAGTTGAGCGTAAAAAATGCTTAATTGCAAAAACAGGCGAATCAATCAGAACACAAACATTAAAAACAAAGAAACTTATATAGGAATAATTTCATAAACCATCCCCTAAATACACCCTTGAAATTTTTTTTCTCAGCGTAACCCCCTTAAAATTTTAATTTTCTCACTTAATACATTTATGTTAAATATTAACGTTAAAATGACTAAAATGTCTTTAAAAGTGTTTTAATTTTCAAATCCTACCCCCTCTCTCTCTCTCTCATTCTCTCTCCTCCCTCCCTCTCTCTCTCTCCTTCTTTTCTCGGGACGTTTTCGAGCTGAGAGAGGGATGGAGGAGAGAGAGAGAGCGAAAGGGTAGAATTTGCAAATTTAAAACACTTGTAAGGGCATTTTAGTCATTTTAACACTAATATTTAACATAAATGTGTTAAGTGAGAAAATTAACATTTTAAGAAGGTCACGCTGAGAATTTTTTTTTTCAAAAGGTGTCACGTGAAATTTGACATAATTTAGGGGTTGATTTCTGAAATTATCTTTGTTATATAAGTGGAAAAGAAATTCTTATATTATTGGTGTAAATAACTCTAACATATGAATTTAAGATACTGTGCATGTTCAACCGGCCAACAACAACTAATAATGTTTGTTATTTCAAAAAATTGAAATGAACACAAATCAATTAGACAAGTAACACACGTTTTATTGTATATAAATTATGGTATAGATGTTTGAATAAGTACTTTAAAATAGAATTCAAAGTATGGAACAAGTATTGTATTATATTTGAAAATAATTGAGATAATCACTCTACTCACTCTTTTTTAATTCTACGATGAAGTCACATTGGATTGGTACTCCGTAAAACACCACAAAATTGACGATTGGAGCCAATTTTTAGAATATTGATTAAGCTTTATTGTGTTATAGAGTCCACCAATACAATTGTATAATATATTATTTTAAATGTAAGGTAATTGTAACTTAAGTTACTAGACTCGATACTAAAAATAATGTAACTCCATAATTGAAAATGTAATTTCATTATGCAAAAAAAAAAAACAGAACATATCACTTTCTCATGAAACCTAAAACATATTAATATATTATGTCGTTTATTTATAGAAACGTTTAGAATAGATTTTATATATAAATACTTAATATAAATGTAACACCTTATTAGATTATGTTAGAATAGACATCATCTACAAATACAAACTCTCTCTATCATATACCATAAAATACAATAAATTAGTCTCACTAGTTTACAATGCACTAAAAATAGTAATACATAACAATGACTTCTTCAGTTTAAATAATTATCCTCTTGATTATCACTGCGTCCATGAGGTCAGAGGCTTATAAGTCGCTGGTGGATGTTACAGAGGAATGCATCCGATACAGACTACTTCATCATTCACCACCTTCGAGAATGAATTGGTTCACCGATCTTGCATGTCGTGATACTAACCGAATGGTTGGATTTGACTTGAAAAAAACAAATAAGTTGCCTTCTTATTATGTGAAAGCCTTGTGTAATGTATACCATAACAACGACGAAGATGTGAAAAGACATGTTAGGATTGGTTTTTGGGCATTGGACGCTGATACTATAATCGATGGACAAACTTGTCTCGAATTGTCATCTTTTATAGAGAGCTGAATTTGATATCAAATGTAAATTATTTGAACTAGTTTTAAATAATATGTCCAGGAACAATTTACTATGATTATGTAATTATATTACTTTCTTTTCGTATAAAACTCTTGTGCAATCAACTATTAAGAATATATAATTCAAAAAAAAACTATTAAGAATGTATATTTTGTATTTTAATATGTATGTGCATGTGCATAATCATAATCATAATAATCAAATAAATAGAGAATGTCACTTTGTTATACCTAAATTTGATAACAATTGTTAATGATTTCGCAAATAATATTATCAACTCGTATTTGTGAATGTTATAATTTATCAGAGAGATCTCATATAAATTATCGGGTGAAATGGTTCATGAATTTTAGGTGCCATAATCGTTTTGAGAGGACGGTTCAATTTCGAGCCATTCGATTTCATCTTTTTTCTTCAATTTATGTCTCGTTTGACTTCAATTTTTCAACTTGGGCATGATTTACATGCCAACAAACGACTCTTGGCCCGATTTATGAGCAAACTTCAAATATGCAATTATATAAAATAGTAACACATGTATTTTTATAAAATCCTCAACATATATATATATATATATATATATATATATATATATATGACTATGTATAATTGTTATGTATGCAACATTTTTTGACCTAGCTCCTCATTCCTTGCTCCTAAGAACCCTGACACCATCATCATCACAACTTATGAACATTAATGTATGTTTTCAAGGATCTGCTTAGTTTCTTTGTCATTGTTCTTTACACAGGTTTTATGCATATCATGATGTAACATTTTGCTTTATTTTTAACAAGTTACAAGCTAGAGTTTGAAATCATCATTTTTTTTATTTGGTTCAATTAAGATTTTATTTGATTTTTGCTCGGAGCTAAATTTATTCCTTTAAAGACAGGAATTGTAGATGAATCATGATATGATTTGTTGTTCATTGAACGTCTTGCTCAATCCTGTGATGTTATCGGATGTTCCACACAATCTATTGAAGGGAAACATTTATGCTGATTTTATGTTCATTTTTATTCTTCTCTGGCATGCAGGAATAATTAGATGTGACTGGCATGCAGGATATCAACTTTGAAGGCGAAACCAACTCATGACAGGAATATCGTATTCTTGTCATGAGTTGGTTTCTCACTCGTGGGCAAAGCGATGACACGATGCAAATAGTGCCAAATCCATTGAAATGCTAAAGGAGGTACATGTTATAATCTTATAGTTGGCTGCATACACATATCACACATTTTTACTAACATGCTATATTGATATATGAGAAATTATGTTGAGAATATATATCATTGCACATCAACATAGCTCGTCATTTCATATTTCTATATAGTACTGAAAACTTGGTAATTGATGTTTATGTTATGTCTAATGACTCCTATTTGATTTGAATTTTTTGATTTGTTTGGACAGCCAAAAAGTTGGATTTAGATTTTGAGAAAAACTAAGCTACCTCATAAACATGACTAGAACAAGGCATTTCAAATATGATGGTTCCTGAACATTAGGATTACAATTGACAACAAAGGGTTAAAATTGATTCTTTTTAGCCTAAATTCATCAATTTACCTACGCCAACTTAAGTCGTATGATGAAGTGACATCAAATTGGTACTCCAAAAAACACCGCAAAAATGACGATTGGAGCCAAATTTTAGAATATTTATTGTGTGATTAGCTATTCAAGCTAATGTCTAAAGTTTGATTGTCCACCAATACAATGGTATAATATAATATTTTAAAAGTAAGGTAATTGCAACTTAAGTTAGTAGACTCGTTATTAAAAATAATGTAACTCCATAAGTGAAAATGTAATTTTATTATGTAAAAAAAACAGAACATATCATTTTCTCATGAAACCTAAAACATATTAATATATTATGTCGTTTGTTTATAGAAACGTTTGGAATGGTTTTTAATACATAAATACTCAATATAAATGTGACACCTTATTAGATTACGTTAGAATAGACATAATCTACAAATATAAACTTTCTTTGTATCATATAACATAAAATACAATAAGTTAGTCTCACTAGTTTTCAATGCACTGAAAAAAATAATATATGACAATGACTTTTTCTGTTTCAATAATTATGCTCTTAATTCTCTCTGCATCCATGATGTCCGAGGCTTATAAGTCACTGGTGGATGCCACAGAGGAATGCATCCGATACAGACCACTTCATCAATCATCACCTCCATCAACACACTCATTCTTTGATGTTTTATGTCATGATAGAAACCGAATGCTTGGATTTGAATTGAGAGAAGCCAAGAAGTTGCCTTCTTATTATGTGAAAGCCTTGTGTAATGTATACTATAACAATGACGAAGCTATGAAAAGCATTGAACGCTGATATTATAATTGGTGGACAGACTTGTCTTGGATTGTCATCTTTTATAGAGAGTTGAATTTAGTATTAAATGTAAATTTGAACCAGTCTTAAATAATATGTCCAGAACAATCTTATGTGATTATGCAATTATATTGTTTTCTTTTCGAATAAAACTCGTACATGCGCAATCAACTATTAAAAATATATATTTATTATTATTATTATTATTATTATTATTATTATTATTATATGGATCAAATAAATAGAGAATGTCACTTTAATATACTTGAAATTAAAATTGACAAAATAAATGATATTCATCAATTATATTATTGACTCGTATCTCTGTAAATATTATAATCTACTATAGAGATTTTATATAAACTTTTTTATTTTCATGTACTCGTCAATCCGAGACAAGTCTGCCCACCGCCTTAATTGTGAGCTACCCATTAGCAACAAAATTGATCAACTTTTAACGAGTAATAGTGTAATTAATACCCATGAGCTAAGGCCCTAATTGTGAGCGAATAGCATTGGGCCCAATGAGTTGGCCCATTTAGGTTTTGAGAAGCAAAACCAGTTGGTCTCACTCTCATCTAGCTATAGGTTCTTCAAGTCTATGTTCTCTCAGTCTCTCTTTGCACACTCTCTCCGATGTGTTGGAGCTGCGAGACGTGGAAGGTCGGTGAATCCTCGTTGCAAGGTATAAGCACAACTTTGTTGATAATTTAGGACCAACATCAAGTGTCATATTTGCATACATGCCTGGATTCACTAATCAACAAAAGTATGGTATTGTTTTTTTTTTAAAGTTACATGGATAGCCCAACACCAAAAGTTGGTCAACAGGAAGGGTAATACTGTAATAAAATGAACCCAGAAGCTATAGACCCTTGGCCGTCCATCGGGCAGTGTATGGGCGATGTCAATTGTGTCATTGGGTTGTCTGTGAGCGCCCATTTGTAGTCAATTGCAGCCTGCGGCGGTCCTAGGTCGACCGTCGGCGCCAATTCTTTTTAAAAGATTGACAACATGACAAGCCAAATTTCAAAATTTTAGGGTATGTTTCAAATAGAGAAGTACATGTCATTCTTTTTTTTTCAATCAATTCTAATGCCCAGACAAGAATATCCACACTCAACAAGTTAACCTAGAAATTTCACTGTATTATCGCATCCCAAACCTCATATATAATGATGTTTAACAAAATACTAGTTAATTATCACAAGCATAATAATAGACTGAAATAACATATACTAGTTAATCATCACAAGCACAATCACAGTAGATAACATTTAGGTCAATTAATTATTACAAAGCAAGCCAAATAAGTTTACCAACCACAGTCACAAAAGTCACATTATTACAAACCGCTCAAGCGCAAGTCTCTTTACCAAACGAGAGCACGCCGGCGGTGACATCGTGAACCAGACGCATGTCTTGCTGGTGCCAAGCGCCCAGCACGACCTGATTCCCTTGATCCAGGGCGACGCAGAACACCGGACCCGTCCCCCTGATGACGGTGTTGATTCCATCCACGACGTAGTCCGCTCCGGAAAAGTGGTAGGTGATGGAGACGTAATCGGTGAAGCCGGCATGCAGCAGGCTTGTTGAAGCATAGCTGGAAGTCCTTCCACTCAGGTGGGGCATTGGTCTTGGCGAGGCCGAGGGAGGTGTACTCTTTCTCCAGCTGTGCTAACACCGACTTGTACAACCCCGCCGGAAGAATGGGGACATTGGTGCCGGAGTCTATGATCGTCTCCACGTCGCCACTCGGGGCAAATGTGCCCTCCGGCAACAACAGCCGGCACTGTCCCACACTGACAATTAATACCCAATATTATTAATTAATTAATTAATTATAATCAAAATATGTATATATGTATATAAACTAGCTAGTAATTATCAACTGCGCACACATTTAATTTCTCCTCCAATATCAAGAATTACCACAATTGAAAAATCACCAACAACAATCTTCTTGTAAATTCTCAATCAAAGCATATATATAATGGAAAATGATCAACAACACAATTGATCAAGAACATATGCATGAATGAACTGAATCGATCTTGGAAAATTGACAATCAATGCATACAAATCAGAAGCAACATATTGTCTTAATTTCAAAGGGTTTCCTAATATATAGTGCTTAAAGTAGTACTAAATCAAGAATAATGGCATAACAGTGGAAATAAATGAAGGGTTGATCAAAAATAAATGTGCATATATGCTTACCAATGTTTGAACCCTTCAAAAATGAAATATTTTCCCAACTTTTGATATAAAATAATAAAAATAACTTTTAGAAAAATATATCAATTTTAATTATAAGAGAAAATTTTGATTTTTGTGAAACTGACCCACAGTTTTTTTACAATTTTCCCATCAACTAATTATTCAAAAAATGAAGTATTTAAATATATTGATTTATTTCAAAATGACAATTTTACCCTTGAAACTTAAAAACACTCTATTTATTGCTACTTTACTAACTTTTGATATAAAAAGTTAAAAATAACAAACTTTGAAGACAAACTTTTTATACTTTTTTGAAAAACTAATAACAATTTTAAAGATTATTTTTTTTTTCCAAAAAATAAAAAATTGTATATTGATTATTTAGAAATTATAATACTTAAAAATACTTTGGCAACAATATATAGTGTTGTATGAAGGATCTAATTATAAAAACTGAAAAATAAATTACCTGAGATCTTGGAGGGTGAGGTGATAGTGACGCGAGCCGTGGAAGGGCGTTTGTTTCGTGTTGGGTGGACGCTCCACTCTGTCTCCAAACGTCATCGCCGTGGTGGCCGCTTCCCCTCCGGCAGCGACGCAATATGAGAACAGCCTCTTCTCCGGCGGGAAGAGCTGCATGAGCAGCGACTCGTTCCACCGGTCCAGGCCCATGATCCCGCTGGCGCCGGAGATCGGGTCGGAGTTGTAGGTCCCGTCGGGGAATCGGACGGTCTCCGTGGCGGCGACGCCTTGCGTGGTGGTCAGGTCACCATAGGTAATGTTGAATCTGGTGTACCCGTTGGCGTCGCAAGTGTACGTCGGAATGTGCAGCTGGCGGTGGTCTGGTTGAGGCATGCGGTCCAGGTGAGGCTGGAGCCGGTGTCCATGAGGAGCTTGACCTCCGTGGGGGGGCGTCCCCATGGAGACGGACACGAAGAGCATGCAGTCGGTGTTTCGGGTCAGATTGAGGACAAGGCCGGAGAGGCGAGTGGGGGTCGGTGGAGAGGAGGAGAGGCGGTTATCATGAGTGATGAGGGACTGGGACTGGGAATGGGAGGAGAAGAAGAAGAAGGATGTTCATCTTTGAGTTATTTGATTTTTCTTACATGCAAAAGGAAGATCATAAGTACATACATATATATACATATATATAGTTGAAGTTGACCACAATTCAAGAGCATATTTACATTATCTATCAATCATGTCCTATGCATGTGACTTATGGACCTAATTAAATATACCTGACTAATTAATTGTTTTCACTATACATTAATCAGTAAATTATATCTAAAAATGAAATTACATAATAATAATAATTATACAAGAACATATATAGTATACTTAACCTAAATAGATGTACAAATATGGATACATACAAGACATGGGAATTGTAATTGGAATTTAAATGTTTCAACACAAGATTACAGTTTCTTTTGCTATTAGCTACACATTTCATATAGGTTAATTCATGTGAAAGAATTTTTTATTTAATCCTACTTTTTTTATATTTGTATTCAATATTATAAATTTAACTGCACATTTAATATAAAATTAAATAACAAACATAATGAATTGAACTACACATTTCACATGTGATTAATTCATATGAAAAAATGTTGCATTCCCCCTCTTTTTTCATTCTCCAAAGAAATTCATTTATGAAAAAAGTTTGTTATTTAATCCTAATTTGTTTATATTTTGTACTAACTATTATAAATTTAACTACACATTTCATGTAGGATTAAATAAAAAAAACATAATGAATTAACTACACTGCTTCATATTAATATTCCGCATTAAAATCTCAACCGTCCATATCAAGTTCCAACGAACCCACGCTAGTTTCCTGTCTTACAAATTAAGTTTTAGTTTTCTTGTGATTATTTCCATAATAATAATACAAGAATAGAGTTAGAATTAATAATGTTACTTCCCCAACAACAAATTGATGATCTAAATTGAATTATTGATGATACATGGGAATTGTAATTTAAATTTAAGTGGTCAACACATAATTACAGTTTCTTTTGTTATTTCAAGCAATCATTGATCATTTGTGTTGTTGGTTTGAAGGATTTGGCAGGAATCAATGAATTGAGGTCTTTGTCTCTCTCTATATATATATATCTCTCATTCATTTATTTATTTACTTAAAAGGGAAGGGAATAGGGTAGGCTAATTAATGTACGTGTGTTTAATTTTGAAGACAATAAGTGGATGAGACAAATCCAGGAATAGGCAATTCCTTTATAGCCCTCCACAACACCAGAGGGGTTTGTCACAGTTCCTTCAGTTTCTATAATTCATCTACCAATACAATATTGGTGCACTCCAATTTGTCACATGTCTGAAATGGAGGTGGGTTGAATCATAGAGTCATGTATAATTAATCTCAAGTATATGTGAATATTAACTTGAAACACACCACTTTTCAATACAATACACTAATATAAATGAATGACCATCAAATGTAAGAATTGACATATACATTCGTTATCTTCCATTATCAACTATATATTTTAAACCAACAAGAATCAACATTGGTAAATTTGTTGATATTTTTTGTAACTTTTGTTATATAGGTTTTAATAACATTTGTTTTCATAATAAAATTATAATGAATAGTTGTGCTTGACCTCTCCATATTGTTTCGAGTTTTCACGTACTCAACCTCCACCATCACCTTATTGGCTTATTCACAATGTGGGTCCTCCACAAGTAACTAATGAGCGGTTGCCACCTCAGCAACAATTCTGGGCCCACAACATCAAAAGAGCTCTTCTGAATTTTTATGCGGGACCCACTACACTGTGTTCGATTCAAAACACCATATATAACTAAGAAAAAAAGTATTTTTATGTTGAAACATTTAAATTTTTTTTTTGGGTTAATAGTAAAACAATATATATATATAATCTAAATATTCATAAAACTCAATATTCTATCAACAATTGTAAAATAAATACTCCTCTCCTATTGATAGTTTTATGGGTATGGTAAATATTTATATAGGGCACTTATTGCATATTTTGTTTGGCCACATTTAATGGACGGTATGGTTGGAGATGAAATCTATAGGTAAGTATCTTTGATGTCATTGATTTGAACAGTGTTTACACTAAAAAAGAAAATATCATAGATGCATAGAAATTTAGATAATAGAATTCATTAGTTACTTATATTGTATAAATTAGTTAAAAATCAAAATTGAATCAGTAACAAGTATAAAAAAATAATAAATGTCATGTTATTGTTAGCTAGACCTTTTATAAGTTGTAATAACAAACTAATTATTATATAAAGTGTAAATGTCATTCCTCTTAAAATGTATTAAATAAAAATGATCCGAAACAAATTTTAAATATGACTCTTTCGATTCTTTACAAATCATGTTAAGGGCAGTATATGCAAATATGTCCTAGTGTCAAAGCAAAGCCAATACCTTATATTTACATATCATGTCTTGCGTTCATCAATGAAAGAGAGTACAATATTAATCATATTTTTCATGATGAACTTTGCAAGTTTAACTATCTGGTTAATTAATATTCATTAACTTACACATTGAATTTAATATATGCTTATAAAATTATTTTAAATAAATAAAATGACTGAGATGGCGTTAATATGATATGGAAATTAGTAATTTTAAGAAAAAAAATAATTTAGATCTGCAAAAAACTAAATAAAATTATGGACAAAACTCACCTAAATCAGTTTATTAATTAAACAAATTAAAGAGGGATTAATGTCAAAATCAGTTTCAAATAAATGTTGTGGTTGACCTAGCTGCCTACCCTAACCCTACTTCACCTAGTTGATCATTTATCCTTCTGCAACTCTAATGTGAGGGTAGAGAGCTCAGCCTCTAGAACAGCTCTACAAACTGCAACTATACATGTCAATTAAATAAATAAATTATGATAGTAGAGTGACTAAATATGTTGCACTATTGCTCTATCATTTCACTCGTATTATATATATATATATCATTCATATATTTTATTATTAAACTATTAATGTTTGTTGTCTATAAAGATATTATTGTCTGTTTCAAAACATATTCAATTATTTGTATTCTAATACCTTTATTATGTTGTTATTATCATTTATTAAAATAAATTCCTTTAATGAAAACGAAAGTCTCATTATTTTCATGACATGCTTTTTTTTGTTGCTACATTGGATTATTAAATACAAATTTTAAGACATGTGAGGTGTGTGATCCATTACATGTAGACAATTTTTGTAGGTAACAAATGTAAGTATATTGAATTTTACTGTGAAATAAATTTTGGTTGCAGATATAGAGTTTATCTTATCTATATAAAACTATCAAAAAAGAGTTTAAATATATATCAAAGAAGAAGCTTTATGATATAATTACTGTGGTGAGTTTATTAATATATTATTAATCAAGTTATCAAGTTGACGTGACTATCAATATTATTATTTTTAATTCAGTAGTACATTATAAATAGATATATTTCATTTTCAAAGTTGTTTTGCAATATATATCTAATAGACACATAGGAATTGCCATTTTTCCTTATGATAGTGTAATTGAGATGATTATTTAAACTTATATGTGATCACAACAAGTAATTAAAAGTAGCAATAATATTTAACAAAATTTAAGTATCAACATTTAATTAATAGATCTTCTTTTGTTACATCATAAATATAATGTGAGAGATAATAGCGTAAGTTAAAGTTGCTACACACACATGATGTACTACTTTGCAAGTTTAAGTATCTGTTTAATTAAGATTCATTAACTTTGCAAGTTTGATAAACAGTTTTCAATTTGGAATCAGTTGTAATGTCTTCACTATGACTGATTACTCCAAATTAACCTTATTAGATCCAATATGAGGAATCATCTCAATATAGACTATAGCTGAGACCTAATTAGGTTTCAGAGACTGTGATTATATATGATTATGGAGTCTTGAAATTAATTCAGTCTTTATTATGTGTGTCAAGAAAGAGCCAACAACCAGCATATTGCAGTTCTCTACTGGAGTCTCTAATAAGCACCTATAATATTATACACATATTTTGCATGCATTAATAGATTGAATTTAAGTCAACACGTTGAGTAAATGTCTATGTCTGCATGAATTAGGAAGATGTAGCCAATCACATAAGAACCATATTAATTCTTTGTTTACATACATTTGAAGCAATGTTAACTAATTTAAAGATTACCTATGATGAATAATTCAAGTCTCTAAAGAGTAGAAAATGGGTATATATATATAGGTTGTGATTGATGGTGCAATTTTTGGATTGGATGAGAAGCATTAATGGTAATGCTCTCTCTTTGCTACGTACCACTCACTTGCTTGCCTTCAATTTATAGATAATGACATATATACTCTCCTCTTCAATTCTCTGCATCGATCATCAATACTTTCCTGTAGTGTAATTCAATTGTAATGGAAAAGAGTGTCACTCTGGGAAAATAGAGAGAAAATGAATGAGACAATGATAAAGATATATAAAACTATATATAGCAGATATTTGTTGATTTGTACTTGTTGTTGGGCCCATCGGCTGAGCAGGCCCAAGAACCCACCTGCAAACATTTGTGAGTGAATACCACTGAGTTTTGAGACCCAAAATCAGTGGGCCAGAAAATGTATGGCTATTTCTGCAGGCCTAATGGACCAAATACAAATTAAGGTTTATTGTTCGATCATAGGATCAAGACAGCTACACACTGATATTAATATAAGCCCATCCTATATTGCCTAAGGAAATGCAATTTCATTTTGAAATTATCAAAAACCATTTTCTCATAAAACTTAAAACATATTAATATAATATAACGTTTTTATATAGAAACGTTTGGAAGATTTTTTATACATAAAACCCCCAATATAAATGTAACACCTTATTAAATTACGTTAGATTAGACTACATCTATAAATATAGATTCTTCTTGTATTAATATCCCATAAACTTACGATAAATTGGTTTCACTAATTTACATACACTAAGAAAAATAATATATAACAATGACTTCTTATTTTTCAACAATTGTCCTCTTGATTATGTCTGCGTCCATAATGTCAGCAGTTTATGCGACGGATAGTTTAGAGGACTGCATCAAATTAAGAATGCTTCATGATCCGTCACAACCACCGATTAACTCGTTCTTCAACAGGGTTATATGTCATGATGTGTTCCGATCTGCTAGTTTTGATATGCAAAGAATACATAACATTCCTGATTATTATGTTAAAGCCATGTGTAATGTATTCCATAACAACGAAGAAGCTCTGAAGAGATTTGTTAGGTCAAAATCTTTGACGTGGGACGCTGATACCATAATTGTTGGACAAACTTGTCGTGGATTGTCATCTTCCCTGACGAGCTGAAGTCAATATTAAAGATAAATTTAAATTAGTTGTAAATAATATGTGCATGCACAATCTACTATAATTAAGATATACATTATACATCATTATAATATGTGTGTGTATTATCATAATAATACGATAAAGTGAGAATGTCACTTTACTATATTTAATATTGACGGAAATTGTGAGTGATTTTTCGTTAATAATATCATTGACCTGTGTGTGTAAATATTATAATTTTATATTTGTAGGTGTTGTCATGAGGTGGAGGTTGCTATAAAACTTGTTAAATTAGTGATAAGTAAAGTGTCTCTGGACATCATTCAGCAAGACTATCTATCTATAAGAGCTGTGAATGATGTTAAGCCTAAAGGCAAACTGGTTGATGTTCTTTTGAAGGTAATGGACCTCCACCAACCCAACTCACTCTTGTTTCATCAAGCCCAAGACATATCATGTCATTTGTTTTATAGCGTTCATACATAGAAACGTTTGGAATATTTTTTATACATAAAAACTTAATTTTTCCTGCGTCCATGATGTTTGCGACTTATAAGTCGCTGGTGGATGATACGAGGAATGCACTACATCATTCATCACCTTCATCGAAGAACTCGTTCTTCGATCTTGTATGTCATGAGAATAATCGAATGGTTGGATTTGAATTGAGAAAAACAAATAAGCTGCCTTCTTCTTATGTGAAAGTCTTGTATAATATATACTATAATTGAGACATGTTAGGATTGGTTTTTGGGTATTGGACGTTGATATTATAATTAGTGACGGACCTGTCGCAAATTGTCATCATTTTCAAAGAGCTGAATTCGATATCAAATACAAATTTAAACTAGTCTTAAGAAATGCTCTAATTGTTAAGAAATGCTATGTTTTTTCTTATTAACTCTCAGATTCTTTTCCCTTATTCCATCTCCTTGTAAAGATTTTTTTTAATTTATTGGATACATGCTGCAGTAGACTGTACTGGACACTTGGAGTATACCCGAAGCTCATGTACTAACCCCGCTTGAAGATATGGAGGCCAAAAACCGGGCTCCATGATCTCGCCTAGGCGCCTTTTTTACTTTATGTCTCTCTTTTTGTATATTTTATTTCTCATTTTTGTCTCTTTTTCACTTTTTCTGTTGGTGTTTACGGCCCTCTCTTGCTTTCTTCTTCAAAGCTGTAGATAGTTTCATCAATAAAATCTACTCTTTCGCTGAGAAAAAAAAAGACTAGACAAGTTCTTATAATTGACTATACTTGGATGATGGATTAAGCCCATGGCTTGGGCATGGACAGAGACTTGAAGGGGATGAACTAGAATACAAACTATTATTATAGTACAAAAGTTAGAACAACTGATGTGGTCCATTTGTGCCCCTTTCCGGACCCAAATAACCCCCATCTTAGCACGCTTTCTCCTTCGTTTTGGTCATAGTAGATCCATTCTTTTTATATTTTTGATCATTGGTGTGTTTTCGGTATATTGAAGGAGATGGAGCCAAAATGGAGCATTTTTGGAGCATGGGAGAGTGACACAATCATGGTGCTGGCAAATCTTGCAAGGGTAATAACATCTTTATCCAGAGTTCAAATGGAGCAAAATTATATATCAAGATAAATATCTTTGAAAAATCTACGAGTTTGAAGAAGGAAGCGAGGTCATCGGAGTTATAGATTGCAAGATATTAGCCGGTCAAACCTGCTAACCAGAGACACATCACTCAATTTCAGCCGGAACAGTGTCATCTTGTAAGGACCATATTTTCCGCATCCGACCTCTAAATGAAGACTTTCTTGAGCCCACATTCAAGAGAAAGAAAATATCTACAACTCTCATGAAAAAAGTTGTTCCATTTGAGAACTTGAAGATGGCGAAAACGGCGCCGGAACAGTGTCACAATCGTGACGTGAATAGTGTCACAATCGTGACGTGAATAGTGTCACGATTGTGACACACATTTTTTTCAGGAACAGAGCGACTGTCACGATCGCTCAGATGATCGTGACAAATCAACGTTGCAAGGGCAAAAATGGGATGCCACGATGGTGTCACGATCGTGGCATGATCGTGACAAGAAGAAACAAAAAGGATTGTTACCATGGTGACACCCATCGTCAAGATCGTGACACTAGCAACAAATTTCAGCAGCAGTGAGCCGTCTTGCAAGGGTCATATCTTTCGCATCCGATCTTCAAATGAAGGCTTTTTTGAGCCTATTCAAGAGGGGAAAAAGATCTACAACTCTCGTGAATAAAGGTTTTCCATTTGAGTACCGGAAAATGGCCAAAACAGAGTCGGAACAGGGACAGGTCGCCAAAACAGCAGCTGACTCGGAAGGGCATTTTCGTCAATCGAGCAATCCGATTTTCACCATTATTTACCACCACACATTTTTTCAGCAAGGGACATCACATATTCCCACTCTCTCACCTTCTTCCATCTTCTCCCTAGCTTCCATCCTCCATTTCTCCTCCATTAAAGGCCAACCAAGAGCTTGATTAGGCAAGAAGGAGGAGGAGGAGTATTCCATCACCACACCTTGGAAGGTTTTCAAGTAGCCAAGATTCATCAAGAGGGTAAAAGATTGGAGGGTTTTTGAGCTCCCAACCCATTTTGGGTTCTTGGGTTTGTTTAATGTCTCTTCATTTCTTGAATCTTTTATTTTTCTTGTGGGATTTTGTATGAGCACCATGATTTTGGGCTAAAATCCCAACACCATGGGTGCTAGACTTTGGAGGAAAATATAACTTTCTAAAGCTTGATATCTATACATGTTTGAGTTTATACATGTGAGTTTGCTTGATTTTAATGCTTGATGAAGACTTGTATTGTTTTGTGAGAGCATGTGATGATATATGTTGGATTCTTGATGCTTGAGCATGATTTGAATATACACTTGTGAGAGCTTGTGTGTGTTTGTAGTTGTGTTAGAGTAGTAGCTCTCAACTTGTTCGAGATGAAGAGTTGAAAGTGGATTTGAGTAGATTCAAAGGGTTGGAAGCACAACTTCAACCTTTGGTTCGAAATTGGTCGCGTCTAATGCTTCCTAACGTTGAATGTAACTTCTCGAGAGGGTATTCAACGTTGAGAAAGGCTTAGTCCGAGAGGATAAGCATCTAAGACTTAGGCCGCTTGCATTGCTTGAATATGATTAGTTGATGGCTTGGATTGACATTTCGCCGTCGGTCTAGCACCCGTGATTGCTAGTTGCTTGATTTTCATTCCCCCGCTTTAATATTTTGCATCTAACTTAGTTTTCCTTTAGTGTAATTTGCTAGTAATTAGTTTCTTAATAAAAAACCCCTAAAAATTGCAAATTTGCTTTTTCTTCCCCGTCAAACCTAAGAGAGAGCGCAAATCGACTAAGTAATCGACCCACAAGTTGATCCCCTAGTGTTCGACCCGGCAAAGACGGAATATAAATGTACTTGGACGATTAAAGGGCTTTTTTGCGAGAGAACCTTTTGGCCTTTCAACAACTAACATCCATCAGATCAGTTTCAATCAATGGTTTAAATTAATGACACAATTTAGTAAATGAAAAAAATTAAAAAGGGTACATATATATATGTGTGTGTGTGTGTGTGTGTGTGTATATATATATAAAACCCGTTTTACTTTCAGAAACCTTACCCTATTTTGTCCACCTCCTTCCCAAATCGTCTCGATGTCAATTGCTCTTCTTTCTCGTCGTCCCCTATCCAACACCGCATCCCGATCTCGACGACGGTGATTCGATGGTGGATTCTCGTCACACCGCATCCCAATCTCGACGACGGCGATTCAAATGATGGCTTCTCGTCACACCGCATCTCGATCGGACATCACCTCGCGACGACGCCTACTCCGATCTATTAGCGACGATCCGAACGGTGCCAACCGAAGGTGGCGATTTCCAGATGAGGCAAGAATGACGGTGACGAGGTCTCAACTCAGTGAGGGAGCTCTCGGATCGGGGTTCCCGACAGAGGCTAGAGGCAATTGTAACGGTGGAAACCAGAGGTCAGGATCGGGCTATTATGAGGTTCTTCCATTTGTATTTTCTGGGTATGATCTGATGTTTAGGTTTGTGCATTTTTTGATTTTACAGATTTGCTGATATTTGCTTATTGTTTTTAATCTTAATTTTAATTTTTGATAATTCTCGTGCTTTTATATTAAGTGAAATTGAGTATGATCAGTTGTTAATTCAAAGTTCAAATTATTGTTCGTTTATTGATGAAAAGTAATTGAGATGAAAATTGGTTCAATTTGTTCTCTTGTATCGATTAAAATGGAGTTTATTTGTAAATTAATGTGATTTGTTATTTGTTCTCCTATTGACAGATTAATGACGAATTGACCGAATGACACATGAGGAATTGAATAATGACACATGAGGAATTGAACAAATAGACCAATGACACATGACGAATTGAACAAATTGAACAAATTGAACAATGACACATGACGAAATGAATAATGACACATGACGAATTAGACAAATTGACCAATGACACATGACGAATTGAATAATGACGCGTGACGAATTGAACAATGACACATGTTGAATGAAACTTGACGATGAAATTGAAATTGATTTCATGAAACTTGATTTTGTAATAAATTGATAAAAGTAATTTGATTTCAGAAGAAATTTATGAACGATTTCATAAGGAAGTATTATACCATTAAGTAATTTATAAATAAGAAAATTAAACGTTTGTATAAAAATATCAATTTACCCTTCTGATGGTGTTAATTGACTAAAATAAATATACAATTAATTCATCATTACGTTAGTATGTCATTGATGGGTCAACATGAATCTCAACCATTGATTATAAGATCTAGCGATTGAGATATGTTTTAACATTTGTATGCTATCATTTAGTTTGTACTCTAGTCCAACCCGACTTGAAGAACCTAGCTAGATGAGAGTGAGAACAACTGATTTTGCTTCTCAAAACCCAAATAGGCCAACTCATTGGGCCCAAATGCTATTCGCTCATGGGTATTAATTACACTATTACTCGTTAAATGTTTGATCAATTTTGTTGCTCATGGATAGCTCACAATTAGGGCTTATAATTAGTGGATAGACTTGTCTCGGATTGACGAGTACATGAAAATAAAAAAAGT
Source organism: Geranium rotundifolium (assembly GCA_963920655.1). Lineage (NCBI taxonomy): Eukaryota > Viridiplantae > Streptophyta > Magnoliopsida > Geraniales > Geraniaceae > Geranium > Geranium rotundifolium. The sequence continues at coordinate 1,210,612 of OY987317.1, read as the reverse complement.
TTATATAAAATCTCTCTTGTAGATTATAATATTTACAGATACGAGTCAATAATATAATTGATGAATATCATTTATAATTTTTTTCAATTTTAATTTTAAGTATATTAAAGTGACATTTTTTATTTATTTGATTATTATAATTATACACATACTCATACATATTATAATAATAATAAAATATATATTTTTGATAGTTGATTGCACAAGTGCGAGTTTTATACGAAAGGAAACAATATAATTGTATAATCATAGTAGATTGTTCTTGACATACTATTTAAGACCGGTTCAAATTTACATTTGATACCAAATTTAACTCTCTATAAAAGATGACAATTCGAGACAAGTTTGTCCACCAATTATAGTATCGGCGTCCAATGCCCAAAAACCAATCCTAACATGTCTTTTCACAGCTTCGTCGTTGTTATGGTATACATTACACAAGGCTTTCACATAATAAGAAGGCAACTTCTTGGCTTCTCTCAATTCAAATCCAAGCATTCGGTTTCTATTACGGCATAAAACATCGAAGAATGAGTGTGTGGATGGAGGTGATGAATGATGAAGTAGTCTTGATCGGATGCATTCCGCCACATCATCCACCAGCGACGTATAAGCCTCAGACATCATGGACGCAGAGAAAATCAAGAGCATAATTATTGAAACAGAAGAAATCATTGTCATATATTACTTTTCTTAGTATATTGGAAAATAGTGAGACTAATTTATTGTATTATATGGTATATGATACAAAGAGAGTTTATATTTGTAGATGATGTTTATTTTTACGTAATCTAACAAGATGTTACATTTATATTTGGTTTTTACGTATAAAAAATATTCTAAACGTTTCTATATATAAACGGCATAATGTATTAATATATTTTAGGTTCATGAGAAAATGATATCTTCTGTTTTTTTTAGAATGAAATTGAATTTCCATTTATGGAGTTGCATTATTTTTAATAATGAGTCTCGTAACTTAAACTGCAATTACCTTACTTTTAAAATAATATATATCACCAATGTAATTGGTGGACTATGTATCTACAAATTGAAGTGTGATGATTTGGACAATCAAGTTTTAGTCATTAGCTTGAATAGCTAATCACACAATAAATATTCTAAAATTTGGCTCCGATCGTCATTTTTGCGGTGTCTTTTGGAGTACCAATTCGATGTCTTTTGGAGTACCAATTCGATGTCACTTCATCATACGACTTAAGTTGGTCTAGGTAGACTGATGAATTTAGGGTAAAAAGAGTTAATCTTAACCCGTTGAGGAACCATGATATTTGAAATGAGATGAGACTAGTTATCATTTGAAATGCAGGGTTCTGGTCATGTTTTTGAGGTAGCTTGGTTTCTCTCAAATCTAAATCCAACTTCTTGGCTGTCCAGACAAATCAACAAATTCAAAACAAATCGGAGTCATCAGACATAACATAAACATCAATTACCGAGTTTTCAATACCACGTAGAAATATGAAATGACGGGCTATGTTGATGTGCAATGATATTCTCAACATAATTTCCATATAAAGGGCTTCTCTTCTACTATCAATACACATCAATATAGTCTGTTTGTAAGAATGTGTGATATAGGTATGCAGCCAACATTAAGTTTATAACAATAAACTGAGATGTTTCTTGAACAGGAAGCAATAAAATGGCAAGGGATCAACCTAAGTTTTAACATACATTTCAAATGTACATAATATAACAAGTATATTGACACTCATAACAAAGATTAGACAGCAGAAGCAGTCATTGGAACAAAGACCAACATAATGAATGCAAGGCTACCTGTGTCTCTAGATCGATCAAGTAGCCGATTGGTGCCAATTTACCTGAATGTTATGCTTACTGCAAAGTTTGGCTGCTTTCAGATACAAATGCTCCGGCAATTCTCCATATCTTGATTCCAACGAGGCTTTAAGGCTCAGCTTGCAGCAAACAGAACGGGCAATAGACATAATTTCAAGATTATTGGATCGAGGTTTTGTTCTCTGGAACTCAGAATACAAAATCTTTGTTTGCCAGTGTTGAGCATTGAGACTCAACCAGTTTACCAAGACCAAGAGCTTCATCCGAATAAGGCTGAAGTAACTTGGTACTCTGGATGTGTTTCTTAATACTTGCAGTGACCCTGTTCCTCATCCTATATGATGCTGATCCAAGGCCTTTTTTGAATCTAGGATGGGTAAGTCTCCCAGATTTTAACTTGTGAGCATAATAACGAACAGAACACCCTTCTTTGCAGGTGGAGAAGTAGCTAAACTTGGTGCCATATGAGCAGGTTGATGGTTGCCCACAGATCTTGCACAAAACCTACAGGCTTGAGTTGTTTTCTACAGAAGATGCATTCAATTGTGCTAGTTTCTTAGTAGGTTCCTCAACTATAGACATACTGTACAATTGAGCAACTTTAGAAAGCCTGATATCCTCAAGATGAACAGAGAACACATGCAACGCCAACTCATCAATATTTCCAAATCCAGAAATACAGTGCAGAAGCATGCACTGCTCAGCATACTGAACATGGTTTCTCTCCTGCAGGTGTGTCTCTAAAACTTTCTTGTTAGTAAACGATGCACTGCATCTGTGTTTCTTACAAAATGATGAGCTGATCGATGCTTACATGTTACATCTAGTACCAAGAACAGTGGTACCTCCACTCCACACATTGGTGTATCAGTAAGGGAAGCCACTTTTGCTCTAAAGGTAAAGCGAAAGGACAAATGCACACATGACACAACAGTAAACATCACCATCATTTGCCCACCTTACACACTGCCTTCCCGTGGCTTCAATAAAAGCTAATAACACTGTTGATTCTTACTCCCAGAATCAGAGAATATCCTAGAAGCAATGCAATGCAATGCTTACAGGTGTTAATTCCCACTTCAACTATCCCCTGCTCCTACCCTATTATCTTCCCTTTTACAAGCCTCCAAAGATTGCTGTGAAACAGTTGATCAGTTAATAATCACAGTCACAGGTCTAAGTAGTTGATATATCTCCACTCCATTTTTGGAACTAGAACAGAAAAGAAAGTGGCAACTCATGGTTCCACCAACATGGCACAAATTGCCACATAAAACTTCTCTGAACTGAATGTTTTGCATTGCAGCATCAGCATGCCATCTCCAAGGAAATGAGGACAGTGCAACAGGAATATAGTATGACTAACAAGAGAATGAAAGCTTCATGTCTTAGCATGCCCATTAGTTTTTTCTTCATAAAGGTCGGGAACATTTTAATAGGAAGAAAATCAAGGATGATAACATTCTCTGCACATGCAGGATTCAGCACACCCATTATTAAAAATAAAGCACTAAGTTTTGTTGTCAGCAATAGGTCGGGAAAGTCTACTCTAAGCATCTATGCCAAGATTTGAACGAAATATTAGATGTCAATTCTAATCCTAATGTTCAGGAACCATGATATTTAAAATGAGATGAGACTAGTTATCATTTGAAATGCCTTGTTCTAGTCATGTTTTTGAAAAGTTTCGCTCAAATCTAAATCCAACTTCTTGGTTGTCCAAACAAACTAAGGAAATTCAAATCCAGAAATTCAAATCAAATCGGAGTCATAAGACACAGCATAAATATCAACTACCGAGTTTTCAGTATCATGTGTTAGAATCACAATGAGAAAAAATGGCACAAGAGATGGGAAGTGGAAGGAGCACAAGCTACACGCACAAAAACACAGCTTTAGTCCCAGATGATATTGCATACTGGGTATTTTCTCCTCTATTTATACTTGCAGCTATCAACAACTAAACACCAAAAATAGGACCCACTAACCTACTAATAAGGCCTATTCCTATGCTAAGACTCAACCAAAGTTGACTACGCGTAATCATGTGACCATGCATGATACCACTACACCTCACTTGCATAATTAATATATATGACAAAATTAATTTCCAACATAATGTAGAAATATCAAATGATGGGTTATGTTGATGTGCAATGATAATTTCAACATAATTTTCCATATAAAGGGCTTCTCTTCTACTATCAATACACATCAATATAGGTTTAATTAGGGTTTAGTTAGGTTTAATTAGGTATAATCAATCATTTAATTAATAATAATATTATTATATATTTTTTAATTATTAAAAAATATAATTATTATTTGGGTAAGTGAAAAGTCAGATTTGCCCTCAACTTATTAGTTAAATTGAGTATTCAATTAAGGGTATAATAGTCATTTCATAATCATATTAATTGAACCAATCAGTCTGGTTTAACATACCAAAACCACTGAGGGCATTTTAGACTTTTTGACAGACCAAATCAGTTAGATTTAACAGACGTTGGGCTATGTGTCGCTTATTTAAACTTGAGGTATGTTATTCGAAAAACTGGAAGTTGAGATATTAAATTTGAAACGTGACATAGTTGGGTGTAGTCAACTGTCATTATCCCTTTTTCTAATTGTAATTTTTGACAGCAATATCAATTTATGAAAATCAACGTGGGTGTGCTTGCCAAACTAAAGGGCCCAAGGAGCTCAAATATATTGCGTAGCTTATTATTTATTTTTTGAAACCCTAGCTACCCTTACAATGTCCGAAAGGCAAAAAAACTAATCAAACTCAATTCTCATGTGAAAGCAATGAAAATCAACGTGGGTGGGCTTGCCAAACTTAAGGTCACAAGAGCCCAAATATATTGAAGGGCGAAATACTAATCAAACTCAAGTCTGATGTGAAAACATATCAATTCGATCTCATAATCTCTAGTCATGTAAAGCCTCCTTAGAACACTGCGCCAAGTACGTTTTTCACTTATGTAACTTCTATTCATTTGTCCTATCAATATATATCTATAAAAGCCATCCTAGTTTCTATAGATATGCTAATAATTATAAACATACATTTTCTGAAAATTGACACGTTAATTTGTACATAGCCTACATTTTTGTACTTATCATCAACATACATAAAAACAGAATAAATTGAGACAAATTTTAGAATAATACTTTTACCATTTAAGATCAGAAGTCACGTTTCATTGCATCAGGAACCACGGTTAACATCGTAAGAACAAACAACATATTAGTTCAACACACACATAATGACGATCACAACAACCATAAACTAAAACCGTAGACCTCAAGCAGTAGCTTCCCCACAATCACTCTTCCCGAACAAGAGCACCCCAGCCGACGCATCGGGATGAGTCTCATGTGTTGTTGGCGTCATGCACCTAGCACGAGTCTCACATTTTGCTTCTCCCCATCCACCGCGACACAGAAAACATAGCCTATCGCAATTACCGTGTACCTGCCTTCCACCTCGTAGGCAGCAACTTCGATGAGGTGGAATGTCAATGTAGGGTTGGCCCGTCCTAAGGCATGCGAGATTTCTGCCTTAGGCCCTGACCTTAGAGAGGCCTTAAACTTCTACTGAAATCTGCCTTGGGAAAGGACAGAGAGATATCATATTTTAAAATATTCTATAATGATTTATGTATAATTTAAATTTAAATATGTACCCAAATTTAATTTAATATAGTTTTGTGTAAAATTCAAAACTAAATGCATGTCGCGTGCAGACGACGTGCAAACCGCGTGCAAAGGACGTGCAAATCAGTTTATGTAACGATTTTCACACGAGAAAATATATTTTGTCGGTTCATTCTAAATTAAAGGTACATCAAGAACAATATGATCAAATTAAGAACAATTATGGCGATAGATGGACAACAAGGATGACGAATCTTGTGTGTTTTTATTTGATTAAAAAATTTATAGGCATATCATATTTTCATAAGAAAACACCTCGTTTTAAAGTTTTATCTAAGCCCCGTATTTTTTAGAGTCGGCTCTGTGTCAATGACATGTACTGGTCAGGGCTGAACCCGCCCCCTTCCTGAAACACAGCTTAAATGAACTCAACTCTGTCGGGGCATGTTTCTTCTCCAAGCTTAAGGACATGTAATACTTCTCCAACACTCCCACCACGGCCTGAACTGCTTCACCGGAAGATCATAAACATTGTCCCGGAGTCTATAACCAAATCAATCGAGTTGCCAGGGGAAAATGTATCCTCCGACGTCCCTAACCGGCAGCCTCCCACACTAAAAAATTAAAAAAATACATAAATTAAACAAAGAGTTATGGAAATAAAAAAAATTGTTATTTAAATTAAACCTTATATCCTAGAGGAGGAGAAGGTGATAGTGGCCAGACTCGTAGAACAGGGTGGTCTGAAGCAACGTGGAGGGAACTACCACGTTGTCCCCGTGGGTCATGACGGTGATGGACGTCTTGGGTTCCCCGTCGAACGCGGTGAAGCAGTAGGACATAATCCTCTTCTTTGGGAGAATTAGTCAGACGAGTAGTGGCTCGTCGCCCTGGTCCATACCCAAGTTTTTGCTGACTGCAGTGTTGGTGGAGACCGGTTCTACCCTTTTGGTGCAGCCGAAGAGCACGCCGTCCGCCGCAGAGTTCTCGTCGGAGAAGTGGAGTGTCTCAATGGCGGCGATCCCTTAGATCATCGTATGGTCTCCGTACTCGATGGTGAATGTCGTGGAGTTGTAGGCAGTGCATTTGTACGTCTCCGGATAGCGGCGGACAATGTCGTCGATGCACAAGAGCTCGCAAAATGTGGTGCTGGCGCTGAAGTTGAACATGGGCTTGCTTTACTTGTAGCAGTTGTCGCACGGAGCACACTGCGTCCAGGTGATAGATAAACCAGTGTCCATCACCAACCACTAGTCCGTCGGTGGTTCTTGGAGCCCTTTCCCTCTAGGAACCCTTAGGAGGTCGAAAACTATCTCAAAACTAAGTGTGTGACTGAAATGTGGGTGTTAGATCCTAAAAAATGAGGGTTTTCGCACTTTAAATCACTGTTCTGGCACTTAGGCACGATCTTGCCTTTGGAGTCACGATCGTGCCTCTCATGGTGACGATCGTGACCCAAATCGTGCATCGCTACGGCATATCCGAGCAAAATTTGGCCAAAATATTCATTAAGTCACGATCGTGCCTCACCTAGGCACGATCATGACTCCTTTAGAACCTTCTCAATATGTTAGATCTTCACAATCCATTCAAATCGACATATTATGGGCCCCAATCGGACGTCGGATGAGAAATCTACACCACCGGAAAGTTTCAGCTATTGTGCAGAATTTTTTTAACCGATTCTCAACTCCAATTGTGCCTTTCACCTACAAAATGTCAAAATTCCACAAAGGATCAAAAAGTACAAAATAATGGCTCTTGAAAGCCGAAACGAGGACAATTCGATACTCAATTGCGGGACAGAGTGCAATTGCAAGGTCACATCGGACCCGCAACAACCCCGAGGAATGCAATTTATAGTACAAGTTTTAACACTCATTTGATAACCATTTTGTCCCTTGAAAATTAAACCAGTTCAAACAATTTATTATTTGAGTAAAAATAGATACACCTAAAACAGTAAATTATATATAATATATCGTACATTACAATGTTAACGTCATATTTTTTTTCTTCTCGTGCATTTAGAATGCAAATGACGCGCTGACGTGCATTTATGATAAAATTGGTCATACATTTAGAAAATTTAAGAAGTTCATTTTAAGAGTAGTTGTCTATGTTCAGATTCAACACTTTCTCGTCCTTAACCCAACGGCAAGTCATCTTTCTCACTACGTTAAAATGTTTTAAATATTTGGTTGAGTTTCTTAAAATTCAAGTCCAAATTTAAATATTCACATTTAAATCGAATCACCTATACATGTGTATGATATATGAGATAATATTTGAGTATATTTAATAAAAAAAATTATTTAAAATGTGCGTTACATGTTACTATATGATCACAATATTATATTTTTTTAAACACGCTTTCTAAGCCCCTAGTTAAGTTTTAAAAATTACATTTTATCACTATCTGTTAACCGGGATTTAGTGGGCCCCAAATAAAAGAGACAGAGCATGTTATGAGACATGAAACATCAAGACACATAATGTTATATATTTAAAAATATATATATACGTCAATGTTTACTATTTTTTATGATATTTATTTTGATTTTCATAAAATTTAGTCCTATAGCTATTAACATATCATAAAATGTAAAAATTTTGGCTTGCCTTTATCAAAATTAGGATGATTTTCACAAATAAAAATATTGAGGATGACAAATTAACAAAAGCTACACAAAATATTTGGGCTTTTGGGCCCTTAAGTTTGACAAGCCCACTGGTTCAGGCCCAAAAAACGATTTTAATAACATGAGAGATTGCTGTCAAAAGTTACAATTAAATGCAAAATTGGTTGCTAAAAATAAATAACCATAAACATCCTCCATTTATAAGTAATTTCACCCGGGGCAACATGGTCATTTTCACCACAAATAAACTTCAAACTGTAAATCGGGCCAAATCGGATCGGTAGGCCCATTTCAGTGAAATTATTTACGGCCCATTTGTCATTTTACCATATCTATTCTAGATTGATTGTGATATAAATTATAGTCAGTAATATATAATGAAAATGTCATAGAACCGAAAATTTAACATATATTAACCACAATTTAATTCTCGTGAAACTCTCAATCTCGAGTAGAGTGTATACGTAACAAACTAAATTTCAAATATTAAATTTTATACGAGATATCGTTCATTTTAATCAATTATATCTATCATAACAAACATGATATTTATTCTTCGTTACAAATTTACGCACATTTGTGAGAGATCATAATCAATTATATCAATCATAACCATGGAGTGACGCTCAATATGATTGTCGAACCTTGGCGACATGCACCCCTAGCCGGCTTTTCTCAGTCTCTCTATACCAATCCCACTAAGGATTATGAGAACGGAAACGAACCCATATTATGGCCGGGCTTTTTTCTTTTAGTGCCCTGCCATGATTGTACCTTTTTCCTATTGGAAGAAAAATAATAACTAATATTAAAACGACAATTAAGAAGATAAGAAAAATAGATTTAATTCGGGTTGTTAACATTTTTTTTGGAGAGACCAATATTATTCTTTATATATGAAATATGTAATTTTGTATATAAATTTGATATGTAGCGAGTGAAGTCACAGACAAACAAACATTTATTTTTCGTTCAATTTTTAGCAATTTGAAATTTTGATAAATTACATTGTGGTTATGTGATTAAAATAATTTACTTTGCTTCTCTCTGAGAGGATGTTAAAATATTGGAATATTTCTTATATTTTACATTTGTATAATTTTATTATTCAATGGCTAAAGATTCTCAAAATGAGGAGAGTAATGGAATTATACAATATGTGTTGGGAGTTTCTCACACTTGAACTATACCCACACCATTGATTTGTTACAGCTCGGAATCGCAGCCCGCTCAAGCCCTGATTTATAAATAAATTAGGTGATATTGTGGCTCACTGTATGGCAATCGCAGCTCGTTCGAGTCCTGATTGCGAGTATTTTCTGACGACGTTACCGACAAAACTTCATGCTATACTAGCTGTAGATATGTCTAAATAAAATGGCAATCTATCGTCTTTTTATAGGTAATTAATCAACATAAAATTTGTTATACGAATTAGAAACCCATCGGATTGATAGAATAAAAGGCTAATATTTAAATACATCATTAATGTATATAAATTAAATTTAAAGTTTGCTAAAATTAATTGATGTATTTGGATAGTTTTTAGAAATTTCTCAACTAAGTATTTTGTGGAATGAAAACTTTCCAATATTAGGAATTATTTTGATTCCCCACTAAAACTTGGAACCAATCGTGAAACGACATCACCATACGTACATGATTCTTTTGACTTGAGTTTAGGGGTGCTCATTCCCAGTTAATCAAAACCGGTGCCAGAAACCGAGAACCGGACCGGGTATGGTCGGTTTTCAGAAATAGAAACCGACACCGACCGGAATTTGGCCGGTAACCGGGACGCCGGTTAACCGAAAAATTATATCGGTTTTCCGGTGTACCCGAAACCGGTAATAACACTTTGAATAAGTTCAAATTAATTCAAAATAAACTGTAAATTAATACAAAATCATTCTTGGTCTAATGGATGGAAACCCAATTTTCTTATGTGAGGTTGCAAGTTCAACTCTTGTTACAATCTCTTTATTTTTCATAAGTTGATGAGAGAGAAAGCGTGTGTGGACCACATTCATCCACGTGGAGAGAGGAGAGCACTGCCCGGTTCTCTCAGTTAACCGCGGTTTTTCATTTCAAAAACCGATTTTTGTCCGGTTCTTCCCGGTTCCGGTCCATTTCTCGGTTCCCGGTTTAATTTGAACACCCTACTTGAGTTCTTTCAAGCACCTTATAAAACCTCTTTCATTATAAATTTTGTCGTGATTGTTAATATTCAAAATTAATTATATGAATTAAAATTATATATTAGAAACGAATTAATATCAGATATAGTACTTTGTATTAGATCATGAACCGTATAGTGATCATATATAGCGGTAATGACAGTTGACTACACATAACTATGTCACGTTTCAAATTTAATACCTCGACTTATAAATTTTCATTTGGGATATCCAAAGATTAAATAAGCGACGCTTAGCCCAATGTCTGTTAAATCTAACTGAACTGATCTGTCAAAAAGTCTAAAATGTCCTCAATAGTTTTGATATGTTAAACTGGTCTGATTGGTTCAATTGATATGATTATGAAATGACTATTTTACCCCTAATTGAATACCCAATTTAACTAATAAATTGAGGGCAAATATGATTTTTCACTTATATAAAAAATAATTATAATTATTTAATATTTAAATAAATATATATATATATATATATATTATTAATTATATATTATTATTAATCATATCATTAATCCTTAATTAAAAATAACCTTGCATAAATGTAAACGCAATTTCATTGTTAAATTATAGAAACAAACATATCATTTTGTCATAAAACGTAAAAACATATTAATATAAATGTAACAGACATTATCTACAAATATAGATTCTTCTTATATGAGTATCACATATATAATATAATAAGTTGATTTCATTAGTTTCAAAACACTAAAAAAAGTCACATATAATGACTTCTTTTATTTCAATAATTATTCTCTTCGGATTCATGATGTTCAGGGCTAGTCAGCCAGATGGTATAGAAATATGCATCAGATTAGGACTATTTAATTATCACCTACCCGTGCCAGAGAACATGATAGTCATGAACGATTTGTGTCGTCAAAGGAACCGAATGCTCGCACTTGAGTTAAAAGAGACAAAGAAGTTGCCTTCATATTATGTGGAAGCCCTGTGTAATGTGTACCATAACGACTACGAAATTGTGAAGAAGTATGTTATAGATGTTTTTCTGATATCAGACGCTGATACTATAATCAATGGACAGACTTGTCGCGAATTATCATATTCTCCAGTAAGTTGAATTCGCTATTAAAAAAAAATTTGAACTGGTCTTAAATAATATTTTCATAAACAACCTATAAAAATTATGAAATCATATTTTTTTCTTTCCGTGTAAAACCCTTACTTGTGAAATCAACTATTAAGAATATATATTTTACATTATTATTATATGTGTGTGTGCATAATCATAATAACATAATAAAGAGAGCTTAAGGGGATATTCGAGCAGTTCGGGTTGGGGAGGATTTAAGAGCACTATATTAGGAACATGATGAGTAATTTTTTAAACAAAGATAAAAAAGAATGTCAATTTATTGTCTGTGAATCAGTTTAATTTTGATTTAGTGTCTAATTATGAAATCTTCTCTAAAAAACATACTATCGTTATAGATCGAAAAATTAAAACGGTTTTAAATTTACGTGAGAATGTAACGTGCATGTTCTATATGAAGAGTTTTTACGGGTAGCGAGCGTGCAACGCGCGTGCCACCCGCTAGTTGTCATAAGAAGGGTGTGATGAGGATTTACTTGCGGATATACCGGCAAAGTTGGGGCCCAATATGTTGTTGATGAATAGGTTGATGCCCACATCCACGAGACAAATTACTGGCCCAATTCCTTATAATAATAGTGTTGGGCCTTAAATTAGAGAGCCCATTTTAATTTTACCTCCCAACAATGACAAGTGTTAACCTTGTAGGGCCCAAAATCTATTTTCATATATGACACTGTTTTTTTAATATGAATTAACATTTTGTCGAGATCAATTGAACTTAAAAATTATTTTTTTTAAGGAAAAATCGAATTTTATTAATTAAATTACAACTAACTCGGCATCAAGCCGGACAGCTGAACGTACAGATGGTAGGACAGACCCCTCATCATAATCTCAGTTAAAACAAATATGGCCAATTCGTGAGTCATTCGATTACGAGCAAAACAAATCACAAAAGTTTCGATAATGGATAGTACGCAATACCATTTGCTAATGATTCTTTCAAAGTTGTTCCGCTCGACCCGTTTAGCATCATGTGGAGCCACGACCTCCAACTCATACGGATGGAGAAATCCCGTGATCTTGTTGCGGGATGCTTTACACAGACATCTCTGATAGCCCCAGGGACCAATCGACTCGAACCAGTTAAAATCATGCAGAGCCACGGCCTCCAACTCATACGGATAGAGAACCCCCATGATCTTGCTGCGGACTGACTTAAACCAGCCTCCTCGATTAACCATGCGATCAATATGACCATCGCGAAATTCAAATCCTCCCAGCTCATTGGGTTTAACCGGATCAACCCATCGACACCAGGAACTCTTCTTTTCCTTCCAATATCGATCCCAATAAGACACGTATTGAATCTTGAGCAAGCCAAGCCCCCCTAGTTCGGTATGCTTGCATGAGTCTGCCCACCGACGCCAGATAACTCCGGTTCCCTCCCAGTACCGGCCTACCAACCAACTAAAAACAAAACCCCCCAACCTTCCATGCTCCGACGTCGCAACCCAAGCGCGACCCATCTGGAACTCCAATCTCACCCATCTCAGCCCATCCTCAAACCATCCAACCTTGCCTCCATCAAAACCCGATCTACCACCCGACACCACATCCATCAAACCCGGATCTACATTCACAAGAGCTCTGTTCTTACCGTCGCACATAGGAAATCGACGCCGCGAGATTTCGCCCAATTGTGACGAAACAAACCCTAAAAATGTGATTAGTGTAAAACTGAAATAATTGATTTTTCTTTCTTGAGGTAATGAAAATGACAAGAAAGAGATGCCTAAATTTTTTGAAAAAAATATAGATGTTGCTCAAGAATTAGAGACCAACCATCTTGAGAGAATAAAAATAATAACGCGTATAATTTATTTGGTAACAAAAATAAGACACACTGATCTTTGGGAGGTTTTATAGACATTAGGGGTTAAAAATAGCTAATGCTTAAATGAGTAGCATTATTGTCACTGCATTGAAGAATGTTTACACTAAAAAGGAAAATATATATCAAAAAGAATATTGTCAATTATTAATGACCTAACTATATATTCTGTTTGTAGCTTGTGCACTCTCTCCTTCACTTTCATATATATATGTACATTTAAAATATGTACTTATAACGGAAATTGTTCTCAACAAGCTTCATGTAGCATCTGAATTGGTGCATACACATTATACACCATTCTGGTGATTTTATTTTTTGTAAATAAAATTGTCAAAATATTAATTAATAGAGTACAATACTATCATCATTGATATATACGTAGTTGCAGTTTGTAGAGAATATTGTATATGTACCTTTAATTTTTTTTTTTTGAATAGGATCATATGAATATATCACAATTAAATATATTTGAAAACAAGCATACCAAATCTTCTCATGATTCAGACTTCTTCTATTTGAAATATATATATATATATATATAGGAGACAGAAATTGGAAATTATCATTATATATTTTGTTACACATGCTCATTTTTATAAAAAAAATTCAACTGATTATAATATCAAATTTATTATCATTTTGCAAAACAATGGTATCACTTGAAAATGGAAAGGACCCGAATCTGGACTCGATAAGTGGGTATCGGTTTGATTATGGGCGTGGTTCTGCGGTCTGGTTCTCGTTTCTATCCAATTAGATTCGATTGAATGATTACTTGTGAAATTAAGGGTATGGTTCTCTGATACAATTGTATAGTCTTACCCAATTAGAATTAATTAATGTGATATTCATATATTGTTCGATTTATTGTGAAAATTATACACGATTAAACTCTTTTTAGGAAAAAACATAAAACTGAAATACAAAAAATACTAACTAAATCCCCCTAAATCGGTTCGGTTCTGAATCGGTTAATTACCAGTTTTATACTATGAGAACCGGAACCGAACCGAATTGATTCGGTTCTCAATTTTCAAACCCAAATCTAATCCGATACGCATAGTTCTCGATTTTTCGGTTCAGTTTTGATTTGAATCCCGATTCGGTTTCGGTTTTGGGTAAAAAGTACCCACCCTACAAATGAATATAAGCTACACAAGATATTTGGGCTACTTGGGCCCTTAAGTTTGGCAAGTCCACTGGTTCAGGACCAAAACACACACATGGATGGTTAGTGTTTGGAGTCCGAGGGAAAGGACCTGGTTTCGAATCCTTCCATTGGCGATATGGAATGGTGATTTTTTTTTTCAAAAATCTGTACAGTAATGTTTGGTAAAATGTTAGCTCAAAAGGGAGAGACTAAATGACTTTTGAGACTAATTCTTAAGTCTTTTGGCTCACAGTAAACAATTCCTCTTTTTTCTTAGAGATTGTAAAAATTATCGTTCCAGTTCTGTAAATATTATTATTTTTTATTCATAGTAAGCAATTAGGTAGTACATCATTTACCTACTAATGCTCTTTCGAACTCCGATCTCAAGTTTAACAGTGTTGATGTATACCAAACACGCTAATCCGTATTGTATTGGCAGACAGTTCTTCAATATAATGAACTCGTTTCTTCTTTTAAAAAATAAAATAATTATTTTAAATAAAATGTAATATTTAGTAAAGCTCACGAGTTGTTTAATTTTATTAACTTAGCTTTGTATATTCTTAATTCATGAAATTAAGGAACTAAATAGTTTAATTTCTCGAGAGAGCAGTATATTTGAATCTTAACATCAAATTTAAGAAATATTTAATTAGTTTCGTACATGATGCACTGGTTTAATAAGTTCGGCCTCCCATTGATTGAAGTGTTACTAAAAGTTAATCAAATTTAAAATATACATTGGTTTAAACCGCAACTCGTTCGAGCCCTAATTTATAAATAAATAAGGTAATATTGCGGCCTACTATATGACAATTACCAACATACTATACTCACCAATATATATGTCTAAATAAAATGACAATCTATCGTCTTTATAGGTAATTAATTAGCATAGAATTTGTTATACAAATTAGAAAGCCATTATTGGATTGATAGAATAAAAGGCTGATATTTAAATACATCATTATTATATGTAATTTAAATTCAAAGTTTGCTAAAATTACAAACTTTCCCATATGAATTTGATCTTAGACTTATATTTTGTTAATGCAAGCAATTCCCTTTACTTGTATAGTACAATTGTGTTTTATATTACGTCAATTTACTATTTAAATTAAATTTTCATAGTATTTTCATTAATGATATTAATGTTAAGAGTGACACTTTTGTAGTGATTGACAAAAAATTCGAACTCAACAGCTGTTTCATTTGGAACGAGTGAAACCTGATGTTTTGTGGGTTTGATCAAGTTTGGACTTTATGAACAGGTTTTTGAGTGGGTACGAGTTACCTATATCCAATATGATTTCGACCCTCACACGTACGAATTTAAAATAATAATAATTTATATATTAATATTATATAATACAATTTACATTCTTATTATTTTTTTAACAAAAAGTGAAAAACTAAATTTTAATCATCAAATCACTCAAACAAACCTAAATTAATATAATATAACATATATTTATATTAACTAAAGTACTTGTATTGTAAAATAAATTTGTTAATAAACTTTTGGGTTGAGTTTTGAATTTCGGATAAAATTCGTATCTGGCAAATTTTCTGCGGGTCGGACAACCACTCATGGTGATCGGGTTCGGATGCGACCCAAACCCAGCCCATTTCCATTACTACACTTTTGAGATTGATGTATTTGGTTTAGTTTTTAGAAATTTCTCAACTATATATGTTTTTGTGGAATGAAAACTTTCCAATATTAGGAATTATTTTGATTCCCACTAAAACTTGGAACCAATTGTGAAACGACATCACCATACGACATCGTACATGATTCTTTTGACTTGAGTTCTTTCAAGCACTTTATAAAACCTCTTTCATTATAAATTTTGTTCGTGATTGATTAATATTTAAAATTAATTATATGAATTAAATAAATATATTAGAAACGAATTAATATAAGATATAGTACTTTGTATTAGATCATGAACCGTATAGTGATCATATACATTCAAACAATATTAATTATCACTAAATTATTTATATTTGAACTAACTAATATAAAATATTGGATTCTTTATTGATAACATGATTCCTTCATGAAAAACACTAAAATAATTAATTGGGTCCTCAGCAAACTAAATTTAATTAGTGTTTTGTTCCATTAATGTCTTTTCCGTCCACATATAATTACCTATTTGGGGATAATGGAATATAACTAGATCATTCTAAAGATTATCTATTTCTAATTTCTTATTAACACTAGTGGTTTCTTAATTAATTTATAGGCACATCATGATTAGAGCATAGATGATAGATATATAAATTAATGAAATGAGAATAAAGGAAATGAGATTCGAGACCGAAATCAAGTTTTGAATTCAATTTTGCAAGGAATGTATTCAAGATAAAAACATTCCTTGAAATATTTATGTGCTCTTTCCACACGGAGCATTTTATACTATACTATTTCTTTATGTTAAAATCTCGTATCTATTAGTTTTATATTTTAAGAAGCTACGTTGAGATTTGAAGCCTGAATTTGAATTTAGAGAACAAATTTTAATAAAGTCCTCAGTTACTAAGCCAACTAGTAATGTATATATTAGTGTAGTAAAGTTAATTTAGCATACTGATTATGATTTAGGCTTGTATATGTTCAATCATGCACGTTTTATTGATTGATTTTATTTGTCTTCAATAGCCATATATGATATAGAAAAAAGTCCATATATATACACATGAAAAGAAAATAAAATATGAACTCGCGTCGAAAATAAAATTAATATGAAACCTTAGAAGAATAATATTGTTGCAAAATGACGATCATAAAACTTCAAAATGCTATAATTTGGAAATAAAATACTTGGTAAGTTTAAAAAAATTATGAAATAGTTGAAAATAATAACGGTTGTATCTATGGAGACATATGTATGTAATTTTTCCGTATGTACTTTTTAATATTACATAACATCTCCTATCTATTCTTAAATTCGCCACACCTAAATATTGTGCTTAACTTTAAAGATTAGTCTGAAATTAGAGAGCGGACAATGACAACTACTAGACTAAGCACATGCTGGTTTTCCACGTCTATTTTGTACATTTATTTTTCAGCTTGTAATAATTAATTAATAAACGTCATATTGGAATTTCATTACCACATAGCACTGGGATGGAGAGAAAAAAAATTGCAAACCTTTTACACAAAGCATTCATGTTAAAGTCTCGTATTTATCAGCATTACATTTTAAGAAGTCATGTTGAGATTCAAATTTTGAAATTGAATTTCGGGAGCAAATTTTAACAAGGTCCCCAATTATTAAACCACCTTATGGTGGTAATGTATAATAAAGTTAATTTAGCATATAGATTATGATTTAGGCTTGTACATGTTCAATCATGCATGTTTGATTGATTGATTTTATTTGTCTTCAATAGCCATATTTGATATATAAAAAAATTTCATATATATACAAATGAAAGAAAAATAAAATATGAACTCGCGTCAAAAAGTAATGTAAACTAACAATCGAAAAATTTCAAACTCACTCAGCCCAAATATCATGTTGAGCCTCGAACTCTGATTTGAAATTAGAGAGCGGGCAGTGCCAATCACTAAACAAAACTCAAACTGGTTTTCTACACCTAGTTTGTACATTTATTTTGTACTGCATTTATTTTTCAGCTTCTAATTAATTAATGAGTGTCACCTTCGACTTTCATTACCATATATCATTGGGGTAAAGAGAAGAAAAAAAATGCAATTTGTTTGTTTATAGACAAAATGTCATTTAGCTCCCTCGTGGTTTACGCGTTTTTCACTTAACTCACTCACCCGACAAATACGTTCTGAGAGACCCCCGAGCTTTTCAAAATTCTCACAGAGCCCTAACCATGTTAATTTTGTTTTTGAAAAGTCCAAAATACCCTCATCTCACCATTCAATTTTCAAACTAATGTCATTAATTCATTGTTCATCGCTCGCACTCCGGCCGACCTCGTCTCCGACCCTCCGTCCGGCCACCCCTTCTCCTCCACCTCCACCGTCGGCGAGCTCCCTCATCGCCGCCTTCTCCACCTACACAATCTGCCATTCCCGAGCCGAAGAAATCGCAGCCGTCGGATTGGAACCACGGCGGCGAGTAGCCACCGTAGAGCCACATGTGGTCCGGCAAGTCCGTGAACACAAAATCGCCCCTCGACTCAGGCGATTCGTAGCTCGTCCCGAGGCTCGACAGCTCCACGATCTCGCACAGCTCACCATCTCCATCTTCTCCTGCTCCGCCACTGGGCATCATCAAATCCATGAGCCCCACCCACCTTGAACCTCAAGCCTCGATCATCTCCATCTTCTCCTGCTCGTCCCAACCCCTCGACCCAACCCACTCCTACCTGGACCACCCCGAATCGGCCCTTCCTTCCAGATCCAAGCCCCAAATATGGGCGAGCTCTGCGGCGGAGGGGCAGCTGGAGAATCCCTCCACCGGGCACCGGTCGTGTGTGGCGGACACAGAGCAGCTCGCGTGGGAGTCCCAATCGCAGTCCTGGCACAGAACCAGATTGTTGTTGGCGCACCGGACCGAGACCAAAGCGCGACTCCGGCGGGGAAGGCGACGCTGAGGGAGCTTGCTGGCGGAGAGGGTGGCGGAGAAGGGGTGGCCGGAGTGGCTCCATGAATAGTGTGGTGGGGAGGTCAGAGTATTTTGGACTTTTCACAGAAAAACTAACGAAGTTAGGGTTCTGTGAGAATTTTGGAAAGTTCGAGGGTCTCTCAAAACGTATTTATTAGGCAAGGAAGCTAAGTAAAAAAACGCGTAAATCACGAGGGAGCTAAGTGACATTTTCTTTTGTTACGATTATTATGTAATTTCAGTTAAGATTTGACAGTATCACTAATTAAAACAAGGATTAAATTTTTGTGTACACAACTTTATAATAATATATTAATAAGACGTAACATCAAATTTTTTTAAGGTATTCAATGCTGATTAATTAAAAAAATAAGTTGGTGATTTGGATAATATAAATGAAATGTTATAAGACAATTATTGTGGAACGCATGATACTGCTAGAAGAAGAAAGGGTTTAGCATTTCCATTAGTAGAAATCCACTATCTCCCACATCAATGCATCAAATAATAAAGTATAATTAGTGAAACTAATTAATGACTCAACTGAATCTTTTTACTGCTTTCATGAAATGACTACCACTAATATCTATGTTTAATTATATATTATCATCATTTTTTACATATCACCTTTGTAGTATTCATATGTGTGGTGGAGTTTCTTTTTATAGTAGTTTTGCCCCCAAGACAAGACTCTTAATTAATTTACTTAGGTAATATTGCATAACTAGTAATTTAATCTAATTTGGAAATTTATGTTCTACCAACACCAAATTTTTGAAAAATAGGTATTTAACTCTCACCAAAATTGAGTGTGTCTATTATTATAAGATCACTCAAAATTATATGGGTACTCTCTTAATACTGACAAGTCGCCGACATGAAATTATACGTAAATTTGTATCAAATGTCATAACACCACTATCACTTTTTTTTCTTGTAACGGCGCACATAATGTGCGCCGTTACACCATCGCCGTTACAAACTATAACGGCGCACTAAAATGAGTCGAGCATAGAGGACCATGCATTTCCCAACCTTAGCCCCATTTTTTCGTCTTATGCCATAAACCCAACTCGTTCTCGTCCTGATTGGGTATGGGAGGGATCCCTATCACCCGAACACTTTTCAATTTTACATTTAAATCAAGTTAAAATGATATTCTTGCAACTCTTCATATTTTCTTATATTTATATATTTGATAAAAATATCACTAAAAGTAACATCATGAATATGGACGCGACCAAGCGTATGAATGAGAATTTCACCCAAACTAATAAGCTACTTGATTTACATACCGCTTAATTTATTTTTGTCTCATGCACAAGTTATATTATTTGAAGTTGTAGATCTTTCGATTCTCGTCAATATCACATATAATTTTGCTTGATTTGGACTTTAAATAAGAAATATATAGATTTTTTTCAAGATTTATTGTTTCCATTATAATAGCATAAAACTCCTTTTTTATCAGGTAAGCATGAAAATCCTCTGTTCTGGACTGACCTTTAAAAAACTATATTATCTGTCTTTTAACTTATTTGTCAGCATTCGAAGGGAAAACACGCATGTACCGAGACTCGAACTCAGGATTTCACGTACATAAATTAGAAAAAATTAAAGACCTCACATACATAAAACTCTTTATATAAGCTTTAAACTAGAAAAATTGACAATAATAATACTATAATCTAAATAATAAGTAATAAACTTAAATTGAATTATGAAATCTCTAAATTCACTCTAACTTTAAGTATTCAATTTGATCCAACTCATGATATATCAATTTAAGTATATGCTAAAAATCTCACAGTGGTTTCCATAAATACCCTCCCCAAACCTAAGTCAAATTAATTAACAAGAATATTTATTTTGGTTCCCCAATTGGGTTGATCTCAATTCTCACCTATATTTATTCAAAGTTGCTTTTTGAGCACTATAAATATGGTGGTTAATTTGGTCTCATCTCTGAACCAGAAAGCTTCCAAAAACACAAATAATGAGCAGTGACACTCTGGTTATTGGGAGAGTAGTTGGAGATGTGGTTGATCACTTCACTCCAAGTGTTAAAATGGCTGTGACCTACTACAACAAGGTCAAGGTCTACAATGGTCATGAGCTCTTCCCTTCCATGGTCACCATGAAACCTAGGGTTCAGGTTCTCGGTGCCGATTTGAGATCTTTCTTCACTCTGGTATACATATATATCTCTCTCGGTCTCTTTTCGTTTGACGAATTATATAATATGAATATCGATATCTGCATCAGATATGTGTGAATGACTGATTATCACTTATAAAAAATTAATATATTCATTTGTGGGTTCAATATTTTCATGTGTATTTGTGTACGTAATTATATAACATAAATATTATAATCATGACCGATATATATCACAATAGATATTTGTGGAGCATTCATCACTATTTTTTAATAAATAAGATTATTCGTGTATTTATTTATAAGTTCAAGTATTATTTTTTGTTAATTAGAGAACACATAAAATGTTATATTTGTTATATAATTACACACATCAGATTTGCATGCATATCATCGATCACTATTTAATAAACACGCTCGATCTTTTACGTACGTGAATTTTCCACGCTACTAGATTTCAGGCCTTTCTCGACCAACTCAAATTCAGGGGTTGCTCAATCCCAACTAAGGCGAATTGGTCTGTAAAACACACTTTTGCATACCAATTTTTCGTCAGTCGGTATGAAACACACTTTGCCGACCGAATCATGTTTTTGATTCGGTCGGCAAAGTGTGTTTTAAATTATCATACATATATAATTTTCCATCTATATATGTTTTAAATTATCTCTAACATTACACCAAGTAGATAATTATACATAAAAATACATAACCACGGTGTAATGTTAGAGATAATTATGCTTATATGTATTTTAAAACATTTTAAATAATCTGATTATTTAAACTCAACATGTATATTAATTACAAGTCAAGCATCTAATCATATACACATACTAATTACCAACACAAACCTAGCTATAGTCTACAACTTTAACAAGAAATTAACAATAATGTATACAAAAGAGATGTATACATACCTTATAATCCTCCCGACTAATTTTTTTATCAGCAATAAAACATATATAGATGGAAAAAATCACCAAGTACAAACGTCAAAGCAAAAAAACCCAAAAAAAAAAGAACAAAAACGAGGCAAAAGCCTAAGAAATAAGAGTCCTCAGATTCATCCTCAGGTTCGCGCAACAAGTGGGTGTAGCATGCGCTCCTCCGACCAAGACTGAATCCCGCGTTCCTCGTGTAAGAGCGCATCTGCAACGATCTGAAAATGTCGCCTGAGGTCTTCAGCTGATCTTATCTCCTCCCGATAGTTGATTGCGAGACTTTTGTTTGTTGATTATTAGTTATTATAAACTATACTATATATGGTCGATAGCTATAACACTAAATAGAAACGAACCATATCGTTAATTTGTGGGCATTGGCTATAATAACCATTTAACAATTAGAGGCAGTGAATTAATCACATTCTTAATTTCATAATCATAACATTTACTAACTTAATTCATGAACTCAGAAGTTGTATATATATTGGAATATATACAATAAAGTTTGGAGTGGAGTGTCCAATATTAATTAAGGAGAGGCCTCTCCTATGATCTGCGAACCTCTTCCAAATCCCTAACCTCTCCTACTTTCTGCTCGATCTCCTCGATGAGCTCCTCGCGCCATAGCGCCGCTCTCGCTGCTTCCTCTATCTCGTCTTGCTGCATCGATAACAATTTCGGTTCACTTCAGTAGTTCACGTACGTATCAGATATATTTTTTTATCAGCAAACTTTATTGATAAAACCATAAAAGTAAAATTTGAAGCACCTTCTCGTAGAAACAGTGACCAGTACCATCTCCACCATCTCCTCTGTACATCTCGGAATCATAGTATGGGTCCTAATAATCACACAACGTTAATTAAAATCATCAAATATGGTTAATCATCGAAGGAATCGAGCAATCAATCGAAGGAGCGAGCTCGAGGGTCACCTTTGTGGAGCCGAAGAACATGCATCCCCACACGGTGAACATTATGTAAAACACATCTATAACAACAACAACAATCGGATATGTTAGTACATATCGGGTCGAGCTACACAACTGAAAGCTGAAACTTGTTAGTTGGGTTTGACCCTTTTTTTCGTGCACTGCCCTTTAACTTATTATTCTTTCAGAGTGAGACTTTATATTCTCAATATGATGGACACGATATTTATGTATAATACTTACACACATTCTTGATGGCTTGATCGCTGAGATGAACGATGGATTTGGTGGTGATGAGATCTCTCTCGCCTGGCATGTGCTCGACGAGCACCGCCATCAGAGGCCAATCCGGGAGCGCACTCGCCCTAACGCGACGTCCTCTTTTGCTCCCGCCGCTCCTCTGGAGCTGCAATGTTATAAATTGGGTTTTTTTAAAACTGTGATATGATGAAGCAAGACAGCACCAAACGCATATATAAGTGATACACGTACATTTAGCGACGGGGAAGGCCCGAATATGGAGGTTGCCGGAGAGGAAAAGCAAGCGGATTGTGGTTTGAAACATGTAGCCATTTTGTTTTGTTTTGTTTCTTCTTCTCTTGAGAGTGTATATGGATCATGTGTGTTGTGGATAAGGGGATGATTCATGTCCATGTTCTCTGCAGATGAGGTCACAGATAGATACAAACAAATTTAAGAATTCAAATGGCACATTAGCTTTCATGTGTGTGGTTGTGGTATATAAATGTTGTTTGTACATGTAATTAATTAATTATTATGAATTTGAACAACTGGTGTATTATATTAATCGCAGGTGATGACAGACCCAGATGTTCCAGGTCCCAGTGATCCTTACTTGAGGGAGCATCTACACTGGTATGATTAATAAAAACATTTATTTTTTGTATTTTATTTTAATTAAAATCCAAAATAATATATGGTCATTTCATTAAAAAATTCGAATTCTACGGATACCCGATTAACCCGCTCCGATCAGAACAGGTAAAACCCGAGAGAAATTGAGTATGAGTCAGGCACGAGTCTTCTCTTCGGGTTTTTGGCAGGGTACGGGTCGAGTGTGAGTTGACATACAGTCGCCCCGTTTCCAACCCGCACCCGCACTATATAAAAAAATTAATAAATTATATATAATTATTTCTAACAAAAAAAATTAAAATAATTTTAATTAAAGCATTTATTTATATAATTATATATTATACAATATATATAAAAGAAATTACATCTATTATTATATATTATAAATTCTAGACATTTTTGATAATTTTCGAGTAAAACTTGTACCTGACAGTTCTTGAACGGGTTTTTTTGGGTCAGGTACCTGTTCAAATTCTTCGAGTACGGGTGCGGGTTTGGGCAAAGCCGCCCGAAACCTGACCCGTTGCCATCCCTACGTATACTTAATTGTAAAATTGATTTTGCAGGATAGTGACAGACATCCCGGGCACAACTGATTCAACTTTTGGTAATTAGTTATGGTTTTGATCATCTAATTAAGTACTCTTTGTTTAACTATAAATAACACATATATATGTGCATTAATTTTTAAGAATAAACTTATTAAATTATAAGTTCGTCGCGCAGGAAGGGAAGTGGTGAGTTACGACATGGCGAGACCCAATTTAGGGATACACAGATATGTGTTCCTCCTCTTTAAGCAGGAGTGTCGAGACATTGCGCTCGTCACTCCTACTTCTCGGGATCATTTCTGTACTCGTAGATTCGCCTTGGATAACGATCTTGGCCTCCCCGTCGCCGCGGTTTACTTTAATGCTCAGAGAGAAACTGCGGCCCGGCGACGCTAGCGTTGACTTTATTAATACTGTACTCCAAATAATGTGTGTGCTTAAACATGTTATAATGACTAAATAAACATTGCATCTCTATAGCTTGCATGCAATGTAATGTACCTAAAGTATTGTTCATCTTATATATTTTGGAGTAATTATTAAGTAGTTGATTAGTAATGAGCTAGAATAATGAATATGTAATGTGCTAATATTTATATAAATTATATGGTCTTATTTATTATTTATATAATTGTGTCAAAAATAAAGTACATGAATTGAAGGTTGAAGACCTATAAAATATTATTTATTTTGTATTATTTTTTGGTTTGCAAATATTATATCTCAATTCAATTGTAATATTTAAATCTTTTCAATTATTTTTTGTTCATGTAAATTTAATTTTAATTGACAACTCAGACTTTAATTATAAATAAACTCAACACGACAAATATTATCAAAATCAAAATCGAATCATTTCTTCACGTAACAAAAGAATCTAGTTAACTATTTTCAAATGTCAGAGTGTTCACGGAGTAAAGAGACAAATCAAATTCGATAATTTATGAATTATATATATATACATTAAACCATCACCACATCATTTTTAACCTACATTATTTCACCAAACCCACCGACGCGCCAAACCAAACCACCGCCGGCCAGAAATTCCCGGCCGAACCACTCCAAACCCCCAATTTTTTTTCAAGGATTAAATAAATTCTGAAATTTTCACAATTACAATTACGAAGGTTCATCGAAACCGAACCGGTTCGGGCCGGCCAATCATATCTTCTGGAGCTTGTCTCCTTTGATGACCGGGTTGGCTCTGGCGATGGCGTCCCGGTCCATGGCCTTGAAATCGAACCCGCAGCCGTGCTGCTCCGCGTACCGGTGGGTCCCGCACAGGGTCAACCCGCACCTGCACTTGAACCCCGTGAGCCCCACGCGCTTCCTGCACCTCCCGCACCTGTTCGGCGTCGCCGCCGCGGAGGGCTGCTCCTCCGCCGCCGGAGGCGGAATGACCGGAGCGGACAAGGCGGCGGAGGTGGACGGAGTCGTAGCTAGGGTCTGGTCGAAGGCTAGCTTGGCGGTGGAGGATTGTTGCTGATCCTTCAGGTGGAGGTCTCGGTGGCACTTGGAGCACATGTTCTGCGTCGCCGGACTCCCGAAGAAGCCGCAGTTGTTGGCGCAGAGCCGCGGCGGCGCGTGGATTCTCTGCTCCTCCGCCATTTTCTCTCTCTCGGATCTGGAGACGAACCTGTCAAAGAAACAGAAAATCGAAGCAATTATTCGCCGGGAAACACGAAATCGGGATCGATGATCGGTGAAATCGATGATTTCTCTCTCAGATCGCGCAACAAATATGTTAAAACCGAAAATCAGAGCAATTACTCGCCAGGAAACAAGTAATCAGGATCGGTAATCCGATTAAATCGATCAGATTGCAGATTCTGAACAAATTACCTGTGTTTGGAGGATTTGAATCGGAGGATGATCGCGAAAAGCAGAGAGAATCTGACGAGAATCGAAAATCGAAACAGTTATTCACCAGGAAACACGAGATCAGAGTCGATAATCGATTGAAATCGAACATATATGCGATCTGAACGAAGATTCTAAACAAATTACCTGTGTTTGGAGGATTTGAATCGGAGAATGATCGCGGAACCTGAGAAAAATAGAGAATCGAAACAATTATTCACCAGGAAACACGAGAACAGAGTCTACAATCGACGAAATCGAACAGATCTGCGATCCGAACGCAGATTTCAGATCAAATTACCTGTGTTTGGAGGATTATAAATCGGAGAATAACAGCGAATCTCGGAATGATTCAAGACGAGGAAAAAGAAAAGCACCTCCTTCTCTCCTCCTGAAAAAGGAAACGCAACAGGCCAGGAGAGGCCAAAAGCTTCCCGATTCCTGGTCCTCGGTGAAGATTCCAGAGACCTTCTCTTTTTAAATTCTCTGCGTTTCCTTTATTTTCTTTTCTAATTTTCTCATCTACCAAACAAAACAAGGAAACGAATCAAACGCCACAGTTTGCTCCGATGTGACGCGTTAAATAAAGTTTAACGGTTAAGAAATGGGCCGTCAATTTCTTCTCGAAGCTGTTCACGCTACGTCACTCGTCTCGTCATCACCAAACTATAGTACTATTCGTTATTTATTATTTATTTTCATATTTTTGTTTAGCATTTAAATTTTCACGCCAATTTGGACCGTCTTACCTGGGCCCACCTCAGAGGCCCATCCCAATTCCCAAACATAAGATTCAACGAAAAGTATCTTCAATTTGCGTAGAAAAAAAAAATCCCAAAATAAGTATCTTTTTATATTTCCTTATGTAGTTTTTTATTTATTAAATATATCATATTAGAGGTGTTAAATAAAATAGCCCTGTGGATTTGTTAGTGTTTGGCTCGACTTGAGAACATGGATTGGCATGTGTTCGATCCGAGCTTGAATAATGTTATGTTGTTAAGCTTGTGTTTTACTTAGTTTAACTCGTATAACCCGAGTCTTATACGAGTATTTCAAATTTGATTCATATTTGATTATAAAGAGTTATTTACATCTTTAATCATAATATATTTCAGGGGTGGTCACTTTTTACCTAAACCGAAATTGAAACGGAATACAAATTGAAGAAACGAGAATCGTGAGTATCAGATTGGATTTGGGTTTAAAAATTGAGAACATAATCAATTCGGTTCGATTCTGGTTCTAAGAATGCAGAACCGCTAATTAACCAGTTCAGAACCGAACCGATTTTTGGGATTTCAATTAATATTTTTTGTATTTAATTTTTATGTTTTAGCCTAAAAAGAATTTAATTGTGAAAATTGTATAAATATCACGTTAATTGAATCTAATTAGGCAAAACTAGACAACTATACCTGAGAATCGGACCCTTAATTTCACAATTAATCATTCAATTTGGTCTAATTGAGTAGAAACGAGAACCTGACCATAGAACCGCACCCAGTACCAGACCGATACCCACTTATTGAGCCCGATTTTGAGTCTCCAAAACAAAAAAATGATTGATTAAGTCCGGTCCGGTTCTGACCGGTTCAGTCCAATTCTGAAACCGTGCCTAACCCTAATAGTTTTATCTATTACATGGTGCAATATTGATTGATATACAATTTTAGTATATAACAAGTTACAAACAAATAAATTTGGCCATATATTGATTTACACAACTTAAATATCGATTTTATCAAACAAATGCTTAGGGGCTAAAATTTCCTTAAAAAAACTATGGTCTAAAATTATTTTAACGTTAGTTTGATCTATCTCATCGTACCAAGATAATAATAATATTATTGTAGATCTATTTTATAATGAGTAACCATCAACATTGATTATTATTAATGGGTCTAAATTATATTTCCTTGGCTGTTATTTTCACAACTAGGTCCCTCTTCTTTTTATTTATTATTATTTGAGGCCGTGAACTTCAATATTTGTTCCCTTTCCCTCCACTCAATCTATCGAACGAAAGAGAACAATCGTGGCATTAGTAATTTTGTCTAATTGAGCATTTATTTGACGGAAATAAAAACGTAATAAATATATTAAATTAAATCAAATAAAGTCATTATGATTATCATTTTACCTAGATGGTTATTATTTCACTTATATAACAATAAAGAAAATCTCAACTTGCTTACTATGATTTGTGAAAGCACTAATATGCGGTTTTAAAATGACGTTTTGTTACACCTAATTATGATAAATTGACACTTTTATATTTTAATTATTTTTTACTCATTTTTTGTACCCTGACAATTTTTTTGCAATAACTTATGCTAAAATGACTAAAATACTCATGGTTTAAGAAATCAAAATTGAACTGGACCAGTTTGATTTATCAAACCAGATTTGAAATGTTTCAAATTTAATTTTAGATTTAGGGGCATAATTGTAATTGCATCTTAAATATAAACTAAATTGAACCATAGAAACAAAATTGAACCAATTTAATTTATGATTTCTTAAACCAAGGGTAACCTAGATATTTTAGACATTTTAAAGTTAGGTTGTCACAAAAGAACTGTTAGAGTACTAAAAATATGAGAAAAATAGTTATAATATGAAAGTACCATTTCACTATGGTTAGGGTAACAAAGTGCCAATTATAACTAATAAAAACTAAATCGGTTTGTGTCACTATAATTAAATACTAACATTCGGTTTCTGTTAACTGGTTTCAATCGAGGACTAAACAAAAAAATCGTAATAAGAATCATCCGACTTTCTCTCTTATTAATCTTAAAAATATAAAGTTTGATCTAATTTTAATTGGTTCGGTCTGATTTCAAAATCGTGTCTACCCTTAATTAAAAGGAGGAGATGCAACCATCAAAAAAAAAAGAAAGAAAGGAGGAGATGCAAATAATTTAAGAGTTGATGGAAAGGTTCAAAATACAAGTCGAATTATATAAATAACCAATATCACCGTAGGTCCGATTTAATATAAAAACGAAAAAAGAGCCATTTATTTATTGATCGACCCATCCAAACACGCCCTTAGACGACCATCTTGCTTCGCCTCTTCTCTTTCTCTTCGCTTTCCTTTTCCAGATCAAATCTCCGTCAAATTCAAATCCTCCATCAACACAACTTCTCCGATCTCCGATCTCCGATCTCATCGCCTCCAGATTTTTCCCACAATCAACCAATTTTCTCGCCGTTTCCGAGTAAAATTTGGGGGTTTTCGTTTTCGGAATGAGCTCAACTCGATTCTAGGGTTTGGCGTTTCGATCGTTCTTCAAAATCTCGCTACCACCTGCGGATTGTAGGTGGAGGACGATCCGGAGAAGAAGATATGTATAGCAATTTCAAGGAACAGGCGATAGAGTACGTGAAGCAAGCTGTGCAAGAGGACAATGCAGGAAATTACAGCAAGGCCTTTCCTCTGTACATGAACGCTCTCGAGTACTTCAAGACCCATCTCAAGTACGAGAAGAACCCTAAGATCAAGGAGGCGATCACCCAGAAGTTCACCGAGTACTTGCGCCGCGCCGAGGAGATCCGGGCTGTCCTCGACGACGGTGGGCCCGGTCCCGCCTCGAACGGGGACGCCGCCGTCGCCACCAGGCCCAAGAGCAAGGCCAAGCCCAAGGATGGGGAGGGCGGCGGAGGGGACGGGGATGATCCGGAGCAGACCAAGCTCAGGGCGGGGCTGAACTCGGCGATCATCAGGGAGAAGCCTGATGTGAAGTGGAACGATGTGGCGGGTTTGGAGAGCGCCAAGCAGTCCTTGCAGGAGGCGGTGATATTGCCTGTGAAGTTCCCGCAGTTCTTTACTGGTGAGTTTTGATACATGTGATGAATTTTTGCTGTTGAGATGGTTAAATTCATGATTTTTAAGTAGTTGATGTAAGTAATGAGTGTGTGAAGATGAAGAATTGATGTTAGAAACTTTGATGATTGATTGCTTATGTGGGCTCAATACATTTTTGATGATCTCTTGCTATTAAGTTAGTTAGATTCATGTTATTTATGTAGCTGATGAGATAAAGATGAAAAATTGCTCTTAGCCTGTCAGTGATGAGATGGTATAAAATTTACACATATCAATATTTTATCTAAATTAGGATCATCAGATTCTTGTTTAATGTGATGAGCTTCTCAGCAATCAAGTTAGGCATCGCCCTAGCTTCCACTTATAGATAACTTTGTACCACCCTTCGTGACCTAGTGACCTGTGGCTGCAGCTTTTGGTTGAGTAATCTAATCATATAACAGCCATTTTAATCATTGACATCATATTTTTTGGCACGTACATATTCCTTTATCAACCTAAAATTCCCTCCGTTCCAATGTGAGTGTGCATTTTTACTATTTACAAAACCTAAGGCAATGGGAGTGGATTATTTATCTGCCATCAATTAGCTTGTCAGCTAGTTAATGTAAGTAATAAGTGTGTGAATATGAAGAATTCATGTTAAGAGCTTGATTGATTTGCTTACGTGGTCTCAAAACATTTGTGATGATCTCTTGCTATTAAGGTAGTTAGATTCATGTTACTTCTGTAGTTGATGAGATAAAATTGAAAAATTGCTCCCAGCCTGCCGGTGATGAGATAGTATGAAACTTATACATCTCAATTTCTTATCTAAATTATGTTGATTACTGATTTTTTGTTTGTTAGAATAATGTGATGAACCTCTAAACAATTAAGTTAGGCATCGCTCTAGCTTTCACATATAGCTAACTTTATACCACCCTTCACGACCAAGTGACCTACGGCTGCAGCTTTTGGTTGAGTAATGTAATCATATAACAGCCATTTTAATCATTGACATAATATTTTTTGGTACATACATATTCCTTCATCAACCTAAAATTCCCTCCATTCCAATGTAAGAGTGCATCTCAACTATTTACGAAAAATAAGGCAATGGAATTGGGTTATTTATTTGTCACCAATTATCTTGATGATTTTTTATATTAAGTCAGTTAAGTTCATGTTATTTATGTGGTTGATGGTAGCTAAGAAATGTTATTTATGTAGTTGATGGTAGCTTAGTTAAATTCACCAATTGTGATGTTGGTTGCTGCCAGCCTGTGCCAATGGTGATACTATGAAACTTCTACATCTCAATTCCTTACCTAAATTACGATGATTACCGATTTCTTGTTTCTTAAAATAATGTGATGAGCCTCTAAACAATTAAGTTAGGCATCACCCTGGCTTTCACTCATAGATAACTTTGTATCGTCCTTCTTTTGTGACCAAATGACCTACGGCTGCAGCTTTTGGTTGAGTACTGTAATATATATTTTTGCTTCATAACTATTTTTTTATTAACCAAAACTCCCCCTGTTCCAATGTAAGTGTGCGACTTAGATATTTATGACAACTAAAGCAATGCGAGTGGATTATTTATCTTTCATCAATTAGCTTATCAGCTAATCAAATCAAACAGAGTCATTATCTTTCGTCAATTAGTTTATCAGCAATGAGAGTGGTAATTCATGCTGAATTACTTAACTAAAATAGAAAGTGGACAATTATTCAGGACAAGCGTCTTAGAAAAGTGGGACTCTTGTTTTTGGACAAAGGGACACTAAATATTCAGGAATCCCCCTCATAGTCTAGAAAAAAGCGAATAAGGAAAAGATTAACCATGCTTAAGATCTGAGATTTTGCCTGCTAATGGCTATTGTATATTTTCTATTGATGGGGAAAGGGGTTTGGTAACTGATTGAGGTAGAATGTTAAATTGACCGTGTCCTACTTGCTCACCTATAGGCAAGAGAAGACCATGGAGAGCCTTTTTGTTGTATGGACCACCTGGAACTGGAAAGTCGTACTTAGCAAAGGCTGTTGCCACTGAAGCAGATTCAACATTTTTCAGGTGATATATATTTTTTAAAGTGACTTTTTTCTGTTTGGTTATAGTTTTAAAACATGTCAAATGGCTTGATCTTGCACATATACTCATCCCTTTTCATATCTCAACGTGTCTTCTGATTCTTCCTGAATACAAACATCTTGTGGAAGGTGTATCATTCTCTTGCATTATGTCGTCTTATGGAAGGATCCTTTTATGGACCATTCCCGAGTTCATGTCAAGTTCCAACTGATTTGTGCTTTCCTTGTCATAATGCTTTGAAGTTTGTTAGGATCTCCTGACTCTATGGTTATGACCTCATTCTGCATTTTCTGAGAGTTGGAGATCTGTATTCATTGCTTAAGTTGGTTCTCTACCCTTTGTTTTTTCAATATTTTGCCTTCACATTTGAAATGATCAATGGAACATTTCTTCACAAGCATATTTGTTTCCATCTCTCTCTGCTTAGCAGTTCCATATATCTGCAAATATTTATGCTGTCAGTTCTGTAGTCCTAAACTTAGGTCAGAAAGTTTGCATGTAGTTGGTTGATTGATTGCTCTTAACTCTTCATCTCTCACTTGCCAGTATCTCATCATCAGACCTGGTCTCAAAGTGGATGGGTGAAAGTGAAAAATTGGTTGCCAATCTTTTTGAAATGGCTCGTGAAAGTGCTCCTTCCATCATCTTCATTGATGAGATAGATTCCTTATGTGGTCAACGTGGAGAAGGAAATGAGAGTGAAGCTTCTAGACGAATCAAAACAGAACTTCTTGTTCAGATGCAGGTATTTGTTTCATAATGCAAAATGAGGGAGTAGACTTTGATGATGTGTTAGCCATGCTTTTAGAAATGTTTATATTTTAATAAGCTACCGTATTATTTTAAGCTATTTATTTGAGTGATTTCCAGTTATATGCTCCATATACGGACTTGGACGTTTGTGTTACTGACATAAAATGTTAAAGTGATCTTACTAGATCTTGGCATATGAACAATCATGTACTTATCATCAGTAAGAAATGAAGTTTCATTGGCTTATAGCTTGAAACGAGGAGATGACTGGAGATAAAATGTACATTTTGCATAAGGATAAAATATTCCCACCCTTCTATCTTTCATATCTGATGTTTCCTTGTTACCATAGTAATTGGATGCTTGTTTTCATATCTGCTCAAACTTGCTCTCATGTCTAGTTTTATGTGATCGTAATTTTCTACTGTCTGGAATATTAACTTGACGGATCATATTCATATTTATACTTTTGATTTAGTACTAGACCTTTTTCTTGTACATATTAGGGTGTTGGAACCAATGATCAGAAAGTTCTCGTTCTTGCAGCAACAAATACTCCCTATGCACTAGATCAGGTAAAGGGGCTATTTGAGATGCTTTATCTCGTCAATTCATTTCTGTAACATTACAATTGTGTACTTTGTGTCTAACACTAGTAACTACAGGCCATCCGGAGGCGATTTGATAAGCGTATTTACATTCCACTACCAGAGGCGAAGGCCCGACAGCACATGTTCAAAGTAATTTTTTTCTGTTCTTAACCCCAGCTGTAGCAAGAATAAACAAAGAAAAAATTATGTCCATGATCATTATTAGTATATCTTTTATTAGGGCGGATTG
Organism: Geranium rotundifolium; assembly: GCA_963920655.1. Taxonomy (NCBI): domain Eukaryota; kingdom Viridiplantae; phylum Streptophyta; class Magnoliopsida; order Geraniales; family Geraniaceae; genus Geranium; species Geranium rotundifolium. The sequence continues at coordinate 1,176,757 of OY987317.1, read as the reverse complement.
GCTTATTTTGTTTTCTTAACAGGTGCATCTTGGAGATACTCCTCACAATTTAACTGAAAGTGACTTTGAAAGCTTAGGCCGTAAGACGGAGGGATTTTCGGGTTCGGATGTTGCTGTTTGTGTAAGTGAAAGTCTTTTTCGGATTTTGTTTCCTCCGTCCAATTTGGAAGGAAAAAATGTTTTTCTTTTCCATCTCAGAATATGAGAGAAAGGTTATGATCGATAAAGTCTCTCATTTTGTTTGTCTGACAGGTAAAAGATGTCCTTTTCGAACCTGTCCGTAAAACCCAAGATGCCATGTTCTTTGTCAATACTCCTAATGATATGTGGGTGCCTTGTGGTCCCAAGCAACAAGGCGCCGTTCAAGTCACCATGCAGGATCTGGCAACACAAGGGCTCGCTTCCAAGGTATGGTCTTGTTGTGCACTCTCTATATCGCATCACATAAAAATATTGGATATGATCAATATTCTAAAACTCAGGATTGGGGAGAATTTGGTGAGGCCAAAATTAAGGAGTTTTGAGAACTTGTGGAGAAATAGTTTTGTACTAAATAGATATTATATATAAATTCGTTCATATATAATTCACATGAAAGATAAAAATAACAACATTTTACTAAAACAAGATTCTTTCAAACAACCTAACAAGTTATAACAAAAGAACAAATTATAGGACTGTTTCAATGAATATGAAGAAAAAAATTGACCAGGTATGATTGAGTTGACCGAGTAAAAACCCAGTAAAACTGAACCACCAAGAATGAGTTCTAAAACTCGGTCGACTTGATTTTACTGATTAGTCTGGGAGGATCAGGGAGTTTTAGAACACTGGATATGCTATCTGTTTCGAGTCTAGTTAAATAGTACCTACATGCAAATTGGTATAGTGAAATTGTAACTAATAACTATATGCAAAACTTAGATACATTTTAGTTGTCATGAGTGAGAACTTATCGGTATCTTTTTTGTCCTCATCTAATGCCTGAACAACAACACCATTTGGCGTCTCGATGAATTCACATGCAGATTCTTCCACCGCCAATCTCGAAGACAGATTTTGACAAGGTGCTAGCGAGACAGAGACCGACGGTGAGCAAATCCGACCTCGATGTCCACGAGAGATTCACAAGGGAGTTTGGAGAGGAAGGTTGATGAATCTGCAAACGGGCCCATGTTCTCCTCGATCCGCAATGGTGAGTGCAATGATATGATTTGTATTTAAACCGTCGCTGCAGGATCGATCCGCTGGATTATATACATTGTTTTTCATCAATCTTAGCTTCCTCGAATCGGGAAGCTGACTTGACTTCCCCATGTTTGATTTGGTGATACCTTTCGGATTTGATGCTTTCGGTTTGTATAAAGAACAGTTTCGAACTTTTGAGTATGTTGATTGATCCATCAGCCTTTTATCATTCATTCAGAACACTGATATGGTTTTTAACATTAAAAGTCAAGTTCGGTGATTTATTACTATTAAACATGTGTAAGATGAAAATTATATAAATGCGTAAACATATTTTTCAGTTTATTACCCTAATTATAGAATCATTTTGGATGTTGCTCGTAACTCGGGTGTTCACAGCTCGACTATTTCTATTCATTGTGGCAATTAAAGTGTTATTCAGATTGCTCATAACGATGTCTTTCATGAACACACCAAACATATAGAAAATGATTGTCATGAAGTACGACATCATCTCCCTCAGGATAATATGATCAATATCACTCTACACACTGTATTTGATAAATATTTGCTTCAAAAAATCAGACTGTTGATATATTTAATAAGTCTTTGTTTGCGGGACGGCTTAATACATTAGTTTCCAAACTCAATTTGATGCCACTATCTTAAATTTGAGGGTGCGCATTGATGTATGGGTTTCGGCTTCTTATATAGGCCTCGGGGCCTCTATGTAACCTTAATGTAACCCTAAATATAGCTTATATATTCTCTATTCTCACCCAAAATATTCATTCAACAATACAATTATTCTTATATTGGTTATTGTTGATGAAGAAAAACATTTTAGCTATGTTGAGACTATTTGACGAGAATGTTTTGGACATATATTTTAATTTTGCGTTCTATTGCTTTATTTTATTTTTCCAATTTCCAATAGAGCTTGACTGTTATTCCTATGAATATAGTCAAGTTTCATTTTTTCTTTCTTCTGATTTAGATATATTTTGTAATTTCTGAAACTAAAACAAATAATAAAATTTGAGAAATTTGTGATATAAGAATTTATAATAACGAACAATCACAAGAAAGGCACTTTTATATAAAATGTGATTAGAATGTTGTTACACATGAGATTATCATGCATTTGCTTGCGTCCATAACATTCTTTATTCATTCGGATAGAGTGTTTGATTAAACTCTTATTTATATTTTATTTATTTAATATAAAATTAATAATTTTCTTATCTCGCTTCAATGCTGTTAAATACAATATTGATATAAAAATTTAATATTAATTTTTTTACAGTTTGATTGGAATTCGATTATTTTTTTACTATTTCTTAACATAAATGATAAAAATATCCAAACCTGATATTTGATCATACAAAACAGTAGACGAAAATTATTAAATTTGTCCACGAGCCCGACATGTTGTCATCCCATTTCTCAGTAGCCATATCCTTCATCCAACATAAACTTAAAAATTTGAACTAGTAATGAAAAGAGAAAAAGAGAGCAAATAATCTCCAACCAAGTCACCTATAAATTGTCCCTTTCTCTCCAACTTGTGATCATTTGTGTTGTGCACCTTAACTCTCACTTATTGCTTTCTCTCTTCATTTTAAAAACCCAAAAACAAGTCCATTTTTCTAAAAATCCAAGTTAAGCAAAGCTTCATCAACTCATCTCCAAATGTCAATGGAGATTGGGAACATACTTGATTTCCTTGAAAACAAGTCCATTTTCATAACTGGTGGAACTGGTTTCATAGCCAAGAGTATGTACTCAATATCTCAATAATGTGTTTGATCACACACAGTATCATTACTATTATTCATGAATCTTTTTTTGTACAACAATGTAGTTTTGGTCGAGAAAATATTGAGGATTCAACCGAACGTCAAGAAGATTTACCTTCTGATCCGCGCTCCAGACAACAAATCAGCCTCGCAACGCTTGCAGAATGAGGTATCATTGATTTTATTATTTGCTTTAACATACACATGATACGTATAAATAACCAGAATTTCCGCGCACTGAATCTGTCACGAACTAATTACGAAATGATATGTGCAGCTAATTGATAAAGACTTGTTTAGAGTGTTGAGAGAGAAATTTGGAGGGAATATAAACAAATTCATGGGAGAGAAAGTGGTACCAATTCCTGGAGAAATCACTGCTGGAGAAGAACTTGGAGTCAACGACCCTTTTTTGGTCAACGAGATGCTTAGAGAAGTTGATGTTATTGTTAATCTTGCTGCTACTACCAAATTTGATGAGAGGTAATTACATTTTTAACATTTAATTTAATTTTTATGGTCAGGTAATTGATATATTAGACACTAATTTAGACGGATTGAATATCAGAGGATTAATTAACTAACCTGATCGGACGAAAAAATTTAATAAGCAGAAATTTTTAGAACAATGTAGTTTTGTTAACCAAGTGGATCGTTTAGAATCTTTATACTGGGACATTGACGATAATTTCTGTATATAATTAGATCGTTTTTACAATTCACAGTACCAGCTTTAAAAACGTTAATTAGTTATATATTTTTTTACAATTTGAATTAAAAATGTCATGAAAGTGTGAATGTAAACATATTTACATTATTAACAATTTTAAGTTATACTCTAAATAATGTAGGTATGATATTTCTTTTCGCCTCAATGCATTGGGACCTAATAATATATTGAGCTTTGCGAAGAAATGTGCCAAGATGAAAGTGTTTATCCATGTATCCACAGGTTCGTAAAGGTTATAATAATCTGTTACGACCGATCTGATATTTTAAAATACTCGTAAAAATTGATCGCGATAACAATTTTTTTTATAGCGTATGTGTCGGGCGAGAAGGGAGGATTGATACTAGAGACCCCGTACCATATGGGAGAGGCACTCAACGGAAAGTCTGGACTCGATATTTTTAACGAACAAAAAATCCTCGAGACGAGAATGAACCAACTCCGATCTGTTGGAGCTAGCGAATCCGAAATCACTCTCACCCTAAAGGATTTGGGTATTCAAAGGTCTTTCCGTCTCATTGAAAATAAAAATAAAATTTCGGTTTTGAAATAAGTGTCTTAGCTTATTTTACAAAATAACGCGTGACATGATGGGAAAAATTAATGGCAGGGCCCAAATGTATGGATGGCCGAATACATATGTGTTCACGAAAGCGATTGGAGAAATGTTGATCGGAAAATTCAAAGGGAGTGTCCCCGTCGTCATCATTCGTCCTACCATTGTCACGAGCACGTACAGGGAACCCTTTCCCGGTTGGGTCGAAGGCGTTAGGTAATTATTATTCAGATCATTTCGTGCCAGTTTGAGATGTTCAACTTAACTATATATATCAAAAAATTTATACACGGAGAGAATTATTTATTTTTTGAAAGGAAATATTCACGAATCACGATCAATTAAAATAATTAATAAATAATTTTAATTACTGTATAAAAATGCCGATTTAATTTCATTTTTGTATATAATTGTGTTTTCAGAACCATAGACAGTGTGGCTATTGGGTATGGTAAAGGGAAAATGTCTTGCATGGTAGGGGATGTCAATATGATCTCCGATTTGGTGAGTATTTAGGGTTTTTTTTTGTTAATATATCGAGAATATGAAAAACAACAAAAACTCGACGTGGTAACTAATCGTCGATCGCATGCAGATACCAGCTGATATGGTGGTAAATTCGATTCTTGTGGCCATAGTGGCTCACGCGAACGAAAATTCGGGTGGTTTGAACATATATCATATTGGGTCGTCGTTTAAAAATCCAGTCATGAACCAGGCTCTCCATAATTTCGCAATGGCTTATTTCACTGACCATCCTTGGATCGGGAAAAATGGAAAACCTGTGAAGCTCGAAAAAATTCATATTCTCGGTACCATCGAAAGTTTCGAGAGATACATCTCGATTCGTTACTTGCTTCCCATGAAAGTAATCAACTTCAAACTCGATCAATTTTATTAAATCTAATAAGTTAAGCGTCGTTCTTACGCATAATATTTTTTATTAGGCTCTCGAAATTGCAAATAAAATATTCTGCGAGTACTTCAAGGGAATGCACACAGAAATGAATAGGAAAATCAAGTTTGTGATGCGATTAGTGGAACTTTTCAAGCCCTACATGTTTTTTCAGGGAGTGTAAGTGAATTTTTTATTAAAAATTAATACATCGTGTTAATTTTGAGAAATTAACATCGTTTAATCGTGCAGGTTCGATGACATGAACGCTGAGAGATTGCGGATCGCAGCAAGAGAAAGTCGAATAGATCTTGACATGTTCGATTTCGACCCGAAGAACATAGATTGGGCTGAATATTATCAACACATCCATCTTCCCGGTCTTGTCAAATATGTTTTTAAGTGAATTTAATTATTCACGAGTTCGAGCTTTAACATTTGCCAATTTTATGGATTTAATTTTGTTATGTTTGTTAAGAAAATAATGTATAATTTATCTCTTCCAAAGATATTCATACCTATATAGTGGATTGCCATAAATAATACTTATTTTTTCGTGTCCAAAATTATTGGTTTATTTTTTTGCTTGCTTAAACACGTTATTTGATCTAGAAATTAATTTTCACACGTTAACAAAATTTGATAGAGTTTTTTTTGGAAAATAAATTAATTAATGGGAGGAATTGGGCATTGAAGCTCAATTTAGTGTCTCGTAATGAATTAGGTAAAATTAATTGACTAACGTAAATACTAGTTTGGCTTGGTAATTAATGGTTTGTTACATGAACTTAATAATGAAGAATTGTTTCAAAATTTTGTCAAATAAAGTTAATAATAAACTCTTGGTTATTAATTTTTTTGAGCTAATTTACTTGAAAATTGTAATTTGAACAAAGCATAATATATGGTCCCATTGTTTCAAATTTCAATATATATGGGCTTCCGAAATTAAAATAACTTTTGATGTATTTTTGTATTCTTTCATACTAATTAATAATAATAACCTTTTAATTATATTACTGCCACAAGCTTTAAAGGATGATTGATTGTTGTGAAAATTATTAGTGTGGTAAAAATCAAGAGCAGATTTCAATCATCGAATTAACAAAATATAAGCATAAAATTAAATCTCGGTCGAGAATATATATATATAATATTGTTATACTTGAATTCAATTTTATTTATTTTTTCATTGTTATTGACGTGTTTTATTTTTTATTTTTAGTTTTTATTATATTAATTTAATAAGTTAAAATAGTTCTTAATTTGCATTATAAGAGGTCAAGGAACTATTGTCACCATGCATGTCATGGGATAGGACATGAACCGTGACATTTGGGTAGATTTGAGTCACGATGAACTTCACAGGCCTGAACATGGCCCGGGACAAATTAGCAGAGGCGACAATCACAAACAAAGTCACCGACCGAGACAACGCAGGTGACAATTCGATAAAGACAATTGTCCATCTAAAAGAGTTAGCCGTAGTTGCTAGTTGATTTCGAGAGAAAAGATTAGTAATAAACTTATTAGGTAACTTGGAGGGTTAGGGTTTGTAGTTCGACACCCATCGTTCATGTCATCGAACAATAATGGTAGAGTGCAATTTTTGGAGAGCAAAACCATTTTAATCATGGGTGGATCTGGATTTTTTGCTAAAAGTACGTTATTTATATCTTTTTATATATATATGATTTTTATGTTGTTCTTGTTACTAATGTTTTGTATATGATTTATAATTGTAAGTACTTAAGTTTTATTGGAGAAGATACTAAGGAATTCAAATAAATATAGCAACGATTTATCTCCTTATTAGAGCTTCTGATTCCAAGTCACTCATGCAACAATTCCAAAATGAGGTACATAAATAAAATATATATTCAAACCATATATATTAATTACTTGAATATATTGAAATTTATTTATTTTACATGTATAAATATGTGTAGGTTATGGGAAAAGAGGTGTTCGGAGTTCTTAGGGCTAAATATGGAGAAAATTTCGATTCTTTCATCGCCGGAAAAGTAGTTCCGGTGGCCGGAGACCTCTCCTCCGACAACCTAGGACTAAAAGCTCCTAGTACAATCGAAAAAATGTGCAACAAATTAGACATCATGTCGTTTTCCTATTTCGGTCAAATGAAATAATAATCTTCAAAAGCATAAAGTGAATAATTGAAGAATTAAAATATAAATGACAACGAGGCATTAATGATCCGTTTCAACCCCAAATGGATCAAGAATATCATTGAGTCCTCCCGTTGAGTTATGAATATTTTCTCTCTATAAAAACAAGTCTAAGGCGAATTTAGTAATCACATCGAATTAAAATAGGGATATCAATTTTTGTTAAAATGATATTTTTCTTCAAAATGTTCTATTTATTCATGTAAATATTGATAGGGCCAAGGAACATGGATGGCCCAACACATACGTATTTACAAAGGCCATGGGAGAGATGATTTTAGAAAAATTTAAAAACGAAGTGCCCTTAATTATTCTAAGGCCTTCAATGGTCTCTAGAAAAATTAAAAACGAAGGTGCAAGGTATTATTTTATTTATAATTGTAATTTTAAATTTAATTAATCACTATGACCATCATTTGTCAATCTTAACTAAAATTAAAGGGTAATGACAGTTGACTACATCCAACCATGTCACGTTTCAAATTTAATACCCTAACTTCCAGTTTTTCGAATGTCATACCTCAAGTTTAAATAAGCGACACATAACCCAACGTCTGTTAAGTCTAACTGATTTGGTCTATCAAAAAGTCTAAAATGCCCTTAATAGTTTTGGTCTGTTAAACTGGTCTGATTGGTTCAATTGATATGATTATGAAATGACTATTTTACTCCTAATTGAACAACTCAATTAACTAATGGGTTGAGGGCAAAATTGACTTTTCAATTACACAAATAATAATAATAATTTTTTAATAATTAAATATATATTATTATTAATTGATTATTAATCATTAATTATATTATAATTAATCATCAATTATATTATTATTAATCATTAATTAAACCTAAACCTAATTAACCGTAATTGACCGCCGCCTGAACCGTCTCCGACCGCCGCCTCCGACTGTCGCCTGCTCGGTGGGGATCTGGGCGTCGGGCCTCGGCGGAGGAGCGTCCTCGTCGACCCCGACCCTCCACTTCGCGTCGGGCTCGCAGTGGTGGGGGTCGGGACTGGGTTGGTCAGGGAGGAGGCGGAGGGTCGGGGTCGAAGGAGCTCCGGCGACGAAAGGAAGGGGCTGGGCTGGAGGAAGGGAGGGAGGCGGAGGGCCGCCGCGATCTGCTCGAGCTCGAGCTCCGATGGCGGGGGCTGGGCTGAAGGAGGTGGGCGGAGGTTGAGGAGGGTCGGGGAGGAGGCGGAGGGTCGCGACGATCTGCTTCGACCCAGAGCACAATGAACGGTCTGTGTGGTCTCTCCGTCGATCCAGCCACTAGGATTCAATCGCCGACACCGTAGGAACCGCGCCGCCGATTCGACGCGCCATGTACGAAGACCCAGAAGCCTCACGGCGGAGGGTCGGGTCGAGGCGCCGCCGGGTCGGGGTCGAGGCGCCATGGCCGTGGACTCCTCCACCTCCGGCGAGATCAAACCCTAACCCACACAGAATCAGGAGGTTGAAGATGAACATATTAGATTTTAATTAATATTTAATTTTATTGTAAAAGTCAAATATGCCCCTGTAATATGAGTTAGCATTGATATTAAATAAGGGGTAAAATAGTTATTTCATAATCATATCAATAATTATTTAAAATTAGAAAAGTCAAATTTGCCCTCAAACCTCTAGTTAAATTAGTTGTTCAAATAGGGGTAAACTAGTCATTTTATAATCATGTCAATTGAACCAATCAGACCAGTTTAACAGACCAAAATTATTGAGGGCATTTTAGACTTTTTGACAGACCAATTCAGTTAAATTTAACAGACGTTGGGTTAAGTTTCGCTTATTTAAACTTAGGGTACCCTAAATGAAAAACTGGAAGTTGGGGTATTAAATTTGAAACGTGATATAATTTGATTACCCCTAAAATTAAAATTCAAGATTGTTATCAAATACTGTTGAATGCAGAACCTTAGATGGTGTAGTTGCTGGCTATGGTAAAGGGAAAATTAAGTGCTTACCCGTTAATCCCGAGCCAATTTTCAATCCCGTAAGTTCATCATAATGTCAATAACTTCATTGTAACGACTTATATGATATTATTACGTATAATTTTTATAATAAATATACAGATACCGACTAATATGATGATAAATTCAACATCAGTGGCGATAACAATTTATGTTATAAACCAATCTTCTCGTGAGATCATATCTCACATCGGGTCGTCATCGAAAAACCAAATAAATATTGCAACGATAATAAATTATATTACTTCACGAATAATCCATTAATGGATGCAAGAAAAAAGAAAATAAAAGTTAAGAGATTAATAGCTCTCAACACAATGGTGAAGTTTCGATGGCACGAGACGATTCGTTACATGTTATCGTTGAAGGTTTGATGCATTTAGATTGCAACATGTTTTTATATATAATTAATTAGGTTTTAAATATAAATTAACATTTGGCTATTAATTGTTTGTTGTATATATATAATAATATGTGTGTGTAGGTACTGAGAATTGTGAGCATAGTAACTTGCTTGTATTACAAGGAATTTTATGATACTTTCATGAGGGGAATCAAATCGATGATGCGATTAGCAAATTTATATGAACACATATGTTCTATAAGAGCATGTAAGTATAAGTTTTACTTCAATTAATAATGCCCGATTATTTTGGGTTCGATGTGATCTGATAACATGAACTATTTTATTGCATTCTTATGCGATATCTGTTCTATAAACATATGAAGTTCAATCAAATAAAAAAATAAACGAGTATAGATTTAAGAGATATATTCGACCAGTTAATAAAATTCACACTTAATTGTGAAATCAATATAATAAATTTTAAAATTTTGTATTGTGTCACTGCAGTTCAAATAATTTGGGCTTGTGGAGATTTGATTATGTCAATCCTGATTGTTGCATTCCTCTTTGACCTCTGATCAAGCCACGGTCCGGTTATTCTATTCAAACTTCGGGTTTGTCTGTGAACAGACTTTATTGGGTCTGTACTTTTAAGATTCGAGACCGGGTTCGAATATAACCCGTTTAATCAGGTCGGTTTGTCTTTGTGTCGGTCCGGTTATTGGTTTGTACGAACAAACTGAAAACTATGGGCCTCACAATTTTTAAACCTCATTTTCAGTTAATTGTTTTATCAAATTATAACTATAACATTATTGTTTTTTGAATAAATCATAATATTATCGCTGGGTTTGTGTTGAGAACTAATTTTGTAATTAAAAAGGCCCAATTGAAGTCAATTAAATTGTCATTAATTATACATGTTTCTTGCTAATTTATATCGGCAATATTATGTTTATTTCAGTATTTAAATTTCATGACTATTATGTACATCACAACCATATATAGTGATTACTATTTCTATATGTCATTTTCTCTCTTATCCTTGTTTAAGATTGACGGGATATTTACAAATGAACACCTAAATAAGTCAAATATGAACAAAATAAATGTTGTCTAGTCATATTAAATTATATTTTACTTTTTAAATTTCGCTACTCTAATTTTGAGTTAGTACATTATAATTTATCAACATAAATTAAAAGTTGTTTATAATATAGGGAAATAATAGTATGAAACGATCAAAATTTCACGTTTCTAGTCTATAAATGGTTTCAACGTAGCGTATTAGATTGTCGTTTAAAATTTCACTAATTTAATTTACTGAGCATCTTCTGATCGGAAAAATTGAAAATATTATAAGGCTAAAAATAATTCTATTTTAGTGACCATCCTCTGATCGGAAAAAATAAATTTTTTATAAGGCTCAAGATTATTCCCATTCTCGGCGTAATGGAAAATTTCTAAAGATACATCTCAATTCATTATTTACTACCTCTAAAAGTAATGAATTAACTAAAACTCAACTTTTATTAAAATTAATAAGTTAAGTGTCGTTCTTACTCATATTAATTTTTTTATTACTGTCTCAAATTGGCGAAGAAACTATTTTTTGAATACTTCAAAAGAATGCACATGAAAATAAGTAAGAAAATCAAGTATGTCATGATGCCATAAGTGGAACTTTTTAAACCATTCATGTTTTTTCTTTTAATAAAAAAGTGTATTATTTTCTAAAAAAATAAGAACTTTTAAAACCATTCATGTTTTTTCTTTTAATAAAAAGTGTATTATTTTCTAAAAAAATAAGAAATTAATCGTTAATCGTGCAGGTTCGATAACATGAATGCAAAGAGATTGCAATTTACAACAAAAAAAGTCGAATAGATCTTGACACGTTCGATTTCGACCCGAAGAATCTAAATGGGGCTGAATATATTCATGACATCCTTTCAAGTGTCTGGTAATGAATTAGGTAAAATTTACTTTATTAAATAATTACTGATTTGTTTTGGTGAATAATTTATTGCAGGAGCTATAAGTCCGCCGTGAGAATAAATTGCACTAAATATAAGTTATTGTCTAAACCAGATTTAATAATGATGTGTTCATAGAAATAGCCACTAATTCCATCTAATTATTATTATTATGTGCCAAACCTAGAGAGATAAAATCAAATTAATGGAGTTAAAAGGTAATGGATAAGTCTAATAAGATACACTACTTTTAGAGATTATCATTTATAATGTACAAATCTAAAAACTATGGTAATAAACTAATAACACATGATTCCAATAAATCACTTGTTTTATTAATGTAATATATATCACCAAAAGACTAATTTCTCAAAAATGTACATGCTCCTAATAAACTAATAATACAATTTTTGTTGCTCATTTCCATTTTTGATGTAGTTCTAATTGTTACACATGTGGTCTCTTAGATACGGCTTGTTGATGAAACATGTATTTCGTGAAAACGAAACATTGTACTTAAATATCATAGGTATTTCATGTAAAATGGAATACATAACTAAATAAAAGAAAATTCAGTTTGTAAAAATAAAACTAGTAAAAAATGAAACATTTATTTAAACGGAAACATATATTTTAATAATAAATGACATCGTCGTTAGTAAATAAAAAAATTCATTCCTGAAAAGAAAGAAGTATCACGAATAATTAAAAACACTAATCTCATACAAGTATTTCGGGTAGTAGACCCATCTCAAGATGTTCGGCTTGAAACAAACGATGAATACGATAGTTTAGATATTTTTGTCATTTTTATAGTTGTTGGCCTGATAAACACATTTTGAACGTCGATAAGAGGTCCTTTCATACCCCATCAGCCACCGAATCGTGACCCACCTCGAAGCAAGAACCCACCTCGCTGGTGTCGTTCGAGGAGGTGGGACATAACTCATCTCGTCTACATCGCTCGAGGCTCACTGGCGTTGTTCGAGAAGTCAGAGCTATAACCCACTCTAAATATTCGTCTTTTTTCAGCAAAGAGGACCACACTAGAGAGGAGAAGGATCCAAAAGACTCGTGGTCCAACACCCTGAGCTGTATGAGATACGAGGAGTAGGAGAAAGAGGCGGGAGGAGAGAGAAGAAAGAGAAGAAAAAAAAGTCTCAATAACTTAACTAATATAATTTTGAAAACTTAAAAAACAAACACGATAATTTAGTCATTTTAAGTTTTGTTAATATATGTGCCAAACTAATAGTTAGTGCACCAAAAAAAACTAAAGTATCAAAATGTGAATAATCCATACATATAGTTTAGGTACAAGGTCATTTCTACTTTTTATAAAAAGTTAAATTAATGAGATATTTTGAAGAAAGGGCCCATGCCAAAACTATATATAACACAGACTCTCGTAATTTAATAATACGTACTATTTCTTCTTTTTCTTCTTCATCTTCTTACACAATTTTAATAATGAATTCAGATTCAAGTTCAGCAGATTCAAGTTCAGCCAATAGCATAGTACAATTTTTGGAGAACAAAACCATTTTAATCACGGGTGGATATGGATTTCTTGCTAAAGGTACGTAATTTATATTACTATATACGATCTTCATGTTTTTAATGTTCATATAATTTATATATACATAACCATATACTATTGTTGTTGTTATGGCATAGTTTTATTGGAGAAGATTCTAAGGATTCAACCAAATATAGCAAGGATTTATCTTCTTCTTAGAGCTTCTAATTCTAAGTCACTCATGCAACGGTTCAAAGATGAGGTGATCAATATAAAATATACATATATTAGATAATTTACTCATATATATATATATATATATATTGAATTTAACTTTTTACATATATATATTTATACGAGTGTGTAGGTTATGGGCAAAGAGGTGTTCAAAGTTCTAAGGGCTAAATATGGAGAAGATTTTGATTCTTTCATCGCCGGAAAAGTGGTTCCGGTGGCCGGAGACGTCTCCTCCGACAACCTAGGATTAAGAGATCCTTGTACGATGGAAAAAATGTGCAACGAATTAGACATCATCGTCGGTTTGGCCGCCACAACCAATTTTGACGAAAGGTTTCAAATTTCACTCCATCAACAAAAAGCAATAATATATATTAATATTTTCGTAGTATATTTTCTCGGAAAATTGACACTTTACTACACACCGATTCATGCTCTAATACACTAACTATTCATATCTCTATTTTTGTAATGTTCCGAAAATTCTCAACTTGTCCGAATAATTTTTTGCTAAATCGTTATTTATTCTTGAATCAAATTTATTTTCATATTTATCTCCGACTAATCTGCTACTAAATTTTTAAGAAATAGTTAAGGTAGTAAAGTATAAAACGATTACGTGAAGTAAAATATTATTTTGCCTACTTTCTTTTATAGATTTTATGGGTCTATAATTAATTATTTTATATTTTATTGTTGTTGTTGTGAAGATATGATGTTGCAATGGGCACAAACACTTGGGGAGCTTTGCATACACTAAACTTTGCGAAAAAATGTGCTCAAATAAAGATGCTCCTCTATGTGTCCACAGGTAATAAATTATTTAATTATTTTTCAGTTTATAATAAACATGTATCTAATTGGTTAATTGTTTGATTAATTAATAGTTATGATTATTTGCAGTTTATGTTTGTGGTGAAAAAGAAGGTATCATCTTAGAGAGTCCATTGTCAATTGATGGAGAGACCAAATTAGATATTGATGCAGAAAATAAATTGATAAATGACAAGTTATGCGAGCTTAGATACAAGAATGCTTCGGAAGAAGAAATCAAATCTACTATGAAAGTACTTGGGATGATAAGGTTTGTATTACCTAAATTATAATGTTTATGATTCGATATGGGTCGAATCGATTCTGATCTCACTGAACTGATCTGATATTCGGGTTTTAATAACTCTGCATGGATTTAATTTAGGTGGTCTATTAGAATAAAAGATTCTGATTTTAGAGATGACAAAATTTCTGAAACCGATAAGAATTTATTGTTACTGTTCTGACGGCGTAAGTGACGACTTTCAAAAAATCCATTCTTCTGTGCTATGCAGCACCGTAGGTAGAGAGGAAATAATACTCTTCGAATCCGAAGAGGACTTGAGACTCTCAATCTGACATAATATGCTCTGAACCTACATCATTGTCATCCTATTATATTCCTATTTCGATCAAATAAAAAAATAATCTTCAAAAGCATAAAAACGAATAATTGAAGAATTAAAATTTGAATGACAACAAGGAGATTTATGATCTCTTTTCGACTCCAAACAGATCAAGAATATCAGATCTCATGGTGAGTTATGAATATTTTGTCTCTACAGAAAACATGTCTAAAGCAAAATTTTTAATCATGTCGAATTAAAATAGGAATATTGATTTTTGTTAAAATAATATTTTGTTCTTCTAAATATTTTATTTATTTATGTAAATATTGATAGGGCCAAGGAACATGGATGGCCCAACACATACGTATTCACAAAGGCTATGGGAGAGATGATTTTAGAAAAATTCAAAAATGAAGTGCCCTTAATTATTCTAAGGCCCTCAATGGTCTCTAGTACTTTTCAACAACCCTTCCCTGGTTGGATCGAAGGTGTAAGGTATTATTTTATTTAAGTTGATTATTGATCACTATGATCATTATTTTGTTACTCTAAATTAAAACTTCAAATTCAAGATTTTTAATTAATTATCGTTGAATGCAGAACCTTTGATGGTGTAATTGCTGGCTACGGTAAAGGGAAAATCAAGTGCTTACCTGTTAATCTCGTATCCTTTTTCGATCCCGTAAATTCGTCGTGAAACCAATAATTCTGTTATGATATCAATATTTTTTAAAATGTCAGGTACTAATCGGGTGGATGAGAACTCCAAGAACTAATAAAAAAATTATTTTTCATTAAATAGATTATATAAATATATAATAAATGTTTAGGATATAAAATTTTAATAATTGTTACAATAAAATTTTAATAATTGTTACAATAATAAAATTACTGATAAAATACTTATCAGTAAAAATTATTTGTTTTTGACAATATACATATTTTAAATTATAAGAAAATCAAATTTGGAAAAAATAATTTAAATCCACCTAGACTTGCCTAGGTCTGCCCTACACCCGCCTAATTATATCTAAATCTGCCTAACCAACTTTTAGATTGTTCGAACACCGATAATCAATTATATAATATTATTATTAAATATATTTTTTATGTCATGTACACAGATACCAGCTGATATGGTGATAAATTCAATTATTGTGGCGATAACAATTCATGTTATAAACAAATCTTCTAGTGACATTATATATCACATCGGATCGTCATCGAAAAACCCGATAAAGAATGCAGCAATATTTAGTTATATGCTACAATATTTCACGAATAATCCATTAATGGATGCAAGAAAAAAGACAATAAAAGTTAAGAGATTAGTAGCGCTCAACACAATGGTGAAGTTTCGAAGGCACGTGATGATTCGTTACATGTTACCGTTGAAGGTCTGATTCATTTATAAGGTTCAACATGTTTTTATACATAGTTTATGTTTGAAATAGAATTATTAAATCAATAATTGATCATTAATAGTGTTTTTTTTATATATGTAGGGACTGCGATTGATGAACATAGCAACTTGCTTGCATTACAAGAAATTGTATGATACTTCAATGCGGGCAATCGAATCGGCGATCCGATTAGTATACTTATACGAACACTATCTATTTTGCAAGAACATGTGAGTTTTTTTATTAATATTACGTCACTTTTCTTAATTACCTTTTAACATATTCTATTCTAATACTAAATTGAATCTCGAACCTTGACATTATGTAGGAGCGAGCAAAGTCAAACTCAATCTAAGTAGTAAATATAAAGATTGTGTACCAAAGCCTAGTTTATTTGGGTTAGTAGAAGATAATATGTATGTGAATAATTTATCGCATGCATTCTTTTTTTAAGAAAAATCTATATACTATATATAAATCAGAACCGCAATTCACGTTTTAGAATTACAATAAGGGTTATGGGACAAAATCCCCACTTGAATTTAAATCTAAATTAACGAGCCCATATCATACAAGTATTGTATAGTCTGAAGTTCATAAGTTGTCTGTTATGATTTATGTGTAAAAATTTACTTACACAGCGACCGGCATGGAATAAAAAAAATCATAGATAATAAAGCTACGTAAAGTCAAGAGGTACACTGAACTAACAAAATTAACATTTAATTATGGAGTTCGAGCAAATATATATATATATATATATATATATATATATATAAGAGTTATATTTATTAGATAAAATAATAGTTTTTTAATGATTTGTTAATACATTAATTACCCAAATTATAATGTGCAAAATGCAGATTTGATGATAGAAACTCAGAGGAGTTGAGATTGAAAGCAAGAGAGATGGGATTGGAGGAAGAAGATGGATTCAACTTTGACCCAACAACAATTGATTGGGAACACTATTTTATCAACACTCACATTCCTGGCCTTGTTCATCATGTTCTATTGAAAAGGCCCAATTGAATTCAATTAATTTCTCATTAATTAATCACATGTTTGAACAAAATAAATTTCGAGTAAGATCGTATTGGAAAAAGAAAATCTCATCAGAGTCACAAAAAAAATGAACACCTTAAATATTCGACAAATATATACAATAACCGTGTCGACATCTTGAAAATTTTGTAATCACATTGTGCTAAAATTGATATATTCCATATAATTTATCTGATGTTTTAATGTAAAAATGAAATTGTTTATAAGTGTGAGTTGGTATATTATAATATTTATCTACATGAATTAAAAGTTGTATAAAATATATTGTTGCAAATATTTTTCTTTGGAAGCAACAAATTATTCAATATTCATTTCAACGTAGGTGGGATAATCCCACACTAATTGTGGTCTATTAAAATATTTTAAATTTCTAATAAATTACCAATCCTCAATAGATCAGGTGGACGCAAGAAATATTCAACAAATAATGACAAATAAGTGTTGTAATATATTTTAAAATTGGTATATATTTCATCCAATGTATAATAAGTGATGTTATAAACTTAAATGTAAAAGAAAATTCTCTACGGTAGTTGTGAGCTAATATATTATAAAATGCAAGAGAAATTGTGTAAAGTGATGGTGAATTTTATATATTTTTATTTTGTTTTAATTATAAAAGGACTAAAATATTCCTATTATTAATTCTTTAAAATTTTAAATTTCACCAATTCAATCGAGATTTTATCCACAATTTATTATACATGAAGATGGTACGATATATGGGCAGGTATTAAATATGAGTTGGTGGGTGCTTTATAATTATTAACTGTGACAGTAGATTTCAAAGAGTATATACTCGACAACAATAATTAAAATTGAAAATATAAGTTAGTTAATTAATTAAACTTAGAAAAGATAGTGTATGTGTTTAATATCAGTCCTATTGCAGGTACATGCGGCAGCTATATCTAATAATTTAAGACTTTAATATTTGTCCTGTTATTGCGGCTAATTAATATAAGAAAAATGGGATTTCAATTAGGTCACTAAAAAAATGTGTAGTACGTGAGTTCGTCAAAAACATGTTTAATTACAGTGTCATAATTTTTGTTATTTTTTTCTTCATCATCTCGTCCATGTGCCCGGGACGTGACCAAATTTTTTTAATAATGGTCAAACTTAGGGGGTAGTGCCCACCCAAAACTGAAACCGAACTGGGATCCAAACCGAAATCGAACTAAAGAACCGAGAACCGTAGGTATCGGATCGGATTTGGATCTCAAAATTGAAAACCGAATCAATTCGGTTTGGTTCCGGTTCTAAGAATATAGAACCGCTAATTAATCGTTTCGGAACCGAACCGATTTTGGGGGGTTTAATTAGTATTTTTTGTATTACAATTTTATGTTTTAGCCTAAAAAGAATTTAAATTGAACAATATTTTAATATCACATTAATTGGATTTAATTAAGCAAAACTATACAACTATATTAGAGAATCGGACCCTTAATTTCACAATTAATCATTCAATTGGGTCTAATTGGGTAGAACCGAGAACCGCACCGTAGAACCGGGCCCAGAACCAAACAGAAACCGACTTATCGGGTCTGGATTTGGGTCTCCAAAATGAAGAACCGATTGATTGGGTCCGGTCATGTTCTGACCGGTTCGGTCCAGTTCCGGAACTGTGCCCAGCCCTAGTCAAACTACCCTTAATTAGGCATAGAACCTCTCATATGAAATCTTTAATATTAAGTGCAACACATGAATATTGAAAAACAGTGTTCCAAAGGAGGAGAAGCTAAGGGAGACTTGTTCCATTGCTCAAACTGAACCATCCATCTCAAAAGTTAAATTATATTCTCATCTAATCACTTTGAAAATTTTTTGGATTCAAAACAGTGAATCCGAAATCGAGTTCAGAAAAATTAGGGTTGCAGTACAACAATCTCTTACCGTGTATTTTGCACATCCAACGTATTTTGTGGCCACATGTCGTACGTATAGAAGATATAACGGTAAAAAAAACTGAAATTATAACAATGAGACTAAAAATGTTTTTGGTGACCTAATAAAATAAATTAGATTTTTGGTGACCTAAATGAGACTACAAAATTTTGTGATGATTAAAGTGAAATTACCCCTAAAAAATAATAATTTATTAGTATACTAACTATACTTTCTTTCACAATATAATACTTCAATCAACTTTTTTTAGTGTCATAACTATTAATTTGAAACAACATAACATTAAAATACTTAAACTCCTTTTGGTTACGTGTTAGTGTGGACCATCTTTTTTCTGGTCGATTTCAGTTGGACCGTAAGTGAGTCAATTGAGTATATGTTCTAACCCTTTTCTCTCTACACACAACCCTAGGTTTTCATTACCGACTCGTCGGAGGAGGAGCGCCCGCCTCCAACCTTGTTCTCTTCCACGACAATCCTTACTACTCTATCTGATTGATGGGTAGATAATTAATGGAGTCACATGCAATAAAATCTAAACCAACCAAAACCCACACAAATTATGTTACAACTGTAACATGAGAAGAGAATCGATCGTACACACGTTTCATGTTCACGTGATCTTTTGTTTTGTCAAGAAATGGCGTAGATGCGTTAGGTTTCACCTTAATGACACGCAACAAATGAATCATTCAAATGGTGACTTGTTTGGTGTGAGCGACATGGTCGATATGTTTCGCCTGTTCCGTTTTCAAAGTGACAATTCTACATTAATTTCAACACCTTCCGCTGTAATTGTGTAATAAAAAAGATATTCATAATACGTTTTGTCTGGTAATTACTAAATTTATGAATTACGGTCAACAAACAGTATGCGCCAACTACAAGGTATATTGGTGAAAAGTCTTATAATTGCTTTATATAAATGATATCGAAATAAATTCATACTATGCATTCTTTGTTTGGATTAATCCCATCCCCACCTGACACTTCCTGATAGAAATAATGAGGGATAAATATTATTAATGTGTGTTATGATGTGCAAGAGACCTCTATTTATAGAGCGATAGGAAAAACCTTAATACATGTGAGAAAAAGAAACGTAAATATAAAAAACTTAATATAATCTAACCCAACCCTTCCTTATATAAAAATCTATTGAGTTTGACTCATATCCGATTGGGTATACATACACATTATTTTTAAAAAAATGATCTTATATACACTTTAATATGTTGTTTTTATTAAAATCATAAATAATTTTATCAAATAAATAAATAGGGTATGGGGGGGGTGCGGATTTTTCCTCTCGACCCTAATCCAATCGCCAAAAGCTCAATAACATGACTCGATTGGAACTCGAGAACAAATATGCCATGTTAGATATAATGCTTTGATTTGAATGAGAACCCGTTGAGATGATCTTGCCGTCAATAATCTTGTCACGACATTTCAACCGATAAAGAAGGTTCGAACTTTAATTTTCTGTTTCTTGAACTTTCTAGTTCTTGTCAAATTAAGTTTCATCTACTTAGTTATATTAGGAAATTGTAGTACTATAAAGGGTAAATTTTACATGATCCCCTTAATTATACGCGTGTCTCACATGACCCCCCTTAACTACAAAATCAATCTGTGAGGTGCCTTAACTATCCAAAAATCCCACTTTACCTTTTTTTGTTGAATTTTTTCAAAATTCTGTTATGTTTTTTGTGAAATGACGAAAATACTCTTATATTTGAAAAATTAAAATAAATAAATAAAAATGATTTTGAATTTTTTTTCTATTTTCTCGTTGTACAAAATAAAGAATAAAAACAATATTTTAGTATTAATTTTTTATTTAAAAAAAATTATTTATAAAAATAAAAAACGATGTTTAAAAGTAATTTTTTATTTTTTATTTTTTTTGTAAGAAAAACTTTTTAAAAATTATTTTTACTATTAACAAAATTTTATTATTAATTTTGTACAACGAGAAAATTAGAAAAAAAGTTCAAACTCATTTTTATTTATTTATTTTAATTTTTCAGATAGAAGGGTATTTTCGTCATTTCACAAAAACTTAACAAAATTTTGAAAAAAGTCAACAAAAAAAGATAAAGTGGGATTTTTGGATAGTTAATGCACCTCACAGATTGATTTTGTAGTTAAGGGTGGCATGTGAGACACGCGTATAATTAATGGAGGTCATGTGGAATTTACCCTACTATAAATATTCTGTATATAGTTTCTCTCAAATAAAATTTGATATATGTAGGCCACACTTTATCAACAAATCAGTAAATTTTTGAGCCGCTGGGTTTTGCGGACTGTACCTTCCTCTTTTAATAGGTAAGATTTTCGCCTGATAGTGGCGATTTCTCACGACGACGGCAGATTGTTTCGGGTGGCGGCGGCTTCTCGAGGTAGGCAGCGTCTGTGGTGTCGTGCAGCGGTGGTGCATACAATAGCATCGACGGAGGAGGTTTCGAGAGAGGGAGTCGATACGAGGCGGAGAGGTTCGGCTATGGAGAAGGACGACCAAGGGAGGTCTTGGGCGGGTTTGCAGAGGGAGGGAGGTGTCGTGGGAGGTGGCTCGAGGAAGTGGAAGGGGCAGAGAAGGTTCGGGGCTGTGGGAGGAGGCTCGAGGCGGAAGGGGTAGGCGCGGGTTGGAGGATTTGGATCGACAGAGGCAGAGGGGTTGCAGGAGGCAACGGGGAGAGAGGTTGGGGAGGTCCGGATGGGGTTTGGAAAGAGGAGGAGGTCGGGTTCGGAGCTGGGTTTCGAGTCGGGACGGGATGCGACCTGGGAACCGTATAGGTGGTGTGGTGGGTTGGTGGATCGGTACTTGGAGGGAACTGGAGTTATATGGGGTCAATGGGCAGACTCAGGCAAGCATACTGAACTAGGGGGTCTCGGCTGGCTTAAGCTTCAATACGTCACCGGAGTGCCATATTGGGATCGGTACTGGAAGGAAACGGAGGGTCCCTGGTGTCGATGGGTTGATCTGGTTAAACCCAATGAGTTGAGAGAATTTAAACTTCGCAATACTGACCGTAGGATTGATCGAGGAAGCTGATTTAAGGTGGTCTGCAGCAAGATCACGGGGTTTCTCCATCCCTATAAGTTGGAGGCCGTGGCTCTGCATGATGCTAATTGGTTCGAGTTGATCGGTCTTCAGGGTTATCATGGAGGCCTAAGCAAACCATTCTGCAGCAAGATCACGGGGTTTCTCCATCCGTATGAGTTGGAGGCCGTGGCTCTGCAAGATGCTAAACGAGTCAAGCTGAATAACTTTGGGGGAATTTGCAAACGGGGTTGCGAACTACCCACAACCGGAACGTGCAATCAAATGGCTCACGAATTGGCCAATTTTTTCTTAACTAACCGTAGTTGAATTTATGGTAAGGGGGATGTCCCACCAACTGTAACTTCAGCTATCCGGCTTAATGCCTGGTTAGTTGCTATTTGCTAAATAAAATTCGATTTTATTAAAAAAAACAAATAAGTAATTTTTTATTATTTAATTGTTTATTCTTTCCATATATATATTGTAACATTTATTGTACTGAATTGATAAATTTATGAGTATGGAATCGTAATAACTTGTGGACAGTTAATTGTACATGGCATGCATGGGCATGGGCATGTTCCTGTGTGGGCAGGACCATGTGATCATTCTCGTACAGTCACATCTCTATGGCTGTTGGATTCAAATGATCAAAACTCACATGCCCACTCGTGACTGGTTCTTGATTTAGAGAACGACCTTCTTTGATGTTGATGCTTATGGATTCACTTTCAATCTATAATACACAATTTGAACATTCTTTATATATATATATATATGCTGTGTTATTAATTGTACATATATAATTTGTTAATGTTTTTAATTTGGGACCTATATACATACATTTGCTATTGATTGCTTTTAAATATTTTGGACTAATACTCTACCAACCAACTACTTATTTATTCTTTACATAAATTTTCATAAATCTTAATTTTATCTACCCGTGAAAAGTTAACAATAATCTCATCTTTAAAATAAGTGGTCCAATAATTATATTTTGTTTGATTAGTGATCACTGATTAATTAATTATTTTAATTAATCCTCTATGTCTATAAATATCTGACATTTTCAATTATTTTAATTATATATAATATGTTAGTCTTTTGAGTCACTTACGAAATTTAATGTATATATATTTTTTAAAAAGCTCGTCATAATTAATAAGACTGAGATCTTCTTAATACATACTGAAATTATCTTGATTTAAGAAACTTTAATTATAAATACGATAAATAATTAGGGATGGTATGGTTACCGATTATCCACGACTCGTTGACTTGCCGACCTTTAGGCTCCTACATTATGGGGCATGCATAAAGGACCATATCTTATATTAAATCTCATTTAATATCTATATATAATTTTATCAACTTTAATTATTTACAGAAATTAAAAAAATAAAATTCTATATAAACAAACCCAAAACAAGCCTCTACTCACTCACCATTTCACTTCCTCTTCTCTCCATAAACCTTTCTATTTTTTGTTCTTCCTGCAACAATGGTCTCTGGCGAGAGTGGCAGTACCGTAAATTTTCTCGAGAACAAGACCATTTTAATAACCGGCGGCACTGGCTTTCTTGCTAAGAGTAAGTAGAAACTCACATTTTAATGTTGAAAAATTGTTTAATTTTTTAATGTAATATTTGAATTTTATTATTTTTTTATAAAGTTTTCTTGGAGAAAATATTGCGGATTCAACCTAATGTGGCCAAGATTTATCTTCTCATTCGCGCTCCGGATCTTACTTCCGTCATTCACCGCTTCGAAAATGAGGTATGTTCGTTGTGTTGTAAGTTATTATGTCGTAATTTAATATAATATTGTATTTATGATTTTAACATATCGATCAGGTGATCACGAGAGACCTGTTTAAAATTCTAAAGAGAAAATGCGGGGGAAATTTCGACCACTTCATATCGGAAAAAGTAGTTCCGGTGGCCGGAGACATCTCGTGCCATAACTTGGGAGTGAACGATGATAAAATGAGAGAAGAAATGTGGAGAAATTTGGACCTCATCGTCAATTTCGCTGCCTCCACCAACTTCGACGAGAGGTTGGAGTTTTCGATGAAAATTAGAGTCTCTATCTCCTGCATTAAATTTTTATTTTTATTTCTCTTTCTAATGTTTTTTTGTTTGTTGTTTAAGGTACGATGTTGCAATGGGCATTAACACTTGGGGACCTCTCAATGTCCTCAACTTTGCAAAGAAATGTGCGAGCCTAAAGATATTGGTTCATGTATCTACCGGTAATTAATTGTTTGATAGAAAATTTTGTACATTATGTGAGTTTTTTCAACGTTACTTAAAAATGAGAGGACAAAATACTACTGCTCCTTCAACTTTTATTAAATGTAAAAAAAACTCACATTAAAATACTAACAAAATATTATTTTTAATAATATTTTTAAAAATATTAAAATAAAAATATTAAAAATAATATATATATATATATATATATCTATACACACACACAATATTAAACCCAGACAGATAACAATTATTTATTTCATAAATATATTTTTCAAAAGTTAAAAATAATATATTTTAATTTTTTTTCAATATAATTGGGTTTTATTTTGTTTTTAGTGTTAAGGGTATTATACACAATTCTACACAAAGCCGGCGTTGTTATAGATGGTGAAACAAAAAGAAAATTCGCCACAATGATTAATGATATAAAAATAATATATACACCCATTACCGAAGAACATGAAATGGCCGATGTAGTGATTTCGGTTTGTGCATGACATGATATATCAATACCTACGTGATGCAAAGTACCGTGTCAGCTATTTTTATGTGAGGGTTTATCAGCGAAATTCAACACTGTTGTTTCAGAATTTTCAATCATAATTGTAATAAATTGAATAATAGTATACTGTGATGAACGTGAATCACCCGTTAAATTAAATTTTAATTTTCTTCTTTATCGGTACGTAGCGTATGTATGTGGTGAAATGGGAGGAGAGATACAAGAGAAAGCATTCAAAATGGGAGAGACTTTGAACGGAAAGTCAAAATTAGACATTGTTGAAGAAAGCAAATTGGCTGAGGAAATGTTGACTCAGCTCCGAGCTCTTGAGCCTACGGAAATGGCCGTCACTAACGCCATGAAAGATTTTGGCATTAAAAGGTAAATAATTTTCAGATTAATTAGTGTTACATTCGGTATAAATGATAGTTAAATATATTTTTCGGGTCATAATGATATTTAATATTACATTATGCGTTATTTAGTTATACTCTTTTCAGAGTTGTTATTTTCTTTTTAAGAAAAACTCCACTTTATTACATACGTTGAACGTCATCGTACTGGATAGCGGCTAACATATTTGGAAAAGAATATACAGACCCCAAAAATCTCAAACTAAATTACATGAAACAAACTTGACTCCTAATTTACGTCAAAATTAAGATACAAGAATTTGTGTCAAAATCTAACATATGTTATATATATTTAATTTCTGATTATTCTCGTGATAAATATCTCGTCTTTCAAGTAATGTTTGATTAATGTGTCTAGAATTAGTGTCACCACTACGTTAATGAAACCCAATTTTGAAGTGTTGATTAAAAAGAAGTTGGTGTAATTCTTTTCTATGGTTAATCACTAGTTTTTATGTAATTAATGGGTGATTATTGAATGATTAGGTCAAGACATCACGGTTGGCCAAACACATACGTATTCACAAAGGCTATGGGAGAGATGTTATTAGGCAAATTCAATGAAAATCTTCCACTCGTCATTTTGCGTCCTACGATCATTACAAGTACTTACAATGAACCCTTCCCCGGTTGGATCGAAGGTTTAAGGTACTATAAACCAGTTTTAATTTTTTCAATCTAACTTTAGAATGCAACGAACAAATAAATAACAATACTTTTAAAGTTAAGATTTATATTGTTGTCGTGATTTTTAACATGAAGTAGTATTTTTGTTGTATGTTATGTTGCAGAACAATCGACAGCATAATTGCCGGGTGCGCTAAAGGAAAAATCAAGTTCTTGCCCTATGATCCTCAACTAATTTTCGATGCGGTAAAACTATCGTTTTGACATTCATATGTTATATTTTTTAGCGGGTAGAGATGGAAATATAATCTAAATCCAAGGAAAATTCTTTGAATCCATCGTGGCGTCACCCTTACAAAGAGACAAAAGATATCATAAACTTGATGCAAACCCGATACTCTCGATTCGATCAGACTGAAGTAGAAACGTGAATTATAAAACCCGCCCTTTTGGATCAAACCCGGCGAGTAGGGATATAAGATACTCTCAACTCGACCGGAACATAGTAGAAACAAGAATCATAAACCCATTCCTATGGATGACGAAATCCCCAAATCTAACGGAGACCCGACATTCCTGATCCGACAAATATCGGATGGAGGAGTCCACTAAACCTGCTATGACTGAAACCCAATAAAGATCTGATGTCTCCAATCTAACATCGTAGAGGACAGAAATCACAAAACCCGCTCCGGACCATTTTACCCTCAAATAATTGGTGGGTCCCCTAAAGTAAATATTTGGTGGGTGCAGATGCCGGCAGACATGGTGGTGAACTCAATAATTGTGGCAATGGTTCCGGAAACAAGCGAGGGCAAAAGCGTAATTTACCACATAGGGTCCTCTTGGAGGAACCCAATCACTTTCACGAATCTGCAAGCTTATGGGATGCGTTACATTGCGAAACATCCTTTGATGAACAAAGAAGGACAGCCCATTAAGGTTCACAAGGTCTTCCCCTTCAGCACCATGTCCAAATTTCGCTTCTTCATGGCCATTCGTTTTGTGTTACCTCTCAAGGTTCGTGTCCTAAACGCATCTCGAGGGCAATTTCGTCATTTTATAAACAGTCGTATATAAGTTGCATCACTTAAATATGACGAATAGAGGGTTTATAGGGGCTGATAGAAAATTAATCAGATCAATAATCAGAAATGAACAGAAGATTAATCTAAAGAACTAGTGAACAGAAGATTAAATTATATATAAGTTACATTTTTAGTCTGATGAAAGTCACGATCAAAAGTAGTTTGTTAAAGATACTACATCAGATCGGCCAACCCTAACTATTTATTGCAACGTAAGTTAGTTTTGCATGTTTATGGATCGGTTTAAACTCTAGTTTATTTATGAAATAACAAAAAATTGAGATGAGGGGTAGTTTTCGGTTTGAAGTTTTTTCAAACTATGAGCGATATAATCAAAATACAGGCTAATAACATATAATGTTGTATTTGGATTTTATATCTAAATCTTCAATTTCTCTTGCTAATGTAGGTGTTGCAGCTATTGAGTTTGGTCTTTCCACTATATTTCAAGGACATGTACAATGATTACAATAGGAAAATCAAGTTCGTGATGCGACTAATAGATCTCTACGAGTCGTATATGTTTTTCAAGGGCATGTAAGTACATGATCGACCCATGATTGATCATAATTTTTCTTGATGTCGACCAATTAATTATAATTATTTTCTTTGTTAAAATTATACGTGGTTGCAGATTTGTTGACACAAACGCGGAGAAATTGCGAGAATCACTGAGAAAGAGAGGAGAGGGTGACTTATTCAATTTCGATCCCAAGTGTATTGATTGGGAATATTATTTCACCTACACTCATATTGCTGGTCTAGTCAAATATGTAATTAAATAATCTGCTGGTTTTAGGGTGATTAATTGGATATTATGTGCCTATCTAAGTTGGATATTGGGATATTTTCGTTTGTACTATCAATAGGTTTGGCTCTTAAGTATATATATCGAATCATTTTAATTCAGCTTGTAATTTGTGATTATAATTACATTTTTAATAAGAATATATGTTTGTTGTATAAAAAAGTGGTGACTAAAGTTAAAACTTATCTTAAAATAGAAAAAAAATTGTTCTTATAATTTTTTTTTTTGGAAAAAGACACTTTTGTGTACCTGAATATACACTTTTAACACTTTTATACCTTAATTTTTTTTTTCATGCATTACTTTCATTCTGGGACAACTTTCTTCAGAAATTTCAAAATATTTAAAATACCCTTGAATTGAAGCAAAATTAAATCTGATTTAATTATGGTCTAATTAAAGAGTGTGAAAATACGAAATTGCCCTCAACTATTCATCAAAATTTTTAAAAGTATGCCACCCTTTCAACTATTCCTCTACTCCTCCTCCGCCACCCCCTCCTTACCGACGTTTCTCCGACATCCATCGACGGGGTTTCTCCGGCATGTGGGGAGCATGGTAGACCAACGAGGCCTCCCAAACACCTCCGCCAAGATGTCCGTCTCGACCTCATCGTCCTCGACCCCTCCTTCTCGTCTTCTCCGGTGATTCTTCGCCGGAGCCGGCCATGGTTTTTCCTCTGCAACCTCCACAACACAAAATGGCGAGTATCGACGAGGTGGGCAGCGGGCAGCGAGCAAAAGTGTAGAATGCGGTGCTCAGACGATCTTCTCCGGCACAGAATGGCCGGAAAAGAGATAGAGGGAGAGAGGGAATAAGAAATGAGTTCAAGATTTCAAAGTTTTCACTCGCCGGAAAGTGTGCCGAAACATATTTTCCGGCACACTTTCCGGCGAGTGCAAATTTTGGCACAACTTCGGTCACCTCCACCAACTCCGGTCACCAGGTACGAAGCCCATCAGGTAAGCTCTGACGATCGACGATGCTCACGATACTCTGTTTTGATGAAGTAGGAGGGTCCAATGACATTCACTTGAAAATTTGATGAATAGTTGAGGGTAATTTTGTCTTTTCACACTCTTTAAGAAATTGGGCCGGTTTTCTCCATTAGACCAGGAGTAATTTTGGTATTTTGAGAATTTTAGGAGTAAATTGTCCAAAATGAAAGTCAGGTACGAAAAAAAGAAAAAAAAATTAGGGTATGAAAGTGTCAAAAATGTATATTCAGGTGCACAAAAGCGTCATTTTCCCTATTATTTTAATTCTTAATATTTGTTTACTACAATGTTTGATATTGATGACCAATCTTATACTCAACTGATGAATCATTCCACTTTATTTTGATAAAAAGTATATTAAAAAGAGAGAGTTAAGCATATGTTTATTTTAATATTATGTAAAATACAGGCACAAATCCACATATATATGGAAAATCCTCAAGTTGACACGTGACAAACTCTTTGGAGAGATTTATGTCAATTCTATTTTTTATTTAAATAATTTATTTTAGTATACTAATATAATTAGAACTCAATTAACTGAATTTAAATAGTTTATTGTGGTATAATGATTTATCGTATTATACGAATACATTTCAAACTCAATTAAAAATTTAAATACTAATATATTGTAGTATACTGATACAATTTAATATTAATTAGGATTATGTTGGATTAAAATTCTTTTTCTAAATTAATTTGAATACGATTTGTTAACCAAATAAAACGATCTCTGTCTCATTCATTAGATTTTGATAATTTTTTTTTGATACGTTTGATTATGCAATATTCTGATCCGTCGTGTTGATTTTCATGAGACAAATAATGGATTGAAGAAGAAGAATTTTGTTGGAGTTGAGTACTTCAGATAGAATCAGCGACAAAACAAAGATCGGCAGTGATGACAAGAAAGTAAATGATTTGGTAATGTTCAAATGATAGTAAAATTTTTGAGTCAAGAAGTGATTTGTTTTTTAAGTTGATTTCTCCATATTATTGAGGAAAGAAATAACAGTTAAGAAACAGTCAATTGAGTTCAATGAACCAAAAAGCTATTATAGATCGCATAAAAGACGATACGAGTTTTACATGTATATCAATTACTTTTATAAAAATATCTATTTCTCATCTACTAATTTTTTATTTCTCGATATCTTGAAATCCGCAAGTCTTATTCAATAATTTATTTGAATTGTTCGTTATGTTGTCATTGAAGTATCATTGATATTTATTTTTTTAATTTGTTATTTTTAATTAATTTATAATAATTCACTTTTTAAAATTAAATTTGAGCATATTAAACAATCTAATTATTTAATAATATTTTACAAATAGCACTGTGCATCTCGCAGAGCTACGACCTACTTTAAAATTTGAGCTAAATTCATAAAAAAAACAAAAAACAAAGAGCTAGGGATCGGGACCTTATATTATTCATTTAATAATTATTTTCATGTATTGATATGCGTGCTTCTTAATGAAGAGTGGTCAATAGGGTACATACGAATTTATTTCAGGTCCTACGAGAAGTCAATTCGTGTAGGTTGGTTTGTGATAAATTATGTCAACTAAATCTTTAGGTGAGTAGATAAATCATGCTATTTCTAGAATCAATGAGAACGAATTGAAAAATATATATTTAATTTCTAAACATATTATTTTTAGATTATTTTTGTCTAAATATATAAATTTTGCAAATAAAAATTTATAATTTAAGAGCCTCAGATGGATCGCAGTCAGTATGATATTGAGCGTGAGGTTCTCTGCCTACCCAACTCAAAGGAATAGGGCATTCATTGTTTTTCTCGACCGCTTTCTCCTCATTTTTTATGCAGACGTCGACTTTTTGATCCTTGTTTGCCATGTGCACCCAGCTTTTGGTTTCTAGGCAGTTGTCTTCGACTTTATAGTCGAAGTACAGCTCGTAGAAGGCCCCACTCATTCAATGACAATGAGGCTGGCGTCAAACCGACAGCTCCAACATTTGAGGGTCCCGAGCCCTCTCTGAGCATCTCCAGAAAACTCTGTTGCCCCGACACTTCGTAAGTAAATCCATAGTCCTCTTGGCCCAGATATATTGGCTGAGTTGACTGCGGCGGTGATGGAGTGTACATATCATCATATGGAGTATCTGGCGCCTGTGCAACACCGAAAAACCGGGTGTCCATAGAACACCACCTAGGTGCCCTGGTCTTAGGAGCCTTAGGTTTCGGGTCCATAATCTATAATTGGAATAATTAATAGTTTTAGTACATGACAAAGGGGATGTTTTAATTAATTATAAAAATGACCAAACTACCCTTAATTCGGTCATTTTGACCGAATTACCCTTAAGAGGCCATAAAATGACCAAACTACCCCTAATTCGGTGAAAATGACCAAATTACCCTTAAGATGTTAAAAAATGACTAAACTACCCCTAATTCGGTGAAAATGACCGAATTACTCTTAAGAGGCCATAAAATGACCAAAATTTCTTTAGTTCGGTAAAAATGACCGAATTACCCTTAAGAGGCCATAAAATGACCAAAATACCCCTAATTTGATCAAAACAAACGAATTACCCTTAAGAGGGCCCTAATTTTGAAAATACCCCTAAGGGGTATTAGTTTTGTTATTTCCGAAAATATCCCTTGGGGATATTTTTAAATAATTCCAAAAATACCCCTAAGGGGTATTATTTTTATTATTTTCGAAATAAGTTCTCCTGGCTTTCACGTCATCCTTAGTCTTCTCCGCAATTCCAAGAACTGTAACTATTACGTTGTCGCATACGTTCTTCTCTATATGCATCAAATCCAAGACATGTCTGACTTGATGAGTTTTCCAATAAGGCAGCTCCTAGAAAATGTTTTTATGAGACCAACAGATAGGACCACCACCATCTTTTCGTGTACTGAACTTCCGATACAGACTAGGCGGTGGGTATTTATGACGTCCGATTTCTTTGAGTACGACATACCCTGAATGTCGTTCAGGCCTTTCCTGGGTCTCAATTTGACTGTTAAAGGCATCAGCCTCAAATTGCACTGGGTGGTTTTCTTGCAAGATTCTATGCGCACCTTGGTAACAGATTCTTGAGTTACTGCGTGAAGAAACAATCGCGTCCAAGCATAGAGGGCACGCTTTGTAGTCTTTAGTTTGGATGCCCCTAACATTCCCAAACGTGGGAAGTCACTTATTGTCCACATCACAGCATCACGCATTATGAAAGCATGTTTCTTAGAACTATCCCACGTGACAGATCTGTGCTCCCACAGATGGTTCAACTCATCGATCAGTGGACGCATGAAGTTATTTAAGCATTTTCCAGGTGATTTTGGACCGGATATCAACATGGTGAGAATATTATACTCCTTTCACATATTCATCGAGGGGGGGAAATTTAACAGGATCACGACTACAGGCCAGAAACTGTAACTCGCCGCACTAGGCCCATATGGGGAGAACCCGTCGGATGACAGTGTCAGCCGCATGTCCGATGGATACCGGGTATTTCTTTTCAAACTTAATCCAATCTGCACCGTCCGATGGGTGCACTAATATGTCATTGTCCTTATTCTCCCGCTCCATGTGCCATCGCATCCACTTAGCCGTCTCTGGGGAAAGATATAAACGTTGAAGTCGATGAGTCGATGGGAAGTAACACAACGTCTTCTTCGGAACCAATTTTTTTCCC
The DNA here is from genome assembly GCA_963920655.1 of Geranium rotundifolium. Classification (NCBI taxonomy): domain Eukaryota; kingdom Viridiplantae; phylum Streptophyta; class Magnoliopsida; order Geraniales; family Geraniaceae; genus Geranium; species Geranium rotundifolium. The sequence goes on along the minus strand of OY987317.1, from coordinate 1,144,170 downwards.
ACTTTAGCGTATCGTGCTTCTCCACAAATGTCACATGTCTGGAGTTCCGATTGGGTTCCGTAGTACAAAGTGCACCCATACAGACATGCATCATATTTCACGTGTGGCATTTCGATAGCCTTTATTTCTACTTTGTCGTTGTATAGCTAGATGGATATGTATTATGTTGGGGTAACGTACGACAATAATCTTTGGCGACCTTAGTAAAAGCCGCGTCAGACATCCTGGTGCTTGTCTTGATGGACAACATCCTTAACAACATTACTAAAGAAGTGTCCTCACTAGTCACGGCGCACGTCGTTTCGTACAACGGCTTTTTACGGATAATCACAAAACTACTTAATCCCTTAATCCATTCCTCACTCATTTTTACGGATCCTATCCATCGCCGATCCATTCTATATAATATATATAAATTATTAATGTTGTTACGTTTTTTAGTGGCTCATTTTTAGGCGATACGAAAAATGTCGAGCATCTGGTCAGGAAATATGTCAAGCAGTTGGTCTCAACATTTTGCGTGACATTTGTGAATCACACCAGAGGAAAATTCTCTTAAAACAGGAAACCAATCGCGATTGGAAAACTGGAGGATCTCCAGCGTGTACAAGACTTTAGGGAAGTCTTGTTTGAGTCATAATGCTTAATGTATTCCTGCCGTGATAGAGATTCCACAAAGATATCGTCGATATGGAATAAGAAAACCAAGATCGATTAGGATTAAGGAAACCTTAATTGGTTCGAAGGGTTATTTGCAGCTGCTATAAAAGCTTAGGCTCCACCCTTAGCAGCTGAGTGGCACTCCTTGTAAATTTTTTGAAAAATACATAGAGCTCTTAAACGTGCTGGACTGACGGGCTGAGAGGTTGTGTGTTTCTCGGAGAACGTTTGTGCATCACCCCAACAAATCGAGAAGATCTAGAGAGTGATTGTGGGTTTCTTGTGAATGCGTGATTGAAGGTTCACGTACAAGTGCATAACAGCGACTTGCCTCTGTGCGTCGAAGAGAAGTGTGTACGTTTGAACCGATCATCAATCTGGTTTTCCACAAATTGAACCGACCAGAATCGAACACCCCTAAGTTGTGAACTTACAATTTTTTACAAAGTGTATATTTGTCCTGAAATGACGAAAGTACACTCAAAATTCTTATTTTTATCTAAAATAAAAAATATTTTTTTCAACTCAGCTCGCCGGTTTTTCTCTTAATTCCGATGATGTGAGAGAATATTTTCGTAATTGAATAAAGTAAAGTTCACTATATTCATAGTGTGAGATAAGAAAAAAACCTAAAAAATACTAGTTGAACAAATATATATATTTATTTTAATTTAATAAATTAATTTAAAAGGTATTTTTGTCATTTTTGAACAAGTATATATTTTTTTTACAAGACAATGTTAAGTACACATCCACTTTTTGAAAAACTAGTGTGGGGATACGCGTGGCTAAGAAATAGTCACCAGTATCATCAAGGTTTGCAGTATAAATGTGTAATTAACTTTAAAACCGAGCTATACTAAATGCTTCAAGAAACACATTTGCGACATCCATAATATGTCAAATTAATGGAGAAAAAAGATAGAAGCCATATGTCTAGATGAGATGGTTATACGTAAAAATTAGAAACTTACCAGGACATGTAATCATTGGCACCAACTTCATATCCATAACACTCAAATTGAAAACTGCATTTCCACCAAAATGAGGCTAAAGAATGATAGCCCAGAGATGTATAAATTCTAGAGATAATTACACTTTGTCCACGCTAAAATGACTGATTTTACATTTTACTACAATTAAAAAAAAAGTTTACATTTTACAACAGCTAGTTACGTATTTTTTACATTTTGCACTAACGGTGTTAAACTTTGGATGGAAAATTTTCATGTTGTATGAAAAATCGAAATTGCCCTCAATTATTCATCAAAATTATAAATTGATGCCATTATTCGTCAAATTATAATATTTATTAATAATATATAATTTCTATTAATAATATTTATTAATAAAAATAATAATTTATTATTATTAATAATAAAAATTAAAAGTAAATTAATTATTAATAATTTAAATAATATCAATTAATAGTAATAATAATTATTATTATAAATAATAATAATATATTAAAATTTTCAAATAACATAACTCTCTCATACGATTGATTTAATAATATAAATAACTTTCAAGTATTTGTCTATATATTATTAATAATTGATTTAATTTTATGTGATAAATAATTATCACCAAAAATATTAATAATATAAATAATTAATTATTGATAACGTTTTTTAACATTTTGATCTAACACTCGTAATTGTTGGACAAATATTTTTAAAGAGTAAAAAATTTGTTGTCGTTGAATGGAATTTTAGACAAAAACTTATTTCTTCGAAATTGTTGAATTTATGATTCTATTCGATTTGATAAATTATGAGCCCTAACCAGAGCTTGTATGAGTGAGTTATGTCATTCGAAAGTTTCACCATATTATTAATAATTAATATTGTTTAATTGTTAAATATCAAAATAATATTAAGTATTAATAAATAAATCTTTCATTAAAGTTGTTGATCTTTCGGTTCTCTTCGATTTGATACACTATGAGCTCGAAATGGAGTTCGTATGAGAGAGTCATGCAATTCGAAAGTTTCAATATATTATTAATAAATAATATTATTTTAATCATTAATTAATATTATTTGAATTATTAATAATTAAACCGGGTCTGATCAGATTTGAGTGGAGGTTGGCCTTAGTTAGGGAAGGAAACCCAAAGGGTATTTTGGTCTTTTTTTTATAAAATAAAATTTTCATCCAAAATCTAACACTGTTAGGGCAAAGTGTAAAAAAACGGAATTAGCGTTAGCAAAATGTAAACTTTTTTTCATTTGTAGTAAAATGTAAAAGTGATCATTTTAGTAGGGGTAAAGTGTAATTATCCCTAAATTCTATTAGTGCAATAGCAGTCAAGAGATGCATATGGAGTTAAAGCATTTACACGTATATTTGATAAATGATTTTCTGCCTATATAAAATTAATACACAAGTTATGATATTTTTAATTTTTTTCTAAAATCAATTAGTTTGGACAGAATCGATCCAAATTGATTCAAAATAAGTTAAAATGAGTACAAAAGCGGTTCAAAGCGACCTAAATGTACAGCGTTACGGTCTGGCACCCGTGTGGTTTTCGGGCTATGGCGCCGCCATGACGGCGCATTTACAACACTACTGCTTGTAGATAATAAGGTGCAAAACCCTATAATAAAGCTGGGTATGAAGAAATATGAAAAATAACAAATAGTAATAGGTTTTTTTTTAATATTACGTCATTTTTCCTATTTACGTACCCATAAACTCACCCCACCCAAATACATTTTTCCTGAAATGTTGGAGGAGTGATTTGCAACATTTTTTATTTAAAGGAAAATAAACTTCAAATAAAGAATACCTAATGATATATGTTTTTATTTTATTTTGTAGGGATAATGTCACCTGACTACTCCTAAATTTGACGTATTTTCACCTGACTACCCTTAAAAAAATTTTTGGCATTGTGGGTACCCTAAATTTTCAAAATTCTCACTGTAAATACCCAAAGCCATTCCCGTTCATTTTTCTTCAAAAATCTGTTAATTTCAAGGTGAAAAGACTAAAATGCCCTTGAAAGTCTTTCTAACTTTCAAATCATGCCCTTTTACTCTCAATCCTCTTCTTCCTCCATTGGACCTACGACGCCATCAACTCCGCCTTCTCTGTCGCGTTCATGGCGGCGTCGCTGGCCTCCGACAGGTGGGTGGCGTGGGACGTCACCCCATGGACACCGGCATGATCGGAGCTTAGAAGAAAGTCGTCTTTGCCGGAACCGGTCATCTTCGCGATCCTCATGGTGCCGCCGGACAAACCAACCTTTCATCTTCCCAAAGTTAGATTCAAAAAATCCAACCTTGTGATTCCCAATTAATGCTTTCCATTTACTCTCCCAATTCATTAATTTGTTAACGAGAGCCAAAAGATGTCATGAAGATCAAGCCTCCCTCGCTCCAGTAATCAGCCAGATCTGCAGAGCTTCGCGACGGGTGCAGAGCAGGACGACGACGGGTTCCGAGCATGAAGGCGGCGTAGGCCTTGGCGGCATCCTCCGTCGAGTCGAGACCCATATCCGGCGTGAAGCTCCGCCGCCGAATCACAACCAGCTCGTTCCTATAGTGAGACTCGGCCACCAATCTGGCACTGGCCTCCATTGCCTCTCGCCCTTTCCTTCACAATTGAAAACACCCATATCAATCCTCTACCTCTCAAGATCTCTCATTTGCTTTGTGGGTTCTTGAAGTGGAAATAAAAGGTCGGGTTTGTATCAGTTTAAGAAAGGATGCGCGAGGAAGAGGAAGGGGAAGAAGAAATTGCAGGTGAGGTATAGAGGAAGAAGAGAGAGAGCTCAAATGACACATTTTGAAAATTTAAAACACTTATATGGTCATTTTAGTCTTTTCACCTCATAATTTAACAGATTTTTGAAAAAAATGGACAGAAATGGCTTTGGGTACAAACGGTGACAATTTTAAAATTTTAAGGTAGTCAGGTACAAATGTGTCAATTTTAGGAGTAGACAGCTGACATTATCCCTATTTTGTAACTTGCCCTAATTCTGATATGTTTCTCAGTGATCACGACTTCCTCTTTTGCTCTATAAATAAACCCTTAAGTCGGCTCAGCACATAATTGCTCCTCTTTCACCTCAAAGAGCAATAATGGAGCCGCCGGTGAAGAAAAAGGAAAAAACAACATCAGCAACCATACTCGCCGACGATCTATTGACCGAACTCCTCCGGCGACTGCCTCTGAAATCATTGCTCAAGTTCAAATGTGTCTCTAAGCGTTGGTTCTCTCTTATCTCCGACCCTTCCATGCCTCGTCTCCACCTTCCTCCTCCCGACGAGCCCCCCTACACCCTCCTCTACAAGTCAAGTGACGGCCAACTCCAGAGCATCCCTAAACTCGAGCCCTTTTATAGTTTCCGGCTAGGGTTCCCGCCAAGAGAAGGAACACAAGTCCTCGCCGCCGACAAGGGCTTGTTGTTGAGCGTCGACAGGAGTCGCAACACCTATTACGTCTCCGATCCCTTGACCGGCCAATGGACCGGTTTTCCCGGCCCCGACCGGACATATGAGTGGGACTGGTTGGACTGTTTGATTTACTACTTTGATCATCCCCGTGGTAACGGTTTGGGGGCCGGTCAGCCCCGTGACTTGGGCTTCGTCGCCGGCCCCGGTTCCGAGTACAGGGTGATTATCATTGATGAGTTTCATCACAACTACATGAATCTGGTTTCGTTCGATTCAGGGAAAGGTCGACAATGGAGGTCTTCGAGGGTTCTACTATCGCACCCCGTGGTAATATTATTATTCAACTTGTTAATTTACATGTACATCGATTTTTTCGAAAGTACTGTGTTTAGGATTTACAACATTAATGGTCTTTGGAAGTTGAGTTTAGGACATCTACATAATAGGGTTTACAATAATTGAACATGTCACTAATCTTAATTTGCTAACATGCAAGTCAAATAGAGAAATTATTTTAACATTTGAGTAATTTTAACCTGTACAGGATGTGCCATTATTTACCTATATCACATAATTTTATCTTGCATTAACTTGTGAAACTATAATTTTTAGCAGTTAAAAGGATACAAGAGACTGGATCTGGGAGTGCTCTATAAGGGTGCTCTGCATTGGTTGGCGAGAAGTCAAAGTTCGGCTCGTGGCAAAATCGTTGCATATGACCCTGCAATGCATGAATCAGAAGGCGATGATTATAAATGTCGAGTCTTTGAAGGTGCACCTCACAACCCTGATGTATTAGGAGGCTTGGGATTGAGCGAAGGAAAAATCACATATGCAGAGATTCGTGAAAACTCACTCATATGCGTGTGGGTGCTGAAAGACTATGATTCCACAGAATGGTGGATGGCACACAAGATTGTCGAGTTGGAGATGATAATGGCGAATTCCTCCTTAAACCTCGGAGGGGTAGGAGAATACCACAAAATAATTTTGTGGGATTTCAATCCGGTCGACAAAGACGTGGTGTATTTTTGTGTTACGCCAGTACGTCTAGATGCAAGTTCATTTCCGAGGTCAATTGTTTCTTACAAGATTTCGACGCGGACCATGAACATTTTGTTTACTCCTCGTTACGAGGATTTCGGTTGCCCTACGATCTCTGCAGTACCGTTTGTGCTCTCTTCATGTTCAACTCTACTTAATTAACTAAATAAAAAGTTTGTTAAAAGAAAAAAAAACATTTTGATAGCGACAATAGGTAAAAAATTAAATATAATCTTATATGTCCCATCCCATAGTACATAATTAGTTTCAAGAGGTAATGACAGTTGACTATAGCTAACTATAGTCCAACGTCTGTTAAATCTAATTGATTTGGTTTGTCAAAAAGTGTAAAATGCCCTCGATGGTTTTGGTCTGTTAAACCATTCTGATTGGTTCAATTGATATGATTATAAAATGACTGTTTTGCCCATGATTGAATACTCAATTTAACTAATTAATGGAGGGCAAAATTGACTTTTCAATTACAAATATATAATTATATTTCTTTAATAATTATATATATATATATATATATTATCATTAATTAAAGGATTATTAATTATATAATAATTACCCCTTAATTATATCATTAATAATCTTAATTAATTGATCAGTCCTTCATCTTCTCCCTTTCTCTGTACAACCCACCATCTCCACCTCAAACCCTAGCCCTCCACCGACGACTTCGTCGTCGAGAACAAAATTGGCGCCGGGAGCTTCGGCGTCATGTACAAGGGCAAGACCCCATCTCCGGCTGCGACTCCAACAGAGCCGAGGCGTTCACGCTCGCCGTCGCCACCGAAGACTTCGCCGTCGAGAACAAGATCAGCGCCATAACCTTTGGCGTCGTGTACAGGGGCAAGCTTGGGGACGGCCGAGAGGTCGCGCTCAAGACGGCGAGGCCTAACCTACCGGGCCGGACGGGAAGTTCTACCCTGACCAAATCTGCAGACGGCGCGGGCTCGGAAGCGCCAGGAGCAGGTCTCCAGATCTGGTAGTCGATGGCGGAGGTAGACCTCGCCGGATTTAGGTTGTCTCCTCCAGATCTGCAGAGGTGGTCAACCACGCCAAGAACCTCGCCTCAGCTTTCGCCGACGAGGCTCTACCTGGAGATCATGTTCCTGGAGAATTCGTTGCCTCTGCACAGGACCCTCGTCTCGGTCCTCGCCAAGACCCGAAATTTCAACCCTTTGGTTTCTGGGTCTTTTCAGGTCCTCTGCAACGAGCACGGCGGCGCCGGAGCCGGAGGGAAGCGGTTCTGCGTGTCGAGGGTGGCTCTGTCGGTGATGGGTATGCCGAAGTTGGGGCATTTGGTTGATGTAGTGGATGATTGTGCGGTTCTGGTGGCTCGGGACATTGTTTCTAGGCTGAGCGCGATGGTTATGGAGACAAACGGGTGGGCTCGGTTGTCTCCGATCGTGATGGAGCAGTGCCAGGAGGCTATGTCGTGTGTGTACTACTTGCTCCAGGCGGCGGCGGTCGGAGTCGAGAGCAGGCTGCCAGAGATGGAGAGCACGCGGAAGAAGAAGAAGGGTTAATTAGGGTTAATCAAGTTTAATTAATGATTAAGATTATGATTAATAATAATAATATTATATATATTTAAATATTAAAGAATTATAATTATTATTTGGGTAAGTGAAAAGTCAGATTTGCCCTCAACTTATTAGTTAAATTGAGTATTCAATTAGGGGTAAAATAGTCATTTCATAATCATATCAATTGAACCAATCAGTCTGGTTTAACAGACCAAAACCATTGAGGGCATTTTAGACTTTTTGACAGACCAAATCAGTTAGATTTAACAGACGTTGGGCTAAGTGTCGCTTATTTAAACTTGAGGTATGTCATTCGAAAAACTGAAAGTTGGAGTATTAAATTTGAAACGTGACATAGTTGGTTGTAGTCAACTGTCATTACCCCTAGTTTCAATTTAATTCATAAATATTAAATGTGTACTTTTGAAATCAGGGAAAAAAGGGTTTATGCCTTTTTATTCTATTAAACTTAGGCTCAATATTTTCACCTGTTATTGCATGCACTCTTTAGCACAATAGCAATCAAGAGATGCATATGTGATGTACCTGCAAACGGGTTCTGCTATCGCATTCAGAAAATCATAAGCATGCTTGTAAAGAGGGGGTGGTGTCGATCTCCAGAAATATTGGACCATCGGCACAAACATGAAACAATAGATTGAACGATCATCCAAATACCATACCATTACCAATCACCCATTTAGTAAACATCAAAACAGTAAATATAATCAATCAGCACAGTAAAGAGTAGAAGCAGTGAAGAGAAGAGAACGGAGGATCTTACTGTTACACAAGTACTGCCAACCTCTATTCCTGGGTTCACAGGAGAATCGAATCTGCGTGATTCGATATCTGTGTGAAACCATATTGAAACTGACTCTAGCACAACGGAGAAGCCACCGCCCAATCAAAGAACCTTCATTTCACTGGATTAGAAAATGCATTTCACGAACAATATAAATTCAAACATAAATACAAAAACAATATACAGCAAATTGTTAATCCACTTAATGATAAAGATAAACACATATAAATTAAATTAAAAATATGAATTCATAATTCCAGGCGCAAGAATAGTTTTCACATGAATCATGAATAAATAGATATAAATAGACCTAATTTACAAATTACCACCAGACTCAATAATCCTATTTACTTACTAATGATATATAATACAGTCCTCAACCCTCTATAATAGTCTATTCCATGGCATACTTCTGGGTCCAAGATTTGGCTCTGGCCTCGTACTTGGCTCTGTCCTTGTACATATGAGCAATATCTGGCACCAAAGGATCATCTGAGTTGGGATCTGTCAGCAATGAGCAAATTGAAAGATGAACTTGCATGTTGGATCTAAAAATAACTCACAGAACAATAATAGAGAAAGATCAATAGAATCGAATACTTTTCTTGATTTATTTCATGCCTATTTATAGGCTCCAACTACAACTATTATATCAAACTAGAAAATAAGCAACACACGGTACAAACGAAAATAGGAAACAAAACACTACTTGCCTAGCCTATATGACTCAAGCCTATTTATAGAGATTATTGACAACAATCTCTCCCTCAATCTTGAACATATATGTCCCTGATATTCAATTTTGTTCTCATTTCAAGAAATTTGAGTCTTCCAAGTGGTTTTGTTAAAATATCCGCCATTTGTTCATTTGAGCTGACATGCTCGATCTCGATCTCACCTTTTTCAACACATTCTCGCACAAAATGATATCTCGTGTCTATATGATTACTTCGGTCATGAAATACTGGATTTTTGCTCAATAATATCGCAGATTTGTTATCAACTCTCAACCGCACCACCTCTGGGTCTCTCCCTAGAAGTTCTTCGACAAGTCTGGAAAGCCATATTCCTTGACACGCAGCTGAAGTTGCTGCAATATACTCTGCTTCGCACGAAAATAATGCCACCACCTTCTGCTTTTGTGAGAACCATGTTATCAAGTTGTTCCCTAGAAAATATACAACCCCCGTTGTACTCTTTCGATCATCGATATCGCCAGCCAAATCACTATCACTATAACCAGTTAGTGTTGATACACCATTACCATAACAAACTCCAAAACCAAGAGTTCCTTTCACATATCTGAGAATGTGTTTAACTGCTTCAAAATGTTGGACTCGAGGTTTCTCCAAGAACCTACTAACAATGCCTACTGAGTAAGCAAGATCTGGTCGTGAATTCACCAGATATCGTAAGCTTCCCACAAGACTTCTATACTCAGTAGCGTTCACAAAGTCTCCTCCTTCCTTCTTGCTCAGCTTTGACCTGTACTCCATGGGTGCTTTGCAAGAATTGCATTTTTCTAGACTAGATTTTTCCAAGATTTTCTCAGCATAATCCTTTTGGCTTATAGTGATTCCCCAGTCACTTTGATTAACCTCTAACCCTAGATAGTAGCTTAAAAGGTCAAGATCACTCATTTGGAAAAAACTACACAATTTAGTTTTGAACTCTATTACCTCGGTGAACACCGACCTGTGATGATGAGATCATCAACATATACACCGAATATCAGCTGTGATGATACCGAGAGCCTTGTATAGACTGCATGCTCCAAAAAACTCTTCTTGAACCTGAGAGTTTTGAGGCTTGCATCGAGCTTGAAATTCCAGGCTCTTGGGGCTTGTTTTAATCCATACAGGGCCTTCTTGAGATGCAGAACTTGGTTTGGATGACGTTTATCAACAAAACCGGCTGGTTGACTCACATACACTTCTTTCATGAGCTCTCCATTTAAGAAAGCAGACTTTACGTTCATATGATGCACTTCCCAGTTCTTTTGTGCTACAATGGCAAGCAGAAGCCTCACTGTTTCGAGACGAGCCACTGGTGTGAACACCTAATCATAATCAATTCCTTCTCACTGGGCATAACCTTTCGCCACCAAGCGAGCTTTGTGCTTCGTCACTTCTCCTTTCGCATCTTTTTTTACCTTAAACACCCATTTTAGCCCAATGGCCTTCTGATTTGGAGGAAGAGAAGTCAACTCCCAAGTCTCATTCTTTTGAATACACTCCATCTCTTCTTCCATGGCTTTTCTCCATCTACAATTTGCAAGGGCTGCATCTATACTTTCGGGCTCCTCAGATGACATAAAACAGAGGCTTACATGCTCTGTTTCGACTTCTAAAGTTTCTTCGTAGATGTCTCTTAAAGATCTTACACGAAGTGGCTTTTCGGATTCAGGAGACTCATGAGTGTTTTGTTCTGGTGTATGAAGCGAGTGAGGCGTTTCAGGAGATTTTGGCGATCTTGGTTCTTTGTCTTCGAGGACAGGTTCATCACCCCACTCCACATAGAAAATGCCGTTGTTCTCTATTTGTGCTTCATTTTCTGAGGTCCAATCCCATTTTTTTCCTTCATCAAAGACTGCATCACGACTAATCATTACTTTATTAGTGAATGGGTTATAGAACATGTATGCCTTCGAGCCATCTGCATAGCCAATGAACACGACACGGGTGCTCCGATCATCAAGTTTTTTCAGATTTGGGTCAAGCACCTTGATGTGTGCCTCTCCCCAAAACTGCAGTCATCACTGCCTCTCCCCAAAACTTACCAGGCATGCCCATATTCTTCATCATGCTTCTCGCCATTCCCAGATAACCTGATTTCTTCTCTCAGCTACTCCATTCTGTTGAGGAGATCTTGGAGCAGTGAGATAGCGTGTCAAGCCTTCTCCCTCACAGTATACATTGAACTCGCCAGATAGAAACTCTCCTCCTCTGTCCCCTCACATCAAGAGCTCGATCCTTTATTTTTATGAGGATAGCCCATATAAATCTTGCGTAATCATCCACAACAAGTAAGAAATACCTATTACCTGCAGGAGTCTCTGGGGTAATTGGTTCACATAAGTCTGCGTGAGCCATGTCGAGTTGCTTTTCTGCTCGATAAGGAGATTTTGCAGGAAAAACCCTTCTTCGTTGTTTTCCTACCATACATGCTTCACAAATTTGTTCTGTATGGCATATGTTGGGCATCCCATCAACCATACCTTCTTTAAACATCTTTTCTAGGGAACGAAAACTTAAATGCCCAAATCTTGCGTGCCATAGCCATTCCTTCTCCTCAAGTCTGCTGAGCAAGCATATTGGTCTTGCATTTCGCAACTCTAGAATATATAAGCGATTATGAGTTCTCCTGGCTTTGGCTAGAAGTCTTCCCTCAGCTTCGTACAATATGAGCCATCCTCCTTCAATCTCTATTTTGCATCCTTCTTCATCAAGCTGCCCTAAACTGATAATATTACTTCTCAAGAGAGGAATGAAGTAAACATTAATCAGTGTTCGATTCTCCTCATTCAAACCTTTGAGTAGTATTGTGCCTCGGCCCATTATTCTAACAATTAAGCCATCTCCGAACTTAACAGAACCTCGTACCTTTTGATCTAGTTCTGCAAAAACACCTCTATTCCCAGACATGTGATTGCTGGCGCCAGTATCAAGGTACTAGGTAGTTGACTCCATTCCTTTTGCGAGACCCAGCTCGGGATGCACTCCCAATTCGTTCAGCTCAACAAACTCTTCCTTCCTGCTCGTTACTGCCATAAACAGAGCAGGTTCTTCCTCAACGAACTCTTCCCTCCTGGTCTGGTTTGTGACTGCCATAAACAAAGCAGGTTCTTCCTTGCGACACTGCTCCACAAGATTGGCTTCTTCTTTTACAGGATTGCTACACTCATAGGCAAAGTGTCCCATCTCAGAACAATTATAACACCTTTCCTTTGTCTTATCAACTCTCTTCCAGTTGTTTTGACCATGACCACGGCCACGACCACAACCTCTGCCGCGCCATGAGCTTGGTCCTTCGTGATTCCTTGACACTTTAGCTGATTTGGCCTCCCATTAAGCACGAGTAAGCAGGAGTTTCTCGCTTTCTTTCTCATGGGCTTCCCATTGAGCACGAGTAAGTAAGAGTTTCTCGCTTTCTTTCTCCTGGCTCCTCCCCTTCAGTGTTGATTCAAACGCTCTCAACCTCCCAACAGCTTCTGCAACTGTCATCTTAGTTAAGTCACCCCACTGTTGTATAGTACCTACAATATGTAGAAACCAATCTGGGACAGATCGAAACAACTTCTCCACCACCAACTCTTCTGTTATTTCACCTCCTAGGGTTCGAACCTCATTCACAACGTTTGTCAACCTCAAAGAGAATTCGCTTATGGACTCGAACTCTTCCATAAGCAATCTGTCAAATTCTCGTTTGAGCACAAGAACGTTTGCTCTCTTGACGCGATCCTCTCCAATTCTCATCTCTTCCAAAGCCTTCCACGCTTCTTTGGTTGTCTGTTTGTCTGCTATCGACATCATGACAGCATCCAGAATTGTTTGGAAGATCACAACTAGAGCCAACTGATCTATTTCTTCTCTGGTTTTGTACCAGAGAAGAGGCAGTGAGGTGTGAAGAACTCAATTCATGAGAAGAAACAGTAAAATGTGAAGTCTTTTTGAAATATGCTGGTTTTCATTGTACAAACTCGTGCCTTTGTAAATTTTAACTCTTATTTTTGTTGTTTGATCTGTTCAGGTGAGATGAAGAAGAAGCAGTAAGCTGTAAGCTGTGAAGAAATCTTTGTGAAATTCCCTTTTCATTGTACTAAACCTTAGCTCTATAAATAGGTAAGAAAGCAATTGTTCATACACAAGTAGAACATTGGACACATGGCTTGAATGTATAGATTTGGACACATGTCTATATTGTGAACATGCCACATCCCACAATAATTCTCATGTTTCTGTTTGAACGGGGTGTCTTGCGCTGGTTGTGATGCTAGTTTTTACTCACTCCTTAATCTTTGAATGATTTGATTCTCGTTTTAGTGTTGGAGGTTTATTTGTAGTTAGTGTTGTTAGTTTTATTTGTTAAGTTTATTTAGTGTTATTGGTTTTGTTTGGTCAGGTTTGATGATCGGGTTGTTTCCGACATGGTTTGTAGATTGGGTGTCTTATATGTCACGCTTCGAATAATTTACTCTAAATATTTGTGGTACGTGCGACACTTAGTCACGTGTGCAACTCGTATACTCGTGTTAAGTCAGCCTGAGTCTCGCTATCTCAATACTTAGAAGAAGTCTTGAATGATCTACAAATACACATATCTATCCAATTTATACTTAACCAACCTCTAATGGATGGTCAAGATTTACCCATATGAATGGCTCGAATTAATTCTATAGATACATCCTTAAAAATATTCTAAATATTTATATTTTCATGTATATTCTAGAGTATTATTTGGAAATCTCCATGATATTATTATGGAGATTTCTAGTATTGGGTACTTCTCCAATATTCTAGAAAATTCCACCCAAGACATTAAAATTGGGTCATTTAGTCCAATTGGGCCGCAAGGCCCAATAGGATTGGGCCGCAAGGCCCAATAGGATTGGGCCGTCTGGCTAGCCCAATGCGCATCCGTGTCCACAAATATGCCCAAAACCATTCGGGCCCAACTCGATGACATCCGTGGCGACCATCCTCGGTCGAAAACATGTACGGATGTGGGCCCATTCTTCCGGTCCGTGATATATAGCTACTTCTTTGCCGTTTTTCTTGTAAATTGTATGGTTTTTCACGTAAAGGTTTGTCCTTCGTGTGTTTGAATTTTTATAAAACATATGCTTTCAGTTTATCTCTTTTAATTATTTTTATGCCAAAATTACCCTTCCCTTTTGACCACTAAATTTTTTAGGGCATGATGACTCATTGTAAAAAAGAGAAGAGTCAATATTCCTTTTTTTTAAAAGAAAGAGTAGGTCGTGACGCATCAATATCATTACGGTGAAGTTATCGGACACAGAGTCAAAAGTTATTGTTGAGCTGGACCAACTTGCCAATCGATCATCCAAAATTCCTTTGCATGCAAATTAGCAAAAATCTTGTCAAATATGCATTTTCATATACAATTACAATGTCCTCTTCCTTCCGAGCTGCTTCTTTCTTGTTTAACAAATCATTCATAGCATGCTTATTATAAACCATTAGAAAATGTAATCATATTAATTAAAAGGTTACATGTAATTAATGATTCCCTCACAACAAATGTATAAACCATTAGAAAATGTAATCATATTAACTAAAATGTTACATTTCTTTTCTTTATTACATGGAATCTGTAAGATGCAAGGATGATTTTTAAATGTGAATAGTCAGGTTGCATAGTTTCATTCCATATTAAGTAGTTCTCGAAGGAACATCGTAACGGTTTGAGCCTCACATTTATCTTGAATGTAAGAATATTCTCTTAAGGCTACATTAAACCATACTTTAGGCTGGGAGACATCACAAACTTCAGGGGGGAAACATCGTAATGTATATATTTCTGAAACAGTTTTCAAGATTCCATATTTTTACAGAAATCATCTTACAACATATATTTATTAGTCGACCTGTTTTCCCGGACCGCCTAGCTCGGACCGGCCGGAGGATGAGTGGGAGTGGTTCGAATATATGGGTTTGGGGCCGGGTCAACCCCGTGACGTGGGATTCGTCGCGGGGCCCGATTCCATGTACAAGGTGATTATGACTCAAGGGTTTGACCACGACAACATGAATCCGGTTTCGTTCGATTTGGGGAAAGGACAATGGTGGTCTTCGAGGGCTCTACTATTTAGGGAAAATTTCATATAACTACTCTTAACTATACGCGAGTCTTATATAAACCCCCTTTAAGTACAAAATCAATCTGAGAGATACCCTAAGTATCAAAAAGTCTCACTTTACCCGTCCTAAGTATCAAAAAGTCCCACTTTACCCTTTTTATTAACTTTTTGTAAAAGTTCTGTTAAGTTTTTTGTGAAATGACAAAAATACTCTTGTGTCTGAAAAATTAAAATGAACAAGTAAAAATGATTTTGAACTTTTTTTTCTAATTTTCTCATTGTACAAAATAAAGAATAAACTTCTGTTAATAGTAAAAATAATTTTTAAAAAGTAAATACTAATATATTGTAGCATACTAATACAATTTAATATTAATTAGGATTCTGTTGGATTACAATTATTTTCCTAAAATAATTTGAATACATGTCAATCACGTGTCTCTATTTAAGATACGATTTATTAACCAAATCAAACAATCTCTGGCTCATTCATTAGGTTTCAATGAATTTTTTTTATACGTTTGGTTATGTAATATTCTGATCAGGTGTGTTGATTTTCAGGGGACAAATGATGGATTGAAGAAGAAATATCGTTGGAGTTTACTACGTTAGACAGATTCAGCAACAAAATGGAGATCGGCAATGATGGCAAGAAAGTGAATGATTTGGTAATGTTTAATATAAGATTGTAAATTTTTTGAATCCTAACGTGATTTGGATTAACAGTTAAGAGACAGTTAATTGAGTTGAAGGAACCAAACATCTATCATAGATTGCATAAAAGACGATACAATATTGGCATGTATATCAATTACTTTTATACAAATATATGTTTATCATCTACTAATTCTCGATATCTTGGAACCTGTGAGCTTTATTTAATAATTTATTTGAATTGTTCGTTATGTTGTTATTAGATATTATTAATATTTATTTATTATAATTTATCGTTTTTTTATTTAATTTATAATAGTTCACTTTAAAAAAAATTGAGCATATTAAACAAATTCAGTTATTCAATAATATTTTACGAATAATACCGCGCGGAGCTATAACCTAGTTGTATTAGTATACTAAAATAAACTATTTAAATAAATAAAAAAATCAAAATTTTTGAAAAATATGACTGATAAAAATCTTTTTAAAGAGGTTGTAACGTGACAACTTGGGGATTTTCTATATATATATATATATATATATACACACACACAGATTGAGAGGGTTTTTTTTTTAAGATAAAACCGAATTATATTAATTAAATAGCAACTAACCCGGCATCAAGCCGGACAGCTGGAGTTACAGTTGGTGGGACAGACCCCTCACCATAATCACAACTACTGTTAATTAAAGCAAACATTGCCAATTCGTGAGCCATTTGATTACAAGTAAAACAAAGAACACATGTTCCGATAGTGGGTAGTACGCAACACCGTTCGCTACTGATTCCTCCAAAGTTGTGCAGCTCGACCTGTTTAGCATCACGTAGAGCCACGGCTTCCAACTCATACGGATGGAGAAATCCCGTGATCTTGCTGCAAAATGCTTTACACATGCATCTATGATAACTCTGGAGACCAATCGACTCGAACCAGTTAGCTTCATGCAGAGCCACGACCTCCAACTCATACGGATGGAGAAACCCCGTGATCTTGCTGCAGACCGCTTTAAACCAGCTTCCTCGATCAACCCTGCGATCAATATGGCCATCGCAAAATTCAAATTCTCCCAGCACATTAGGTTTAACCCGATCAACCCATCGACACCAGGGACCCCTCTTTTCCTTACAGTACCGATCACAATAGGACACACAAATGACGTATTAAATCTTAAGCAAGCCGAGTACCCCTAGTTCGGTGTGCTTGCATGAGTCTGCCCACCGACGCCAGATAATTTCATATCCCTCCCAATACCGATCTACCAACCAATCAAAACCGCTGGTTCTCAAGTATTGAAGCTTAAGCAAGCCGAGACCCCCTAATTCGGTATGCTTACATGAGTCTGCCCACCGACGCCAGATAACACCAGTTCC
This sequence comes from Geranium rotundifolium, assembly GCA_963920655.1. Classification (NCBI taxonomy): domain Eukaryota; kingdom Viridiplantae; phylum Streptophyta; class Magnoliopsida; order Geraniales; family Geraniaceae; genus Geranium; species Geranium rotundifolium. The sequence goes on along the minus strand of OY987317.1, from coordinate 1,126,862 downwards.
CTCCCAGTACCGATCTACCGTCGCGACCCAAGCTCGCCGCACCTACACTTCCATCCTCAACCCCACCGCACTCGACTCCGTTCCTGACATCCCACTAGATCTGTTTCCTTCACCGCCAGCTGTTGTCGCAGCTACCACCGCAAGACTCGGAACTGTAGCCGTACTAAAAGCTCTCACAGACGGAGCCGTCCTGCCGTGAGACATCGTCGATTTTCGACGAACAACCCAAATCGCCACTTTTAGATTATATTAGGTTTCCTATCTTTAGTTTCCTATATTTATATTTCCTTTTCTCACATGTATCAGGGTTTCCTATTCTATTCCTATTACCTCTATAAATAGAGGTCTCTTGTAATTCACAATACACACATCAATAATATATCTCTTATTATTTCTATCATGGTATCAGAGCCATAATCGATCCTTGGTCAAATCTTTATGAATTTATCGTTTTGCCCACTCGTCGATAATTCGTGATTCTGACGGGTGGGTGAGGCAATTCAAATCTCAATTTCCAACCTCTTGCTTCCGCAAACAATCAACTCGACAAACTCAATGCGGTGAAATAAGAATTAAGTTTGAAGCTAGATAATATTGAGTTGCGGCGAGGGTTGCGGCTGTCGAGGATGATGTCGAGATGATGCGACGAGGTTTGATATCTGAAGCCTGATGTTTGATGATGTTTGATTGGGCATCAGGCATCAGGCATCATCTATATGCCATCAGCCGTTGTCATCTCGTCAACAGGCATCTGACAATCATCGGGCAGCTGCTATCTCGCCATCAGCCATCAGGCATCTGGCAATCATCGGGCAGCTGCCATCTCGCAATCATCCAACAGACATCAGGCATCATTGGGCATCAGGCATAAATCTCTCTCTTATTTCTATCATGGTATCAGAGGTATAATCGATCCTTGGTCAAATCTCTACGCATATTTCGCTTTCCCCACTCGTCGATGATTCGTGATTCTAACGGGTGGGCGAGGCAATTCAAATCTCAATTTATAGTCTCTCGCTTCCGCAAACAATCAACTCGACAATCGTCTCTACTCTTTTTTTTTGTCTTTTCCCTTATTATCTTATTTTCTTTCTCAAACCAATCGGTTCTTCTTTTACACTTTACCTTATTAATTTTCCTCGCACAATCTTGTTTCTTCGTCATCAATTGATCTTGATTCCACCATTTCGATCCCGTAACTCAATCAATCTCAATCTCTCAATCCCTACTCTTTCTCTACCCTCTTGCTCGAATCATCCCACACTTGATCAAGCATCAAGCATCTGACATTCATCGGGCAGTTGCCATCTCGCCGTCAGGCATCAGGCATCAGGCATCAATGGGCATCAGGCATCAGGTATCATCTATATGCCATCAGCCGTTGTCATCTCGTCAGCAGGCATCTGACAATCATCGGGCAGCTGCTATCTCGCCATCAGCCATCAGGCATCTGGCAATCATCGGGCAGCTGCCATCTCGCAATCATCCAACAGACATCAGGCATCATTGGGCATCAGGCATAAATCTCTCTCTTATTTCTATCATGGTATCAGAGGTATAATCGATCCTTGGTCAAATCTCTACGCATATTTCGCTTTTCCCACTCGTCGATGATTCGTGATTCTAACGGGTGGGCGAGGCAATTCAAATCTCAATTTATAGTCTCTCGCTTCCGCAAACAATCAACTCGACAATCGTCTCTACTCTTTTTTTGTCTTTTCCCTTATTATCTTATTTTGTTTCTCAAACCAATCGGTTCTTCTTTTACACTTTACCTTATTAATTTTCCTCGCACAATCTCGTTTCTTCGTCATCAATTGATCTTGATTCCACCATTTCGATCCCGTAACTCAATCAATCTCAATCTCTCAATCCCTACTCTTTCTCTACCCTCTTGCTCGAATCATCCCACACTTGATCAAGCATCAAGCATCTGACAATCATCGGGCAGTTGCCATCTCGCCGTCAGGCATCAGGCATCAGGCATCAATGGGCATCAGGCATCAGGCATCATCTATATGCCATCAGCCGTTGTCATCTCGTCAGCAGGCATCAGACATCATCGGGCATCAGGCATCATGCATCATCTATATGCCATCAGCCGTTGTCATTTCGCCAGCATGCATCAGGCATCATCGGGCATTAGGCATCAGGCATCATCTATATGCCATCAGCCGTTGTCATCTCGCCATCAGCCAGCAGGCATCGGCATCATGCATCATCTATATGCCATCAGCCGTTGTCATCTCGCCATCAGCCAACATGCATCAGGCATCATCAAGTATCAGGCATCAGACATCAAACATCGGCGCGCATCCTCCATCCTCAATCCTCGCCGCATCACCTCGCGCACATCCTCCACAACTCAATATTATCAAGCTTCAAACTCAATTCTTGTTTCACCGCGTTGAGTTTGAGGGGGGCTGTTAGATTATATTATGTTTCCTATCTTTAGTTTCCTATATTTATATTTCCTTTTCTCACATGTATCAGGGTTTCCTATTCTATTCCTATTACCTCTATAAATAGAGGTCTCTTGTAATTCACAATACACACATCAATAATATATCTCTTATTATTTCTATCAGCCACAGACGAAAGGTACAAACCGCAAAAAAATCATGAGCCGACTAGGGTTTTTTTAAACCTTACGCCGACTATCGTCGGAGTCCACACGAAGAAGAGTTTGTTTTTTTTAGACTTAGAGGTTTTGATTCTTTTTCGAATCTTAATCTTTCTTAATAATATTTTTGTTGCTCATAAAAAAAATTGTATTTTTCATAAACTATAATATGTAAAGATTTTGGAATAGGATGAAATTTGGTTAATAATCATGAACTCACGTGCAATATCAAATTTTCATGAACCAAACGACGATTGGACACGAATATGGGCCAGTCCTCGGCCCATTATGTATGGTTCCCAAGGCCCAATTATTGTGATTACGTCCCGGCTTAATAAGATGGGTCAAATAAAAAATGGGCCGAGCCTCGTCCCTTGGTATGTAGAAGTCAAGGCTTGAATTTAATTCTTCATGCACTTAATTTATTTTTTGTTTTTTTAATATTATATCGTTTTTCCTAACTACCCTTATACCCACCCCACCTAAATACAAGCCTCAAACCCTGGTCTAAAGTTAGAGAGCGAGCAGTGCCAATCACTAGACAACGCTAAGTTAATTATTTTAATACTTTAATTGTATAAATTTTTAAATGTCGGTACTTACTGTTACTAAACTATATTATTTCCTAGTGTAAAGAAGTAAGCCCTAATTGGGTGCGGCAGCTTGTACCCTTTTCTTAAGGTTTGTTTCGTGACAATTGGGCGAAGTCTCGCGGCGCCGATCTCCTATGGGTGTCGACGTATGCGTAGTACTGGCGACGACGACAGTGTGGTGCGGCGGTAGGAGAAGAGATTCTGTGAAGATAGATTTGGGTCTGATGGAGGCATGGTCGAGTGGTAGATAAGGTTTTGATGGAGGCGAGGTCAGGTGGTTTGGGGATGTGCTGAAACAGGTGAGGCTGAAGTTGCAGATGGGTCGCGCCTGAGTTGCGATGGCAGAGCATGGAGGGCTAGGGGGTTTTGCTTTTGGTTGGTTGGTAGGACGGTACTGGGATGGAACCGAAGTTACCTGGCGTTGGTGGGCAGACTCATGCAAGCATACCGAACTAGAGGGGCTCGGCTTGCTCAAGATTCAATATGTGTTTTATTGGGATCGGTACTTGAAGAAAACGGGGGTCCCTGGTGTCGATGGGTTGATCCGGTTAAACCCAATGAGTTGGGAAGATTTGAATTTCGCGATGGCTATATTGATCGTATGGTTGATCTTGGGAGCTGGTTTAAGTCGGTCTGCAGCAAGATCACGGGGTTTCTCCATTCGTATGAGTTGGAGGCCGTGGCTTTGCAAGATATTAACTGGTTCAAGTCGATTGGTCTCTAGGATTAGCAGGGATGCTTGTGTAAAGCATTTTGCAGCAAGATCACGAGATTTCTCCATCCGTATGAGTTGGAGGTCTTGGCTCTACATGATGCTAAACAGGTCGAACTAAACAATTTTGGAGGAATCATTAGTGAACGGTGTTGTTGCGCACTATACATTATCGGAAAATATGTGTTTTATTTTGTTCGTAATCAAATGGCTCACAATTGGTCATGTTTGTTTTAACTAACAGTAGCTGACATTATGGTGAGGGGTCTGTCCCACCATCTGTAGTTTCAGCTCTCCAGCTTGATACCAGATTAGTTGCTATTCAATTAATATAATTCGATTTTTCTTCAAAAAAAAAAAAACTATATTATTTCCTAAAAAATCAACTATTGCATTTCAGATTAATTAATATCCTTAATAGCATAGTCCATAAAAGTTTAATTTGTGCTCCATAGATATAACTAATTAAGATATTTGTAATAATTATTAATTAATTCTTTGTTATCAGCAACGGTCCTTAACTTCAATAAAATGTAACATGCTTTATGGGTCAAATCGTACCTAATTCTATATTGAAGAATGTTTTATTTATATAGATGCCAGTTTGATAATTATCCTCCAAATAAGACTATAATATTAACTGTATATAAATAATTAGGTGCATGCATTTGTATATTTTATATATATTTAAATCACTTTGATGTTGGTGCTCTAGGGAACTGCTTCTTTATTGGATGACATATTTTCACGTTACATATTTTAATGCAATAAAATATATATTTATAGAAGGATCTTCGTGTACCAATTTCATCCTCATCTTTACTATTTTTTAATTGCTTGATTTGATTCTAGAAAATTATGATTTCGTGGTCCATGTTTATGATTTAAATTGATTCGGACTGAAACTTGATATTCATATCTTTATACTTTAGTTTAATTTAATTAATTATACTTAATTCTTTATATATACACTCTCTCCATGTACTTTACGTAGAGCATTACGTCTAAATATTTGTCTTTTGTTCACTTAATAATTATATTCTTCTTTTATCCATAATTCGATGCTTTGAGTTAGATAGAGATACACGTGAAATTATAATATATATATTTTCAACTTACTTATGTCCAATGTTAATAAAGCATTTTTATTATCTTTGTTTAATTTATTTAGAGTAGTTTGTTTATGGTTAATTATCTCATATAATTATGAGGGTTCCACGAGTTTACGTATGTATCTGTCTATATCAAGCCACTTTACCTTTGTGATTATTTGAATATTAACGTATGTTTACGTCTAATTATGTGTTTTATAATTAGTTTTCTTTCCCCATATTTTTCTGTAATTAGCTCATATACATAACAATTTATTTCACACTTTTTTCATCATAAAAACATCAATTCATAAGAGAGAAATTTTGAAAAGAGTAATAACGGACTTTTCAACATTAATTGATTGTACATGAAAAGAAACATGTCATATTAACAACTAAGAAGCATCAAAACAATAATAATTTACAACACAAAAGAGAATTCGTATGAAGACTAGCATTTAGAATAATTGATCTCGGGCAGAAGCACGAACCCATAATATATAAGAATTCGATTTAAACTATGATTATAATCAAAGTTAAAGATAAATGATATTATTTTTTTCGAACACAGTCCAAAATGTTTTTCAAGGTTTCGATCATGATCTCCCACTTTTTTACACTAAATTTTATTTTAACTGCAATTTAGAATTATATATATATATATATATATATGTTGATAAAGAAAATGGTGAGTTCAAGTGGGTTCATTGAATCATAGTGTTACATAAATAATCCACAACTGTCATAACAACTTGCAATCTGATGTCTGAACAATAATAATATAGCAAACAAAAAATAATGTCACTCAACTTGAACTGAAGAATGGCATAATTGAAAAGCAAATAAGAAGTGGGTCAACTCTAATAATGCCATATACAAACACTCCACACTGTCCTAATTGTCCAAAATGTGTTGGCTTAATGTGCTTCACATGTTAGAGTTACGATATTTTTAAAAGAAAATCAATTTTTTTATTAAATAAAGTATCAAAATATCAATGTTATTTTCATTTTCGATATTCCAAATATATAATTTTCTTGAAACCATAGTTTTATTTAGCAAAAGTTTATAAGATCGTATACACGATCAAAGTTAAGGAGAACATGTCCCTAATCTAACACCCGATCGATAAATCACCTCATTCACTTACAGATTACTACAACACTTTGAAATCTAAAATTAAAAAGTCAAGCAAAGATATGTACGTACAAGTCGGTTGATAGCTCAGAACCATACTTATATAGTAATATTCAATAATAACTAATTTGAGTCATAATTATCATGTCTCGGATCCAAATTAAAAAATACCACTTTATTCTTAAATAATATTTGACTTGACACACCAATCGAAATCTCATATTCGAATATCTGATAACGAATCTGATACTGTTGCCCACGTTAAACTTTGATCTAAATTTTTTGTGACAAGTATTTTACATGTGAAATTTAAACGAAAACCTTTTCGATTTAAATTAGTTGGAATGAAACAAATTTGTAGGTGCAATATTGAATAAAACGTTTCATGTGGAAGATCAAAAATATCATATATAGAATCTGGTCCAGCTAATGAAAAAACACAAGGACCACCTTAAACAAACTGGAACACACAATTTATTTAATCAAAGTCACTGTCTGGTGGTCGACCCACATGCTTGTTTATAAATGTATCAGCCCACACTATTTATTGTCCTTTTCAAGAATCAATTTTTGTGTCTACTTTTCAAGAATTGTCAATTTCTCTCTTTAGTCATACGAGAAAATAGTAGGGGAAATCACTCAGTATCATGGTAAATTTCAAGATCTATCGTGTTATTGTTTAAAAATATTTAATTTTTTTTTACTGGAGTTTTGTGTGAAATGACAAAAATATATTTTATAAAATTTATATGGACAATAGGCAGCGGCTTTAGTATAGTGTAATTTGATTTCGAGGTTTAAAAATAATAATTAAATAATTTACGTCATCACTCGTGTAACTTAAGAAAAGTTGAAATTCTATCAATAAGTTGCATGTAACAAGGGTGGACTAACGTCGACAAGGAGCTCTAGTCTTTTTCATAGTCTGCCACAAGCTCTTGGTGAGACTAGTGGATTCGAATCAAAGCAATTATGCAAGATTTAAAGCGACGATAACGAGGACCAACTAATATTTAGTGTTTTTATTGAAATCGATTATTCTGATTAGTTATTGATTAATATCTAATAAATTATTTACTACTATCTAAATAACACGATTAATCTCCAAACATTATGCATGTTGCTTCGCACTCTCACCCGCTGCCTCACATGGCAATCCTGACAAGATCAATCATGCATGGTTCTAGATCATATTGGCCTACCTGGCTCGATACATCACGAGATCTACTAGTCTTGCAATTCAATAGGATATGTGAAACTATACTCTGATGCCACTTGTTGAGAAAAATCGAGTTTTACTAAGAAGCGTGTAACAAGGAAAGTCTACATACACATTAAAGTTTACATCTCACCTAAAATTCTTGCGGTTAATATATATATACTCTGAATATCATATGATCTTTCAATTTAAAACTTGGACTTACATATGAAATTTCTAACCAAAATATAGGTTGAACAGCATTATTATTACATTGCTAAAACAAATCTTAAAAGTTACAGAATCTATTTGTTCAAATTATTTATTTACATGGACAGGTTCATGGTAAATATATATAATGTTCATGTTAGGTAAAAAAAAACTGTTAATAAATATGCTGCATGCTCTTGTCATGACTCCTATAATTCATGTGTTTATATATACACATTGTTGCTTATTAAAAACGTGGAACACGTGTTGATTAAAAGTAGTAGTACAATAAATGAGTGAGAAGTGGGCGACATCACAAAACAACCATATATATGTTTTGGAAAGAAATATCAAAAACTTTAAATGTTTCAGCTTTTAATTTTGAAAAAAAAAACCTTAAACCATGTTAAAATATTTCAAAATCCAAATTTTTTATTCATAAAAAAATTAATTATTTACTTTTATAAAAATTACATAAAAATAGAAACTAATAAGTAGATGCATGATATATTACACAATCAATTTTTATATAAGAAGTTGATGGGTGATAAAAAAATACTTTATTTACAAAAGCATTATATATTAAAAAAAATGTGATAGGTCTTGTCATGGTAGGTTTGCCTATGAATTTTGGGTGGCTAGAAATATAAATGCGATCTATCACTTTTAGTTTTTAACTATTAATATAATTTAAAATTATGTATCAAAGTAATATATTTAATAGTTTGGTCCATATAAGTTGCGGCTTGAAACAATACAAAATGTTAGGTATATCATGCCCGGATATGATAGTCTCTTATACCGTTTATTTATCGAGTACCTGATTCGATTAAATAAATAAATATAACTAAGTATACTCGATAATGATTCTTTTTATTTTTGTTTTCAAGTTGTTCCAATTAGGTCGGGAATATCATGTACTCATATAAATTTAAACTATACATAAATGGACATGTTCCACAACTAAAAGATCAAACATTGTTAGTTGGGTTTGTTCCAACTCGTTTATTTCATATTTTGTTACATATCTATCTCATGCTCGTTTACGTGTGAGACTTGTTTCCCTTTCACGCTTGTGTACGCGTGAACATTTTCACTTTAACACTCCTTCTCATGTGCAGCATCGTCTACCCACGTAGCAGGACTTGACTTATGCGTTTGAACCGAAGTCCCCAGGCGAAGAGTAGGCATGAGAAACCGCACAAATTAAATCGACTCCCTCTGATATCATGTAAAAATAGGTTATCCATATCAAGTCGGGTTACACGAGAATGATTCACGGTACTTCAATTTGTGGTAAAAAGGGCTTAAAAATGAGTAGCTGGTTGGTGCTGTGGACCCAATTGAAAGATGGTCCAAGTAAAGTAAAGAGAGAGAGAGATGTGACAAAAATAGAGAGTGAAAGGATCTAAAATGGGAGTCTCAATCTGTCGACCGTCACGAAGAAGACGAAGAGGAAGGGACTGAGTTTGAGCCACAATTCCCTATTTTTAACATATTTCTCTTTCTTCTTCAATTCTCTTGTCTTGACAAAGATGGATAAAGACACTCCACCACTTCACTGCTACTATATCACTCTACTTTCTCCACTGTATATATGTTCACAAAACATTTTATTTTGTTTAACAATAAACAATATTAATATATAATACAAAAGATAATATTAGAGAATCATATATATGAAAGATGAGACATATTTCTAAAATGGAGCAATACACTCGGATAAAGTTAATGAGCGTGTAAACACTGAAAAAATATGTTGAATAAAACATAAAAATAATAATATAATATTAAAGAGTCACGTAAATGAGTATTGTAAAAATTGTTAAGCGTCAGTTAGGCAGAAAAACCCTTTTGAGAACTAAATTGGGAAAATTGGATTGAATAATCAATCGTAAATTAGAGAAGATTAATTAAGAACAAATCAGTGCATAAAATAAATTGATAAAACTAAATACCGTATAAACATCGAAATAAAATTTTAAGTAAAAAAATATAATGTTAAAGAATCATGTGAAACTGATGAAATATTAATTTGAAGAAATCATCTCAATCCGAGACAATAATTGTAAATAAACGGGAAAATATATTAGAGTGTAAAATATGTTTGATTAAGTGTACTTAGTTATAATTATCTTTGTATAATAATAAAGTGCCATTTATTTTATAAATAACTATAAGGTTCACACTTCACACTCACATAAAGAAATTTTAAATAGTTGATCAACTGCTATTTTAAGTTTCAAGTTGGTTTGGTCTTATCTAACAATTAAGTTTTATTGCACGCGTTACTTATTATATTTTAAATTTTTAATAGGTGATTAAATTTGACTTTTATGTAAAATACAATTAACTAAATACTTTTTATTTTATAAAATATTTGAGATTGGCACAAACACCCACATCGAAAGGTGTGGTTTAGAAACACTCTCGTTACCTTAAAAAGTCAAATAATAAGACAAATTAATTAAAGGAGGAGAACAAAATATCAATTTTAACTCCTCAACGGCTCAACTCATAAACGGTTTAATTTAAATAAATTTGCCGACAAATTAAAGTTTCAAAATTAAATAACACATGACATTTACTTTTTATTGTTCATCGTTGTCCTTAAAATATATTCTCGCGTGCGCCGGACAAGCCGTCTCTCGCCGACAACAATCTTATACTTTAAAATTGACGAACAATTACATTTGTACATTTGTTTATTTGTTTACTGATTTTTATTTCATACATAAATATGTACAATTATTTATTTAAGGACTTTTTAGGTAGTTTTTCCACGTGCATGCATGGTATTTGTGGTTTTTTTGGATGTGTTTTAATGATTATATTACAATTTACTAATTACTTAACTTATATTTTAATAATTTTATTTCCCATAAGTTGCAATGATTAAGAAATTTTAGCTTAAAAAGAAAAAAGATATATACTATAATTACACATGGGGACATAAATAAACACTGACCGTAGAGAAAATGAATGAGCTGTTTCTTATTTGTTTGCAAAATTGTGAAGAGAGAAGTGCAGAACATATCCACACAATTATATGATATGTATATGAACAAAATGCTTTGGATTTATGCTAACTACCCATAAATTTACTTTATTTAAATATTGTGTTGAGTCTCGAATCTTAGTTTAAAACCAAAAAACGAGCAGTGTCAACCCTCAAGCCAAGCTCAAACTAGTATATCTCTTTTTGATAATTTCTTTATATCTTATTAATAATATCTATTAACAATTTTAGAATAATCACTAGCGAAGGGTATTGCGTATTATTCACTATCAGAATATGTGCTTGTATTTTTTTTGCTCGGTATCAAATGGCTCACGAATTGCTTAAGTTTGTTTTAAATAACAGTAGCTGAGATTATGGTGAGGGGTCTCCTACCATTTGTAGCTTCAGCTGTCCGGCTTTATGTCGAGTTAGTTGCTATTTACTCAATAAATTCGTTTCTCCCTCAAAAAAATATAACATCTATTAAGATTTTGTTCATACGAGTGTAAAATCATTCGAATGAAACTCCAACTTCTACAAAATCAGTTTAAATCTCAGTCTAAATTTCGACAAATCTGTAAATTTATGCCTAGTTCAAGTTATGAACATTCATTAAATAGATTTAATCTAAACTTTAAGCTCAATTGTAGAGTTTGAACAAAAGAGTTATATATAACAAATCAAATTCAAATTGTTCCTCAAAACTCTGATTAAAATTTTTTTGATTCACAAGTTTTATATATTAGGGATAATGACACTTTGTTACACTTAATTATAACGAAATAACACTTTCATACCCTAACTATTTTTGTCTCTTTTTTAGTACCCTAACAAACTTTTTGTGACAAACTATGCTAAAATGACTAAAATACCCTTGATTTCAGAAATAAAAATAAAACTAGTCCAATATGATTTATCATACCATATTTGAAATGGTTCAAATTAAATTTTACATTTTCGGGCATAATTGTATTTACACCTTAAGTACAAATCAAATTGAGTCAGAGATAAAAAAAATTGAATCAATTCAATTTATAGTTTCTTACACCAATGGTAGTTTAGGTATTTTAGACATTTTAGAGGTAAGTTGTCACAAAAAAATTGCTAGGGTACTAAAAAGAGAGAAAATATTTAGGGTATAAAAGTGTCATTTCGCTATAATTAGTTGTATCAAAGTGTCATTATCCCTATATATTAATATATGGACTCGATTATACCCATGGTAAAATAAGACAACACCAAAACTGTGATTAAAACTGTTTTACAATTATCGTTGTCCATAAAAAAATATAAATAAATCCATTAGTATTTTTATATCGATTGATAACATGTGGAACATTTATAATTGTCAAGATTATTTATTTCACATATGTGCTTGTATTGTTCTAGCTAGATTCAAATAACCTCCAAAACTGCATTTCATCAAACCTTTGATGTGATAACTAAAGCATCTTTATTATCTTAACTTAAGTAATAGTCTGATTAAGTTAAGTAGAAAATTAAAGTAGGCAAGTAATAATAATAATAATTAAATGGAAAGAGCATAAATTTTGGTCAGATTCATATAGTGCAGTACAGATTACTAATTACTTTTAATTTGCAATAAATAAAATAAGCAAAAATGGAATAAAATAATTTAAACACGTGCATGACAAGCTTGAAAGATGCATGACGTATAAAACACGTGAAGAAACGTTTCGTTATTTTGCGCACGCGTTATTCATGCACAATTTGCCCCAACAAAAAGATACCACCAACATTATTTAATTAATTAATTAATTAATTAATCTTCAAAATAACGTATTTAAATATATGTGTATATATATATAAACCAGTGAGTGACTGTGACGACTGTAAAGACTGCGACGACTGTTACTGTTACTCTATCAAACTTACACTTTCTATATAAACCAGCCTCACGCCACCTATCCTCCTCCACATTTCAAAACCAAAAAAAAAAATGAATTTCTCGTTAAGCGACGGTTTCTGTCTCGTGTTTTTCTCGTTTACGGTCATGTTCTCGTTCTTCTCGTTTCTCGTCTACGTCCTCCGGCGAAAGCCGTGGTGCAGCTGCCACGTGTGCCGGACCTTCCTCAGCTCCGGCTGGGCCGGCGAGCACGACAACCTCTGCGACTGGTACACGCGCCTGCTCCGCGACTCGCCCACCGGGACCGTCCACGTGCACGTGCTCGGGAACGTGATCACCGCCAATCCCGAGAACGTCGAGCACGTGCTCAAGACGCGCTTCGAGAACTACCCCAAGGGAAAACCGTTCTCCGTGATTCTCGGCGACCTTCTCGGGAGGGGAATCTTCGCCGTCGACGGCGCGTCGTGGCAGTTCCAGAGGAAGATGGCGAGTTTAGAGCTCGGGAGCGTGTCGATACGCGCCTACGCGCTCGACATCTTCTCCTCCGAGACGCGCCACCGCCTCGTCCCGGTCCTGGCGGCGGCGGGGGCCGCCGCCTCCTCCGTCGACCTCCAGGACGTTTTCCGGCGGTTCAGCTTCGACAACATTTGCCGGTTCTCGTTCGGGGTCGACCCGGGCTGCCTCGGGGTGGCGGCGCCGCCGTCGGAGTTCGCGGAGGCGTTCGACGTGGCGTCGCGGATCTCGGCGGAGCGGGCGCTGCTGGCGTCGCCGGCGGTGTGGAAGGTGAAGAGGTTTTTCAACCTCGGGTCGGAGAAGAAACTAAGGGGAGCTATTCGGGTCGTGACGAACCTCGCCGAGGAGATGATCGCCCACCGGCGGAAAACGGGGTTCTCCGCCGGGGACGACCTCCTCTCCCGGTTCATGTGCTCGGTCTCCGACGACCGGTACCTGAGGGACATTGTGGTGAGCTTTCTGCTCGCCGGGCGCGACACGGTGGCTTCAGCCCTGACCAGCTTATTTTACTTTTTGGCCCAGTACCCAGAATGTGTGTCTGAGATTCGGGCCGAGATGGGCCGGGTCATGGACCCGGCCCAGGACATCGTCTCGTTCCCCCAGCTCAGGGAAATGCACTACCTCCACGCGTGCCTCTACGAGACGATGAGGCTGTACCCTCCGGTGCAGTTCGACTCCAAGTTCTGTCAGGAAGACGACGTGCTTCCTGACGGGACTTTCGTCCAGAAAGGCGCACGGGTGACCTACCACCCGTACGCCATGGGGCGGATGGAGCGGATCTGGGGGCCAGACTGCCTCCAGTTCAACCCCAAGAGGTGGCTCCGCGACGGGGTTTACTCGCCCGAGAGCCCGTTCAAGTACCCGGTGTTCCAGGCGGGGCCCCGGGTCTGCATGGGCAAGGAGATGGCGATCGTTCAGATGAAATGCGCGGCGGTGGCGATAGTGAAGAATTTCGATATCGGGTTTCCGGGTTCGGCCGACCCGCCCAAGTTCGTTCCCGGGTTGACCGCCTCGGTCCGGGGCGGCCTGCCGGTTCTGGTCCGACCGAGGGGAGGAGACCAGCTTTAGTTGATCAATTCTAGTGTTTGTTGATGTTTGTACATATATTTTCTCGGTTACATGTTTGAATCAAAGGTCAATGGAAAATATGTTCGGTTTTGTAGAATATGTGCTTTTTTCTTGACTTGTGTCCATGGTTTTATCATAAATGATAATACATTGGGTCAATGACAAATTTAGTATTCGTGATGCTATTGGAAATTTTCTTCTATAAACTAATTGTAAATTACTCGAAAATTTAAGCAAATTAATAAAGATAATTGAATAATAGTATTAAAATAAATGTCAAGCTTATGATATTTTATCTATTCACTAAACGACGAGAGAATTCAAAAGAATTTCATGTTTTTTTTCTTTACATCAAATCAAGATATTAAGTCTTACTATTTTTTACAAATTTGATTATTCATAAATTCCATTCTTTTGTATGGGATTTTCTTAAAATAGGTTCTATTTTGTCTATGTTTTTATTTTATATTTTGACTTATGTGGTCTCAAGACTTTAGTGATGAAATTACATATATGGTGTAGAGGAGATGGATTGTAATTTTGTGTACTTATCACGTTTATAAGAGTTTCATACTTTTTTTGTGGAAATTGTGCAAATGTGGTAAATAATAAAGCTAATTATCGATTATAAAATTGATGGTGAGACATACTTCACACTGTGACCAAAACTACCGTTAGTGAAAACATATTTAATTAATTCATGGAACACAAAATTGCAAGAGCGACGAATAAAAGAAAAAGAAACACATGTCCCACACTTAGCTCGTTTCAAACTATATGTTTATTCACTCTAATTTTGGATGGGTTCGGCTATTAGACATGTATACACATATATTTCAAACTGCAAATTATTTTAAATTGTCTTTTGAAATAAAAAATATCCTGCTAAATTCATAAGGTCTTGAGCCCACATATATCTTTTTTGTTGCCTCTCAAATATAAATCTATCATGTAAGGATTATTAGTTCCTTTAATTGAATTTATTTCCTGAAAAAAATGTAATAACATCACTCGAAACAAAATAGAAACTTCGAAAAACTCACTCAATTAATAGTTACTATACACGAGCCCATTTCATAAATGAGTGAAATTAATTTATGTGAAAATATAATGTATCAATTAATTAATTAAGATATTAATAGAAACTTAGATGATAAAATAATTAAGAAAATGAATGGGTCAGACAAGGTTCCATGGCGACAGAAATTTTCTTTATTTGGTGGGAATTATCATGATTCAATGTTGAAAAATCAAATCAATTATTCTAATAATTTACTCGATCGATACTACAAATCCTATCTTTGTGATTCAAGTACTTGATTATTTGATGATTGATTTTTATCAATTATTTGAAAGTTGACTATACACATATTAATGCCCCAATTCAATATATTTCTCGAATAAATTGGGGATCGGGATTGAATGGACCACACTCGATTCGTATTGTATATGATTCATCAATCATCATGATTATATATGCACCAATAAATCTTTTGATACATGCTTCATAAATGGATTGCCAACTATTCAATCTTGTTGTATTGAATATAATTAAGTCAAGTGATTAAAAATGTTAACTACAAATTAATTAGTGGGATATTAATTTTTGAAACCAGCAAGAGTAGCAGCCATGGCAAAAGGGGTACGACGGAACTGGGCGGCGGCAAAAACAGGGGAAGAAGGCATTGGAGAAAAAGGATACTGATACCACAAACATAATGGCAGCTGAATCCCCAAAAGCATGGATCCCACCAAAGCCAGGAAAACTGAAGATAAACGTGGATGGGGGAATGGATGCATAGAGGGGGTTATGGAGCATAGGAATGATGTGTAGGTACTCGGGAGGACAAGTAGTTGGAGCTATCTCAAAACGATTCACGGGACATCTCCATGCCGAAGAGGTGGAGGCTGTGGGCGTCAGAGAGGCATTATCATGGGCAACATGAAATAAATGGAGTGACACGATACTCGAATAAGATAGTCTTCCGGTGGTGGACAAGATAAGACAAACAAACCACATGAGGAACATGTTCGGGGGTAAACATCACACTAAATTAGACCATCAGCTTAGAACACCACACGATCGATGCTCGGATCGATATAAAGCCCAACGAATACCCTCTCGATCGAAGCACGAGAGCCTTAACAATAACATGCTCCACCAGTCGCTATTTACCCAACTTCGCCTAACTTAAGATCACATCACCGTTAAAGTTTATCTTTACTCATTAATTTAGTGTTGGCTGAAACCACCTGTATTAGTTCTTCAAAAAAATGAACTACAATAATCTTTTTTATTTAAGAAAAAGTGCAATGATACAAGTTAAATTTGTAAAACATACTCGAGATGAGATGGTATATAAATAGAATATAAAGTGAGAAATAAATTAATTTTGTCTTAATATATTCAAAAACTCAATTTTATAAGTTATTTTATCTTTATTAATTTGAATAATAATATCACTGATTGACATAAAAATTGAAACACCATCCCATATATTTATGCATATTATATAAGCTTGTTTTTGTATCTTTTCCCCTTATTTTGCTACGACTAGCTACGAGTGATGCTATTTGTCATGATCATTACAAAAATACAACTCTACAAGTAGCCCCACTAATATATATTATATATTTACTCAAATAAAATTTAAATCTAATATATTATCAAATAATACAAAAGTTAGAACTTTTCATTAATTAATTAATAATTATAAAGATTTGGTGGTATGTATCATTCTTTTAAGGTTTGTTTCACCACAATTGGGCAAACTCTCTCGGCGTAGATCTCTTATGGGTGTCGACGTCTGTGTGGTACTGACAGCGACGTCAGCGTGGTGCGACGGTAGGAGTAGAGCTCCTGTGAAGGTCGATATGGGTATGATGGAGGCGTGGTCGGGTGGTAGATCGGGTTTTGATGGAGGCGAGGTCAGGTGGTTTAGGGATGGGCTGAGACGGGTGAGGTTGGAGTTGCAGATGGGTCGCGCCTGGGTTGCGACGACGGAGCATGGAGGGCTGGGGGGTTTTCTTTTGGTTGGTTGGTAGGCCTGTACTGGGAGGGAACCAGTGTTATATGGCGTCGATGGGCAGACTCATGCAAGCATACCGAACTAGGGGGCTCGGCTTGCTCAAAATCCAATACGCGTCTTATTGGGATCAGTACTGGAAGGAAACAAGGGGTCCCTGGTGTCGATGGGTTGATCCGGTTAAACCCAATGAGCTGGGAAGATTTGAATGTCGCGATGACCATATTGATCGCATGGTTG
Organism: Geranium rotundifolium; assembly: GCA_963920655.1. Taxonomy (NCBI): domain Eukaryota; kingdom Viridiplantae; phylum Streptophyta; class Magnoliopsida; order Geraniales; family Geraniaceae; genus Geranium; species Geranium rotundifolium. The sequence goes on along the minus strand of OY987317.1, from coordinate 1,109,583 downwards.
ATCGAGAAAGCTGGTTTAAGTCGGTCTGCAACAAAATCACGGAGTTTCTCCATCCGTATGAGTTGGAGGTTGTGACTCTATATGATGCTAACTGGTTCAAGTCGATTGGTCTCTGGGGTTATCAGAGATGCATGTGTAAAGCATTCCGCAGCAAGATCACGAGGTTTCTCCATCTGTGTGATTTGGAGGTCGTGGCTCTACATGATGTTAAACGGGTTGAGCTGAACAACTTTGGAGGAATCATTAGCGAAAGGTGTTACGTACTACCCATTATCGAAACTTATGTGCTTTATATTTTTGCTCGTAATCAAATGATTCACGAATTAACCATGTTTGTTTTGACTAACAGTAGCTGAGATTATGGTGAGGGGTCTGTCCCACAATTTGTACATTCAGCTGTCCAGTTTGATGTCGGGTTAGTTGCTATTTAATTAATAAAATTTGTTTTTCCTTTTAAAAAATAATTATAAATTTTAGTAATATATATTAATTGTTAATAAATAATAATTATCCCTAATTACATTGAAATTACTTGCTAATTATTAATGCCATGGTTAAAAATGGAATTCATATTAAAAGTGCCATGCAACCACCAGGTACCTAAAAATGCATACACTGGTGAGAAATGATGATCATCATGTGCTCATTTTCCTTTATCTTCTTCTATATATATGTAACCAAAAATAGTTTTATATGCATGTTTATATGCATGTTATTATCATATATATGATATGAGATGATAAATGTTTTTAGTGATATATTTCAATTATCATGATGTGATCATGAGAGCTATGGTTGTATCATTTTATGTGTAATAACCATAGCTTTCACAGTTGCATCTGCCACTAATATAAACCCAAATCTTTATAGTGTATATGTAACCATTCTTTCACCACACCCACTTCACTTTATATGTCTTATAAACCCACCCATATATATATATATATATTATATTTTAAACAAATTTGGAGTCACGTGTGAAATTGAAACTTCAATATAAATTTTCTGAAGTATTTTCAGTAGTGTCAGTAAAAAAGTTTGTAAATAATAAATAATATGACTAGATGTATTGAGTCGGACCTACAACTAAAATAACGAACGGTTCTTAACTAAGTATGACATACTTATATTTTATATTTAACGTTTTATATTTTTTTTGTATGATTTTATATAGTTCTATCCCAGTCTTCTATACTTGAATTTTACTTCATTCATGTCAATTTTTAAAAGCACGAGAAAATTTTAGAATTGATGTACATGATCAAATATTGTTGATTACCGGAGGTTATCAATGAAGTGACATAAATCTCGTATAACAAAAATGATAACGTTATTTATTCCCGTAATTATATGTCAACGATATCGATTTTAGTTTACTATTGATAAAAATAAAATGTTTAAGATAAGCTAATCTAATCACGGGTGAGACAATTTAAAAACTCGTGTATGTAATATTAAGTTTTGGCCTTTTACAGAAGAAAACAATGTTAAGGGTGAGATTAATTTATATGAATTAAAATGTGACGTTTGGGATATGACACCCTAATTATTTCAAGACTCACATTTTAAAGAGTCGGTCTTGAAGTCAATTAAACATTTAAAAAGTTAATATGTGATGCGTTCGGATAAAGTTTTATTTATAAAAGTATATTCATATTTCCTGAATATAATGGTAGCAAATTAAAAATATGTGTTTGGAAGAGATTGTGTCACTCGTTGAACTTGAAATTTAACTAAAACGTCGTCTAGTTTATTAGCCCACATGTTATAGGATAAAATATAGATGATTAATTAACTATGTGGAGCCTTAATTAATTCATAGTTTTATACATTTATAGGTAAGATTTGTTGGGTAATATTGTAACTTGGCGTGTTATAGCACGACTCTACGAATATTTATGAGTGAATAAAGATAGAGCTTTAATTAGCAAATGGTTTGTTTGTTAGGTGCAGAGGCATGAACTGTAACACACAACACTTGTTGATTGTCGTTTATAATTAATATCAGTGTCTAAAAACAGCAACAAATCAATATCGTTTAGTCTATGTTATTATCTTTGTTCCATTCCATTTTCCTAAATTAATTACTATATATATAACTTTTATGTTATTTTTATATTTAGTGTGAATTATAATACATCAACAGTTTGTTTATTTGTCGTTCAATAAAAATCAGTCTGTTTATCAGAACAGAGACGTATAATATTCTGAGTGAGGTTATGTCATACAAAATGACAATCTTTTCTATATAACACTTCTATTTAGCGTATTCATAAAAAACGTCATTGTGAACAATCTAGATGTAACACTTCGATTGTTACGATGAATAGAAGTAGTTGAATTGTGAACAACACACATGTCATTAAATAACAATCGTAGCCATAAGAGTTTAGAGTTAATATCGGCAAGAACCTGGTATTCAGCCTCTCTTCTAGAACGGGAAGCAATCATTTGTTTCTTACTCCTCCAATGGATAGAGAGTTGCCGATAGGGCTGCAAACGAGTCGATCTTTTAACGAGCCGCTCGAGCTCGATTCGTTAAATATTTGGTTCGGGCTCTTTATAATCGAGCTAGAGCCGAATTCGAGCTCAAGATTAGGCTCATATAATAAATGATCTGAGCTCGAGCCTAACCTTTTAAAGCTCGATAGGTTCACGAGCCGACTCGTTTAATATTTAATAAATTATATATTTATATTAATATATTTTAAAAATATTTATAATAAAATTTGACAAGCCGAATCAAGTCAAACCAATCTCAAGTTGGCCCATTTATTATTTAATGAATTATTTATTTAATTTTTAATGAATATTTGTATTCAAATTCAAGTCAACCGAATCGAGCCGAGCTCGAGCTCAAGCTCATCTATTTTATTTCGAGACGAACTCAAGTTTAGTTGTATAAAATCATCGAGTTCGAAGCGAACACTTTTTTGCAAGCCGAGTCGAGTCCTGCCAAAATAAGGCTCAGTTCGACTCGTTTACACCTTTAGATGCCGAGAAAAAAAAAGTATCCATGGTAGTTTCCTTTTGTTTCAAAACAAAAAGAAAATGATGCCATGAAGCAAAATTAAAATTGGCCCAATGCAAATAATACCCTAATCACGGCCCAAATCAATAACTAATAAGTCATCTTCTTCATTTTTTTTAAACATACCTAAATCATCTCATCAAGGGTCAAAACGAAAACTTAGTTCTCCTCGTATCTCTCCTACATCCATGCCATAAGAATCACAACCAAACACATGAATTGGTATTAAAAAAAAAAATCCTTTTTACCTTAAAATTGCCGAACAGCTAAATAACAAAATTACAAAACTGCCATCCCGATCACTATATAAACCGATGGCACGAAACACATAATCGACATTGTTGATTGTTTCATTTGGTCACAAGAGCAATGGGTCGACAACAATTGAGCAATAAGTTCCAATTTGTCACTCTAATATCGTTGGCTTTAGCCTCTCTTCTTCTTGCTCACGTGCATGGATTTGAGAGAAAACCTTATATTGTTTACATGGGACATGTCGTAGAGGGCACGAGCCACGTGGACAGCGTTGACCAGCATCACACCTTGCTTTCCTCAATCATTGGAGAGTAAGTATATATATACATATAATTACCATAACATTTGAAACAAGTTGAGCCTTTTGTGTGTTTATATATAGACCGGCGAACCAAGTTAGTTAAATATTTGATTGGTTATATTTTTTTAATATATTTTTAGTTTCTTGAAAATATTAATTAATTGTGTATTTTTTACTATTTAATATTTGTAGTTAAAACTTAATTAACCTAACTAGAATTGGGTATGACTATTTTTTTTAGTCGAACTCAATTCAATCCGTTCAGTATTTAAATTTTTATATACTTTCAATTTAATATTTATAGAAAAAATTAAATGAACTGATTTTGGGTTTACTTATTTTTCTTCTAGACGAATTCAAGTGTAGTTAAATAAACTCTTCAAATTAAACATTTTTTGTAATGAGTTGAGCCCGAACAAATTGAAACTAGATTCTTCTTATACCCATGCGCGATCATGACAATGTCGTGTTCTAAGATTTGATTTTGACTTAAGTTTATTTGCAGCGAGGAGCTTGCTCGAAGTTCGAGAATACACAGTTACGGTAGGAGCTTTAATGCATTTGCCGCACATCTATTGCCTCACGAAGCAGAGAAGCTCGAAGGTAATGATTATTTAACTTATCGTAATGTATCATTAATTTCTCTTACATGATGTGTTTTAAATGATTAATTTAATTTAAAAAGACGATTGATTTATCGACTTGCAGAGGTTGAGAATGTGGTCTCGGTGTTCCCAAACAGAGTACGAGAGCTTCACACGACGCGATCATGGGACTTCTTAGGAATGCCTCTAACAATTAGAAGAAATCTTCGTCTCGAGACCAATATGATCATTGGTTTGTTAGATACAGGTAAATATGAAATTAAGTTAGTCCATAATTTTTTAATAATTAATGTGAAATTTTGGTACTATCTTGAAGAATTGTGTTATGTTTTCTATGTTTTTATTTATATAGGAATTTACGTAAATGCCCCGAGTTTCAATGACACGGGACTTGGCCCACCGCCGTCAAAATGGAAGGGCACGTGCGAACTCGGTGGCAACTTCACCGGCTGCAACAAGTAATTAATACACAAATTTCCTTTTTTAAAATAGCAAATATAGTTTCAATTAAAGAGTTATTAATTTGGGTGAGCATTGTCTTGTAGAATGTAAATTAATTACTAATTCTAACTATTAGATTAATAGAATAAAGTTTGAGACTATAACCTATAAAAAAAATTTGAATTACCCTAACCTACTACCCATGCAATGGTAGTGTTCATTATTCCAAAATTGGATCAAATTAGACATTGTGATTCTTAAATTTGAGAAATTAGAATCACGTGACGAAAGATGGTCTGATTCTAATCGTTTTTAAACAGTTTAGTTGTTAGGTATTGATCAGTGGAAATTGAGTGTTCAATCTCAACTTGATTTATGGCATAAACTATATGGGTTTGTGCTTGATTTATGGCCGAAACCTAATTAAAACTTGCAATTATATAAAAATAGTAACAAAAATCAACGGATTAAACAGTAACACGTGACATACATGTGGATGAATAAGAGGGCAACAATGTCCTCTATTGGTTTAGCTACTAGTTGGTTAATCGTGATTGTTAAGTCAACAAAATTAGAACTGAACCATAAATTAATGCAAAATTTTATGTTAAAAGGGTTGTACATATTGGATCGTCCCACACAACTAAAAGTTTAAATTTATTTGTCAAATTTGACTTTTTCTTTTATATAAACTCATCTTAATTTCAATTCTTTAAACGTGAGATTAATTTAACTCATCCTCTTATTCTCGTGTATATATGGGGCTTAATTCTTTTTGGGTTCGTATACACATAAACTTTAACTTCAACATTTTACGTGTTCGATCGCAGCAAGGTGATAGGAGCTCGAGTGTACGACCTCGACAACACCAACCCGAACAGGCCGCCGGCAACCCCCGCGGACGAGGAGGGCCACGGGACCCACACCTCCTCCACCGCCGCCGGGGCCGCGGTCGCCGGCGCCAACCTCTACGGCCTCGCCGGGGGCACGGCCAGGGGCGGCGCCCCCTCGGCCCGCGTGGCCATGTACAAGGTGTGCGGGTCGGCGGGCTGCACCGACATAAACATACTGGCCGCCTTCGACGACGCCATCGCCGACGGCGTCGACGTCCTGTCGGTCTCGCTGGGCGGCGCCGTGGCCAACTACTTCGTGGACGCCGTCGCCATCGGGGCGTTCCACGCCGGGCAGAGGGGCGTCCTCACCGTGTGCTCCGCCGGGAACAGCGGGCCGTATCTCGGGTCGGTGCAGAACGTGGCTCCTTGGATTGTTACCGTTGCCGCCACGGGTCTGGATAGGCAGTTTCGGACCAGCGCCAGGCTCGGCAACGGCATGACTTTGACCGTAAGTAATCGTTTTTTTCGATTATTTTTGAATAAGTACTTAATTTTCTTAACCTACCCAAAAACCTTCCCTGTATATCTCAGGCTCGAGTTTACCACCTCCATTGTAAAAGTGTGTGCCTCAAACCGCTGGAGTTAAGTTTGTAAAGGAGCCGAGCTTTTAATGAGCCTCTCGAGCACGGCTCGTTAAATATTTGGTTCGGACTCGTTATATATAATCGAGCTCGAGTCAAATTCGAGCTCAAGATTTGGCTCGTTTAATAAACGAGCCGAGCTCGAGCCTAATCTTTTAAGACTCGATAGACTCACGAACCGGCTCGTTTAATATTTAATTATTTATATAAATATATTTTTAAAAACTAAAAAAAATTAATAAATATTTATAATTAAATTAGACCAGTCGAGTCAATAACAAATTGGCTCATTTATTATTTATTTTATTTTTAATAAATATTTGTATTCAAATTCAAGCGAACTGAATCGAGCTGAGCTCGAGCTCGAACTTGTCTACTTTATTTTGAGCCGAACTCAAATTTAATTAACTAAACACGTACAAGCCCGAGCCGAACAATTTTTTATGAGCCGAACTGAGTCCTGTCAAAATGAGACTCGATTCGATTCGTTTACACCCTTAGGTGGAGTGTCCGCTTGAGAACATCGTTTTTTATTTTTTATTTTATTAACAATTCTTTTTTGTGATAATTAAATAGGGGATTTCGGTGAACACATTCGAAATGGAGAAGAAAATGTACCCTCTGATAAGTGGAGTCCTAGCAAGTAATGGCACCCGAAACATTTACGCTATGCCCGAGTAAGATTTTCACATCAATCTCTTCCCAAATATTTATTTATTGTACATAACAATTAATATAATTCACCTCAAAACAAATTATTACTATTGTTTTCAGGTATTGTAGTGCTGGGACACTTGACGAGAAAAAAGTTAGGGGCAAGATCGTTCTGTGCAGGGCCATACCGGAACCCGACTACATGGCCGGCCTCGGCGTCGCCGGAATGATCGTCACGGCCACGCGACAGGCCGACACCGCGTTCACGTTCGAGATCCCGACCACGACGATCAGCGATGCTCAGTACCAGCAGATTGAGAAGTACATCAATGGGTCGAGGTGAGGTTTTTGAATTGTCGTGAACCGTTGGATTGGGCGCGAGCGAGTCTATTTTTTGTTGGTCATGGATGGTGTATTTGCAGGAAGCCAGAGGCGGTGATCACGAAGTCGTATACGGAGAAGGTCGGTGCTCCGTTTGTTGCTTCCTTCTCTTCCAGAGGACCTAACCTTAAGTCTCCCACCGTTCTCAAGGTTCGTTAAATCTGGGAGTAATTTCACGTAAGTCACCACAAAAAATTGAGAGTCATAAATATACATATTCGATTTTGGTTCATAAATTAGGCCAAAAGTTCGTCTAATTGAATTTCAAAAATCGATACCAAATTAAAGTCCTGAAAAAAATTGGTTCTCATGTTGGTTTCGATAATCGGGCAAAACCCACTTACACATTATTTCGGTTTCTCAAATCAAGAATCGAGGTGACCAGTTTGGTCCGATTTCAGAACTACAAACACCCTTTCGGAACTCTTATATAAATATGCAAAGAATTAGATCATCAAAGAAACATAATATTTTGAATTAAATACAAGAATTTACAATGAATTTTTATTTTATTTGGAGGATGATTATTGAATCATATGTAATGAATTGTAATTGTTTATTCTAATTTGATTGTCGTTAACATTTTTTTTTGTATTTATTTCATGTGTGTGTAATTCTTGTATTTTTCAAATTTACAGCCAGACATTGCTGCACCCGGAATTGACATACTAGCTGCGTACACTAATATTTCGTCGCTCACCGGAAATTCCGATGACAAGCGATTTAATGTGTACAACATTCTCTCCGGAACGTCAATGTCGTGCCCTCACGTCGCCGGAGCGGCCGCTTTTGTCAAGACATTCCATCCTCAATGGTCTCCGGCGGCGATCAAATCTGCTCTCATGACCACAAGTTCGTATCCGATCCTTAACTAACCAAATTTGAATTTTTATTTGTGTTATATTAACAACTAAGAAGGTAACAAGTTAAATCGAATCTCAATTTAGCATAATTTTACTCGTGAAAAAAATATCCGTTTTGAGCTTGACTTAGGCTCGAACGTATTTATACAACTAAAAAATATATAGGTATATAATTCAACTTGACTTACTAAATGAATTAGTTCAAGATCGACCCGACTTGATTTGACTCGTATGATTTAAATATAAATATTTATTAATAAATAAAAATACATAATTATTTAAATATTAATGAGCTGGTCCGTAAGTTTATCGAGTCTTAAGAGGCCAGACTTGAATTCGGCTCGTTTATTAACGAGCCTAACTTTCAACTCGAATTTAGTTCGGATTCGATTATAACGAAGCTAAATTAGGCGTGGGCATGACTCTGACACGGAATCGAATCGGCTAGAACCGACCCGAAACGAACCCCTCGGTTCTTAATATTGGGAACCAAACTCGAAACCACTAAGTGAGAAATGGTTCAGTTTGGAATCCAGTTTCGGATCTAGTTCTCACCGGTTTCATTTTGGATATGTTTGTGACCGGTTCAGATATATATGTTTCTATCTAGTTAGAAGTGATTGGTTTTCAATCTTAAATTCATGCTTGATTTATGAGTCTATCTGACAAAATTGAGATCAAAAAGTGCGGTTGTATGTGAGAGATGATTCAATTCAGTTTTAATTTCTTTAAGAACGAGATTGACACATGTAGGTGGAAAAGGTACAAATGATGTGGTGTGCTCTAAAAGTAACACGTACGCATGATAAAGTGGTTAATCGGTGGTTTGATTATGTAAGAATCGAATCCGAACATAATGTAAACGACTCTCTAATTTTATAACTGAATCTAACTATTACCATGACTCGTTTTTAGATTCAAATCTCAGTTTGGGATTAGTTTTGAGTCTAAAGTGCACACTCATGACCTGAATCAAATATTTAATGAATCGAGTTCAAGCGACTCGTCTACTGCCCCTATTTAAAACGTTTTAACCTTTTCTCAGCTACGAGGGTAAACTACGCCGATGGCATTGCCGAGCTGGGATACGGGTCGGGCCAAATGAACCCGCTGAAGGCGATCCGGCCCGGGCTAATCTACGACATGTCGGAAAAGGACTACATCCGGTTCCTCTGCAGCGAGGACTACCACGGATCCGCCATAAGCATGATCGTCGGGAGGCGCGTGGAGTGCACGAACCTCTTCCAGTACCGGTCCCACGACGTGCTCAACTACCCGTCCATGAGCCTCCAGCTGGCGAGACCCAACTCGTCGATCTCGGCCGTGTTCCATCGGACGGTCACGAACGTCGGGTCCCACAAGGCGGCGTACAAGGCGGCGGTGGAGGCGCCGAGGGGGCTGAGAGTGACGGTGGTCCCGAGGGTGCTCAAGTTCGGCGACAGGCACGAGACGAAGCATTTCACGGTGAAGGTCAGAGGGCCGGCGGTGAAGAAGCCGACGCCGTGGGTGTTGTCGGCGTCGCTGGAGTGGAGCTACCGGCATTACAAGGTCAGGAGTCCCATTGTCGTGACACCGTATGTGTAGTTTTTGAGTTTGGATAGTTGAGGTTTTTGGATATATAAATATAGTGCTGTTTTTGTGCACTACTAGTTTTGTTTAGTTTGATTTTATTTTCATTGATGTTGATATTTAGATTCCTTAATAATTATTAGAATCCAAATAATTTGGTTATATGTTGGCTCTTTTTCTGGTAAGATTGTGTATGGTTTGGTTAATTGGATAGAATGATAAAAATTTGTGTTGAATTTGATAATTTTGGTTTTAAGAAATTGAGTGTAATATTGAAGGTTACTTTAAACCAGTTAGAGAGAGTGAGTAGGGTTTTGGTTTAAATCAACTAATTGAGTTTAGGAGATCTCTTACCGTGTATTTTGCACATCCAACGTATTTTGTGGCCACGTGTCGTACACTAAATATGTTTTTGATGACCTCACAAATTAAATTAAATTTTTGGTGATCTTATAAGTGATACTACAAACTTTTGTGCTCCCAAAAACTATGCATAAACAGATGAAGAAGTGAAGAAGAATTGCCGCATTTTATTTAAGAGATAAGACATATGAATGTTTGTAGAGATAAGACACATGGATGTTTGTGGGAGTGACTATTGTTACATGTCATCCCAATTTTTGGGTCAGTTCTCTTTATCTACTGTTTTTTTTTTAAGGTATCTTTATCCACTGTTAATTTTATATGTATGAATTGTACTCGAATAAAAAATAACATATTCACTAAAAAGAAGTTGAACCATAACTCTAGTATTGTCTTGGATTTCTCATTGTTCAGATTTTGATTCGGTTATGATTTTTGGTAAAAATTTAACAATCATTTTTGTTAACATTTAATTAATTCGTGTATGTAGTGGCATATACATTTCAATTTGCGAGCCGTAAAAAAATTCCCTCCATTTCCTTTGGCGTGAACCAGGGGCACAATGGTAAATTTAGAGGTACTGTATAAAGCGCGAGAAAAGAAACCAGAGTCGTTGGCAGTAGATTTTGGCCTTCCGTTCCCAGAGAATCGCATGCCCAGCGACGACGATGATGAAGGAGATCGCTTCGATTTCCATCGATGATCATGGCGATTTTTCATGTAAATCTCCATCACATTCTCGATCTCTCTGGCTCTGGAAAATTTTGTGAGGTATAAACCCTAATTCTTCACATTGTCACTAATTTCCTGTTTTCCTATGAACAATTTAGGTTTCTCTATGTCAAATTCCAATTCGCAATGCACGATAAAGTTTGATCTCACTAGCAAGTGTTTTGTGCTATACGAATCGTCTATTTGAATTTTCTCATTGCCCTCAACTTCTGAGTTCTAATCGGTGCTATCCATTGCCGCACTTATCTTTTTCTGGTACATCTATTGATGTTTTCTGTTTGGATTTTCAGTTTTGAATCTAATTTCAAATGAATTTGTGTTGTTCTGCTGTTGGAGGCGTGGTTTCGTTGAATCTTGCTCGGAAGAGGTCAGAAATGATGTTCTGTACCTTGGATTTTATTGCTTTATGATGCCTTTTCCCTGATTATATTGTTGCTGTTTTGCTCTAATGATGTTCATTGATTTGTGATTAGTGTTTGCTTCACTGCGAACGATCGAAGTGAAAAGATATAGTGTGATTGTTTAGATGAGCTATAGTGATATTTTGTTAGATTTTGTTATTGAGTGGTGATGCATTTGATGAATATCATGGCTGTCTTGAAAATTCAGCTGAATAGTCGAAGCTGCAGAATTAGAAAACCAGCAATCAACTGTGATCTGAATGCTGATACGTATAATTATTTTTGTGTCATGTCTTTCTCATGAGGAGTTGTATGTAATCACAGCAGATAATGCCATGTTTACTTATTATCAGGTAGTCTTACTTGTATACACAGAATCGCCTGTTGGATAATTCATGAAACTGCGCCAGTTTATTGGAATTTACTGGATATCTTGTTGCAGGATCAAATATGGAACTAAATTGATAGTTATAATGCATAACGTGTATTGCGCGAGAGGTTACTGTGCTGTGTTATTAGAAATAATTTGGCGACCTGTATGGATTTTAACAAAATTATTTGCATGACATATAATTTTGCGGCTAATTACCGGTGACTGCTATACTATATCATGCGTTGATAGCGGATGTTGTCTTGCATTCATTATCTTTTCACCCTCACAAGCTCATGTGCGAGTTACTATTTCCAACTGCAAAAGATGCAACTGGGGCAGAGCGGAAGACATAAAAAGAGTTTTATCATTTCATTTCATGTTGTGTCGATGTTAATAAAATCTTTTCTGAACTTACAGTATCCATATACCTGCTTATGTGTAATTCATGTTACTCTGAATTGGATGAACAGACTCAGAAAGTAAATTAAGGAGCCTATGATATGGATATCCCTTTTTGTATATTGTAGCCGCGACATATTCTGAATATCTACACAGCTACGTGCCTAATATATGGAAAACATAGAAGGAAATGTCGTTCAATTGCAACTTCTATCGTTCAATCTTTAGGCCGCGGTTCAACCTTAGTCACTAATATTCGCCGATTGCATTCCTCATCTTTACTGGATGTTATAGCCAAAGATATATCAGTTCTCTGGTTGTGCACAATTTATTTTAAGTGACAAACAGAAAGTTCATAATATCATTTACCAGTCTATAGTTTGCATTTCCTTTTAAGTTTAACATTTTTATCTTTCATTGTTGTCTGTACAACTTCAGTAGTTAGTGCAGCCGCCATTGGTACTAAGAATGAAAAATCTCTTTAAAGTGTGATAAGATTCAGGAACACAAGTAAACAGTTATTTTGAATAATTAAGTAAAATAGGATTTGTCTTATATAAACATTAATTTTCTTGATCACAACTAATTTTCTCTTCAGTTTCCAAGAATTTGCCCGTTCATTTTGGGGAGTATCATTTTCTGGAACAACAGAGTCATTGAAGAAGGCAGGTTTGCTCATGAGCTTTTACTATGTAAGTTTGGTATGATATTTAGAATATTTGTTTGTGATATTGATGCTTGACAACTTTGTTATCCTGAAGATAATGGAGTCATTGGCTCCTGAATCGAGTTTATGTGGCTTTGATGATGGATTCGTCTCAAGGTAAGTTACTGTCCCGCTTATCTATTTTGATGTATATTTCATTTCTTGTACAGAGACCATTAGGTTCTAAGTTTATTGTAAAAACTAGAAACCTGCTAATTAGTTTTTTCATGAAAAACACTAGAAATGATTTGGTCTCTTGGAGTTTAAACACCTTTGAGAAGATCAAATCCCAAACTTATAATGCTTAATAAGGTAGATTAGACATTCTCTTAACTCTTTGTTATGGCTATCAGTTTATGATGTGTAGCGCTATTTCCTTATAGGTTTAAACCAAGATGATGGAAATTGCCAGATTCATTCTCAAATTGGCTCTTACACTGAGGCAGTCATCCCTATATTTAACCCTCTTCTTGCCCGTCTCTTGTATCATGTCACATCGGAATCAAATCACAGAAATTAGACAGCATCAGATCTTCCTACAGTAGGGATGGCAATGGGGTTAAGTGATTCCCGTCTTCTACTCTGTCGTGTTCGGGATAGATTTAATGATCCCCTTCCTTACCCTTCCGGTTCATGATATCGGGAAACCATCTGGTTCGGGATGGAATTAATGATCATCTCTATTACTCCTCTGTCGTGTTAGGGATAGATTTAATGATCCCCTTCCTTACCCTTCCGGTTCAGGATATCGGGAAACCATCTGGTTCGGGATGGAATTAATGATCATCTCCATTACTCTGTCGGATCAGGATATCTGTCCCCGTCAGGTTCAGGGCAGATTGATTAATCCTGTCGCTTATCTCAAAATAGTATATCGGGTCGGGGCGGGTTTAATGATCTCATCCCCAACCCGCGGGATCTGGATATCAGGTTCGGGGCAGATTTAATGATCCCTTCCTCGATCTATGGGATTGGGATATTGAGTTCAGGCAGGTTTAATGATCTTGTTCCAACTTCCAATCCATCAGATCGGGATATTGGATTCCCTCGAATGGGGACAGATTCAATGATCTTGTCCCCAATCTATTGGATTGGGATATCGGGTTCGGGGTAGATTCACTGATCTCGTACCCAATCCTTCTGATCGGGATACTGGGTTCGAGATGGATTCAATGATCTTGTCCCCAATCCGCTGGATTGAGCTATCGGGTTCGGAATGGAGATTTTTGTCATCCCTATCTATAGAAATGGTAGTGTTAACACAGTTCGAAGTGATTGTTGTTCAAGAGTTCCCTCAGTACATTGTAGACATACAAAAAAAGGCTCAGTTTGTTCTAACATTCAGTGCCAGAAAGTTATAGACCAAGTAAAGCATAGCCTATTGGTTGTGCTAAACAGAAACACAGAGTCAGTCTAAACTGAACTTTGAAGATATGATTAAGTTCAAGTAAAAGCTCTGAACTTTAAAAGTGAAAAGCTTCAGGGTTTGTAGTGCTGTGTAGATGTAGTCCAGGTGAGCCTCTGAAACAGCTCTTCTCTTGAAGCACTCTTCGTCTCCACTATCACACTTCTCTGACCCCATTAACTGCTGAAACCATTTCAAAACTAAACTGTGATGAAAAATTGCAAGAGAAAATAAAAAGGAACAGGGAGGAGAAATTTACATGTATAGATTCACCATCTTCATGATTGACCTCATAACCTCCACTGCCGATTCCACCTAGCTTCACCTTATCTTTCCTTGCAAATGAGTGACAAACATTATTAGTTTCTAAAATGATGATGAGTAAAAGGACAAGAGCTTGTGTATGAGAGCTTTGCTTCATGGTTTATAGTTACAGAAGAGAGTGAGAGTGAGGAGTTTTAGTGATTTAGCTATGAGTTTAGAGGAGGAAGAAGATGGTGGATATATAAATACATGCAAGAGAGACACAAGTACTCTACTGCAAAGTCTTTGGTCACATGAAGGTCCCAAAGGAGGAAAGCTACATAACCTCTCAGGATGTGGACCCCATTAGTCCCTCATCCTCCACTGTGGAGAGACATTTTAGTTGTGATGTAACTGCTCTAACTGAGAACCGACCGATTTGAATTTTAGTTCATCTAGTTTCTTTAACTGGGGTTTAAAATATTGAGTCGATAAAAAATAAATTAAAATAGACCCGAAAGGTGGAAACACACTTAAAACCACTTAAACAAAACTGATCAAACTTGCCGGTTCAGAATTGACGTCGAGCCGAATTCCACCAGCTCAATCCTGACTTTGATTTCTTGGAACCGAGTTGGTAGGTTCGGTTATGTGAACCTTCCTAGTTGAGATGACAAAATTCCTAACCTCAACGGAAACTCAATATCACTAATCTAACACGATCACTTAATTTATCACAAAGCTGACTTGATGTCATTTTATAAGGAGATAAACTATGTTCTTTTTTTTGATCAGCGAGATAAAATATCTTAATTTTGATAGAGACTTAAGTGTTCACGATCGAATGAAACTGAGGATAGAATCGCTAAATCCGTTCGGTTGCCATCCTTACTTCTAGTCACAATCTGCCTTAGTTTAGTGGTCCTCCAAAATAGTCCAAAGTCTCCATAAATCAGTGCAGTGGTGTGTTGACAGTGGTCAGAAAGTCAACATTTTGGACATTGCTGTGTAAATCACGTGTATTAGTGGCAACAGCACCAACAATTTTCAGTGGTTCAAAACCTTTGTTGTTTCTGTACCGCATTGCTTTGAATAAGAAACTATGTGAGTGTTTGTGTAGCGATTTGTATACATATTGTCGATCAGGGTTATTAAGGTTTCCTATTTATGGTTTCCTAATTTGAATTAGTAGATACTTTACTATTTGTAATATGTATTCCCTTATAAAGAGATGCCCTCGTTGTATTCCTCAGCTTTCCTCTTTTCGTCTCCACAACCTTCTTTACTGTTCTCGATGGGGAAGCGCAACAAGAATCAGCGTAAGAATGCTATGATGCTGGATAGCGACGATGATGTTAGCGTTGTGAGCTCTTGTTCGGCCTTGAAGTCCGATCAGGTGGCGGTGTTGGGTGGGAATGAGGAGGTCCAGTTCGAGAAGGATACTCTGTTGGATGAATCTCTCGAGGCTCTGTACGAGAAGAGAGGTTCCACGAGAGAGAAGGCTCTGGCATTAATCAACGAAGCCTTCAGTAGCAGTATGCAACATCAGTTTGTGGAAAACAAGTGTGCCACTTTACTTCATCAGTGCCTTGTCTGGACAAGGATGACCGATCCGTGCGCATTGCTGCTGGTGAAGCCCTGGCAGCTGTTTTTGAAGTAGCCAACTTTGAAAAGTTGAATAATACTCGAGAAGGACTCGCTCGCATACAAGGATTAAGAGCAAAAAATCTTAACTCAAGTCAGAGACCTTGCTGTAGAGGCTGGTGGTAAAGGGTCTGCTAAGAAAGATGTTAACAGCCAAAGGAACTTGTTCAAAGGCGTGCGGGATTTTCTCGAGTTTGGATACCCTCCCGAGACCTCTATGAAAATCGGGCTGCAGACATCTACGTGGTCCGAACTGATACAGTTGAACTTCTTGAAGCGGTTCCTTGGTGGTGGTTTCATTAAGCACATGCAGGAAAACGAGCTTCTTCATGATGTTTTCGGGTTTGTGCCAAAGGAAAAAACGGCCTCAGGCAATGAGCTATCGAGTGCTGATAAGAGGATGTTCAACAAGGTGAGGACTCGGTTTCTAAACGAGCAGCGAATGCAATCTCAGGGAAGAAACGCAGGTCACTATGCAGGCGACGAATAGTAGGGTTCAGGTTTTTTTGCTATTAGTTTGGATGTATTATTATTATGTAGCTTGTGAGTGACCCCTCGTTGTGGGCATTTTTATTGCTGGTTTGAGTTGAACTATACATTAACATGAAAGTTCATATTATTTGCTCATCATCGTAATGTTGTAGCCCAGGAATATACTTCTAGATATTGTGTCAGTAGCGATGGCAATTATTGAGTCAGTTTCGAATGTGTTTTCTCCGCCAGGCTCGAAATGTTAGGGATGGAGCGGATCTCTGCCCAATCGAGAGCTGCATATTTTGTCATCACTGTTCATATGGTAATAAAAGTTCTTAAAAACGCTAGACGCTGGTCAAGCAGATTGGAACACGGACGAGATGGTAGTGACCTACTATGCGCAGTGTGCAATTTGTGAGCTCCTTGAGTAAAGGAAGGAGGGATGGTTTTTATATTTTCCAGATTATGCTTCTTCTCTATTGGTGGATTTGAAGCTTCCATCAAATTGAAGTATTTCCATTTCATGAATCATGATGAATCTAATTCAAGTTTGTCCAGTTCGACCTATAAATCACACTAGTCTTAAAATCAATTGATTCTCATCGGTTAGAACCATTCCGGATCCACTCACATGATTATGGTTTTAGTACTTCGAGTTCAAGAACCAAAGTGACCGGTTCGAGAGGAATGTCATGGATACCCTTAGTTTGATCGTGTTTTAGTTCAACGGAGTGTTCTAATGAGTTATGTTTCTGTTTCAATGGCCACACTAGGGCTCTTCGCAAAACAACCAAACCAGGCCGAATTGTCCCGAAAAATAATCAAACAAAAAAGAATCAAATTGATTTTATTTGTAACAAACAAAATCGAATCCATCCGAATTTTATCGGTTCGATTTTCTTTTTTAAAATCAAATTGATTGCTTCGGTTCAAACGTGAACCAAATCAACTCAAAATTGAACCATAAATAACCCTAACACAACCATCTTGAGCCTGAAATGTACTTTCAAATTGTCTAGTTCTTCAAATTACACATTTCCATTAAAAATGCGTAATATCTATAACCATTGTGTAAAATTACATAAAGAGTTCCTTATTGTTCAGTGAATCCACTAAAGAGCACAACCATTTTGAGCCTGAAATTTCCCTTGCTTTGTCCATTAAGAGAATAATAGGTTTTAAGCTTTAATTAAGGTGTGACATGAGCTCATTTCCAAGCAACAATGGCCCAGCTTCATAGTGGGTTCCTTAGGGCTGCTCATCAATAAATCGTAATATCTATAAACATTGTGTAAAACTACATAAGGAGTTCCTTAGTTGAGTGGTGAAAGTGTAGTTTTGCCAACTCATCAGAGATTATAGGTTCAAGTCTTGTTAACTCAAAAAAAAACTAAACTATACTTTCACTCCTGTATTAATGAACTCTTTTTGTAATAATTAAAAGTTGGAAGCTGCCAATGACCATTTTACATGCAGAAATGACTTGCAAGTTCAATCATTCTATGCCAACCAACACAATTCCACCAAGACTCCTAATTCTGTCAGTTACATATTTTCTACAAGTATCTTAGTGTTGACAGTCTCAAGCCATTTATATTAAAAGTCAAACTCAAAACTCTGTGGAAAAACTCACTCACAAACAAGAGACTTACAGTTAATATGTGAAGCTAAAAATATGAATAATGTGTAAACTGCAAAGAAAATGAACTCCAAAACATAATATATGATAATATGCACTATATACAGTCATTTTAGTCCGGAACTATGATTAATGGTTCGGTTTTGTTTTAAATTTGAGACAATCATTTAATTTAGGTTCGGTTTTGGCTCTCAAAACTTAGAACTGCCGTATAACTAATAAGAATCAAACCAATTTGCGTCGCCACATGCTATTTCTCGTTCACACATGTATATTTTATTTGCAAACTTTAAGTTAAAAAAATTAGTAGGTTCTAGTTTGGTAGAACTGGGAGCCGAATTGAAGAGGCGCAGTCAAAACCGAATAGTTTTCTCACTTGTTAGTTCCAGATATGCTTCAGATAATCAGACAACCTGAAGTTCGGGTAGAGTCGGGTTCGCGATTAGTGCCCACTAGGATTGTTCACGGTTCAATTTTGAGTTGGTTCGGTTTGATTTTGAACGGAACAAATCAATTCGGTTTCAAGAAAATCTAAATCGGTTGGAATGTGGTTCAGTTTTTAACATGTCGGTATTCGGTTTGGTTTTTTATGAGCCGAATTTTTAGATTATCACATTTTAGACCATTTTGAGTTATTATCTGACTTGCCGGTTTTCGATTGAATTTTTTTTTGGAACTAATTTTCATGAAATTCTCATATTTTGCGGAGATATTGACTTTTTTTTGTTGGACCGATATTATTAGACTCGGTTAATAAATATCGATGACTTAAAATGAAACAAGTATCCAAATCGATCTATTGATTAAACTGAAACCAAATCGATAGAGTTTTAGTTTGGTTCAGTTTTTTTAATCAATTTTCATTTTATAAACTAAAACCGATCCAATAAATTTTCAATTCGTTTCGGTTTTGAATATAATCAAGTGGGCGTTCTATTCGGTTCGATTATTTTCGGGTCGTAACTATCAAGTTATATATTGGCAGCCCGGTGCCCACCAAGGCCCAACAAGAGCCCAACGTGGCTTTGGGCTATAAAATGGCTTTCCACCATTTAACGGGCCTAGGCGGGTCCAGTTACGAAATAGACGCAAAATGAACGGCCAGGATCTAATCATCTCCGCTAGATGAATGGTCCATCCACGAAACCCAAACCCTAGATTTATATAACAGTCTCCAATCTCTCTTACCGCGTCTTCTTCCTCCGAAAACCCTAAATCAGAGTCTGCGCGAAACCAGAAGCTCTCGGGTACGATCGATCTCGATTCCTCTATATCTCTGTCAATGTTGGTGTATGTGTATGTATCGGCTCTGATAGCTATTTTTGTGTTTCAGAAATGAAGGTGGTCGCTGCTTATCTGTTGGCTGTTTTGGGAGGCAACACCACTCCCACCGCTTCTGATCTGAAGAACATTCTCGGATCAGGTAATTGTTTTGATTTTTTATCAATTTTTTTGGAGAATTTTTTGTGTAGTGTACTGTTTTCTGTGATTCTGGGTTGTTTTTTTGCAGTTTCTTGATGCATTGTCATGTATTTCAGATGAATGTGTTAAAAATTAGGATTTTCTGGCCTTTTCAGTTGAAAATGAAGTGCTTTGGGCTTATTTTGTGTAGTATACTATTTTATGTGATTCTTTATTGTTCATACAATTTCTATATGGATTTTGATGTGTCTTGGATGATTATATTAGGAATTAGGATTATTTATGGGTTTTTTTTTATAATGAAGATGAAGTGTTCTTGGCTTGTTTCAAACTTTGTTGCCTTTTGAAGAGTTCCAATGTGACAATGAACTGAACAGATGATTGTGTGTTTGAATATAATTGGCCATTGAAGTTTGTTAGTTTATTGCTTGTTCTGTATCCATTATTTGGCATTAGAATAGATTAAAATTCATGTTGAATCAATTAAATTGTGTACTAATTTACTGGATTATGGTCTTATTTAGATAATTGTTTGTTTATTTATGTATTTACATTAGAATATATTAACATTCATTTTGAATCCATTAGATTGTATACTAATTACCAGAGTATGATTGGACTTGGAACCTTTGTACCTTTCCTACTTCTAAAGATGTAATAGCTACCTAAAGCTTGTTTGAGCTGTTTTATATCCTGGCTTGTTCTGTATTAATTTATTGGTTTAGTAAATTTAGGCTTTAGTTTATAAGGGTCTTTATAGATTGTTAGTGTCCTGGCTTGATCTATATTAATATTGTGATTTATTAAATTCAAGTTTTCATTTGTAAAATTCGTTAAATTGGTCAATGTTCTAAGAAATCCAAGCATGTCCAATTAATCACTAGTTCATCATTTGTTAATCTCTGATTAATTTTTTATTTTTATCATTTTATGGTTATTCACAGACTAAACCCCTATTAGCCCCCGTAAGACCCACTAGCGTATAGCGATTTTTGGAACACTGAAAATGACTGGCTTCTTCCATCAGATTTTATCAACTAGGATACATGATTCGTTATAAACCAATAGATGCTATTGTTTTTCTTACTGACCTA
The DNA here is from genome assembly GCA_963920655.1 of Geranium rotundifolium. Classification (NCBI taxonomy): domain Eukaryota; kingdom Viridiplantae; phylum Streptophyta; class Magnoliopsida; order Geraniales; family Geraniaceae; genus Geranium; species Geranium rotundifolium. Next base: position 1,089,114 of record OY987317.1, on the reverse strand, counting down.
AATCTATGATCGGATTGTTTACAGTCGGAGCTGAGGCCGATGATGACAGGATTGAGTTGCTTCTTTCCGAGGTCAAAGGAAAGGACATAACCGAGCTGATTGCATCCGGAAGGGAGAAGCTTGCTTCAGTTCCGTCTGGCGGTGGTGTTGCTGTTGCTGCACCAGCTGCTGGTGGTGGCGCCGCTGCCCCTGCAGCTGCCGAGGCCAAGAAGGAGGAGAAAGTGGAAGAGAAAGAAGAATCCGATGACGTAAGATTATATTACTTAATAATTTGGGTTTTAGTTTATTCTTAATTTCTTCTGGACAATGATTGATTCTTTATTTTTTTTCGTTTAACAGGATATGGGTTTCAGTCTATTCGACTAAGCTCGCGTTGAGATGCTATCAATTTCAAGTGAAGCCTTACGATTGCATACTTAGACTTTTATGTTTTTTTTATAGATTTTGTCGGACTTTTGGGAGCTTTGTTTAGAGGATGATTTGAGAACAGACATTCCGAATAGAATTGTTACTCTTTTTTTCTAATTTCCAGTTGAGTTTGTGATGCATCTACTGATTTTATGATGTGCTCTTTTCTTCACTACATGTTTGACTCTGTTTGCTTCAGTTTTAAGGTCAAGCTTTCATGTTCTCTGATGCACGTGTGATTGTCAAGACCACTACACCATTACAGTACTGGTAGTTTCACTTAAGTTCAGATCTGGTAGTTTCACTTAAGTTCAGATCTCTTTTCATTTGTTGTGTTATTTTAATGCTATATTCCAAATATTATTAGACTTTTCGTCCAATCTTTCTTTTATTAATTTATAATAAGTTCTTTGATATTGAAATTCTGCAAATAAACCATTCTATGGTTGTCCATATGATTTGTATATAAGGGAAAATGTCATCTGGCTACCTCAAAATTTTGATGTTTTTTACTTAATTGTTCTTAGATTTATTTTGTATTGTGAGTATTTTAAATTTATAAAATTATTACTGTTAATACCGATTTCTCTACCTCACGTGAGAGAGTTGATATTTTAGTTGTGGAAGTCAAACTTATATAAATAAGCCAGTTTAAAAAAAACTCATCAAATTCTCTCAGAAAAACTATTATACAAAAATGTTGTGATAAGAAGCGCTCAATTTTCCGTGCCAAAATTATTTCTTTTAACTAAAACAAGGGCCCTTTCGAGCACTTAACAAACTAAACGATAAAACCAAAATTCAAATCATTTCCCCAAAAATAATAGCAATCAATTACAAGATCAACCTCTCTTCTCCATCGATCCCCACATTCCTCCAAAAACATAAGCAAGTCACATGGGCGCATAGAGTGGACTCCCAATCCCACGTACATACAAACACAAACTCCCCCTATCCACGGACCGACCCACCCCATCGATCACGTGCTGCCTCATGTCCCCAAGTCAATGTCTATTTTTGTTTTTGCTTATGTTGTCCGAATCCCATGGATGTATATATGTGCTATGTCCCCATTGAACCTTAACGGCCCTCTATGTTACTTACACACATAACCTTCCACACACAACTTACCCACCACGAACACAAACAAGCGACTGGTTATGATATCATCATCATTATTGGGAGGAATTATCAGGGCCTATCGCAAAACCCATCTTCCGTAATCACGTGGACGTGTTCTTTTTTCTTGGTTTTTTGTCCATTGGTGCTGAAATGTATGTGAATTGTGTTACAGAATTTTCGATCGATAAAATTTCAATCCGCTTACTTTTTAATTCAATTATTTTTCAAATCAGTTATTTTTGAGCTCCCTCGATTGCATATCTATCCTGACATTTATTAAAAGCTATAAAACCAAAACATCCATAGGAAAATTGAACAGATAGTATCAAATCCAAGTCATTCCAATTTACACAGACCAGAGTTGCTCAATCCCAAGCTGGGCATGTCATTTCCCATTTCCTGAATTCTGATCCTCGTAACATTATTATCTAAAATATAAACAGTCGGACCAGCTTGTCGCTTAAATTTACTCATCCACGCCATAATTATCTCTTTCCCCAATTACACGATGAGCAAAGCTTCCACAAGTCCGCGACATTTCAATAAAAACAACCACAACCTCAAAAAGGGCTTTACACACACCCCATGTCGGAACCCACATCGTTTTCACGGAAATGTCGCGGCCGCCCTGTAATTACCAAAATACCCCTAATTCAATTAATAGTACTCCACTGGCGTCTCCGGACAACAATCATCTGCCGCCACCGCCTCCTCCGCCGCCTTGGGAACGTACGGCGGCGTTTGGCACCTGAGCAGGGCCCAGTTCACCCCGTGAAAGAACTGGTGCTGCTTCACGGCCGACGCCCCCGTGGCGGCCCCGAGCCGCCGCGCCGGGTCCTTGGCCAGGAGCTGTGATATCAGCTCCCTGGCCGCGCCAGGCACGGCGGGCTCCCTGGGGAACTCGAGAGCCCGCGCCACAATGTTCGCGAGCGTGAGCTCGTGGTCGGGCCCCCTGAACGGGGTCGACCCGTAGAACAGCTCGAACATGAATATCCCGAGCGTCCACCAGTCGACCCCGGACCCGTGGCCCTCCCCGGAGACGATCTCCGGGGCCAGGTACTCGTGGGTGCCCACGAACGACATGGACCGCACGTCCACGGGCCCGGTCACGAACTCGGGCCCGTCGCGTCGGGCCTGCTTCTTTTTCCGCTTCCGCTTCGGGTGGAAGCAGGACACCGCCGGGACAATGCAGTTGGGGAGAATGCACGACGACGACGACGACCCGGTGTGATGGGGCTTCGGCGGGCCCGGGGTGGAGGGCTTGTGATCGGAGGGGGTGATTATCTGGGCCGTCGACGTGGAGTCGTCGCATTTCAGCGAGAGGTCGAAGTCTGTGAGCATGATGTGGCCGTCGGATCGGACCAATACGTTCTCGGGCTTCAGGTCTCTGTAAATTATGCCCATCATGTGGAGGTACTCTATTGCTACCACCACCTCAGATGCGAAAAACCTGCAAATTTAAACAAAATGTTAGCTACATTTATTGAGTTTTATCACTAACAAAACCAATTATAGTTTTGCATCACAATTTTACATAATACATTTTCTTTTTCTACAATCTTTCGATTCCAAGGCAGTAAAGAAGTCAAACATATATATCTTCAAAGACCTAAACAAGTTATTGAGTTTTATATTTCCACTGTTTCAAGGTCATCATGATTGTATTATGAGTACAAGACAAAGGGGACAAGCACTACTTATAGAGCCAACAATTATTGGGGGATACATAACTATAACTCACCAACAAAGCCCACTACCAATAACTCAACTTTTATTTAATTAAATACGGTGATATAAATATATACTTAATTAGCAGCAAGAAACTAGTAAAGGCTAGATCAAGAATAGTTTAGCTCTCCAAATATATCCGTCCAAACAGAAAATAAATATAAATATATAACAAAAATCCCCAAATTCCCGAGAAAGCTAACCCAAATCCAGGTTTTATAAAACCTTAATTCCTGGACCATGTACAAGAAAAAGAGTCCTTATGATTATATGTTAAAGTATTAGATTTTCTAAGTACGGCCAAAAAAAGTTTAAATTGACCACTTTTGAATTTAAAAAAATCTTTTTTGATGTTTGCGTTAAAACTAATTCATAACCATTTAACTAACCAAACAAAAGAACTTGTCACTAATAACAAAGAAATGTTGAATATAATATACTTTTTCAGGTTGTAGCATTAATGGAGTAGAGTGTTCCAATCATAAAATAAAATAATTACAGTAAAGTAGTTGCAATTTTTTTATTTGCGTGGAAGGTCCCGAAGACCTGTCCAATTGCACATGGCGGAGGTCAGAAATCGAAGAACTCGCGCACGTGTCCTCATTAACTCCAAAACCTTTTTATTACACAGTTTTTATTTTATATTTTTTAACCAAAAAGTCAATTTCAATTTCGCAAATCATTTAAAAACCGCTTTTTCAGGCCGAACAGTTTTTTCGAGCGCCGAGCTCGGCGGCGTGTGGGCTTCAAAGCGCACGCGACGGCCGTTAAATAGCTCCGTCAAGGCGGTAACGGAATGATCATGTGCGCGACGTGTACACCGTAAGATCCTGTTCCCGGGTAATCGCTGTCCTAGAATTTTAATGAGACCGACCGGGTGGGTCCCACACCCGACGGTTACCAGCTCCCGCCATGAGGGCGGGCCCACAGTTCCCTACCCATCGCCCTCGTAGCGCCATCTGATGGCCCCGCCCTAGATTTCAGATTCCATCCACGCGCTCACGCTAGGCGCGTTGGCGCGTGAGTGTAAAAAAATTAGTAGAGATTGGATTGTCACGGTTTTGAATTGGTCCAAAATAATTGACCGGAATCGAACCGGTCACTACAGTCTTTTGAGTTTACGAACAAAATCCAGTTCAAACCGTCATTACCGACTAATTTGAGCTTGATTTATGGTCGAATTAAATGAATTCGGACCTGAATTACGGTGACACGTGTTCACTCGACCGGTTCGTTTCTAAATAAATTACTTTTGTAGGAAAATAAAAACCGAGCCACTGTTAAATGAAATGGTTTACTCAAATTCAAAACAAAAATCAAATAATCCTCTACTGTTCTCGTACTTTCTATTACGGTTCAGCTCTATTCTCGATTTAAAACGGAACCATTATCAAACCGTTATTGGTTCGAATCGAAGACAAGAAAATTTGAACCATCGTTATCTACTCTACTCTCGGTTCGTTAATTTTGAAAGTGAAAAGACAAAAATGCCCTGGTAACGCACCTGACGGCGTGGTCGTCGAAGCGCTTGTTGTTCTGGCGCTGGCGGAGCACGTGGAGGTCGCCGCCGGGACAGAACTCGGTGAGGAGGCAAATCCACTTGGGCGAGTCCATACTCGCGTAGAGCGTGGGGAGGAACGGGTGGTCCAGCATCTCCAGGATCTCCCTCTCCGTCTTTGCCCTCCCCTCCTTGCTCCGGCTCGCCAGCTCCTCCCTGTCCATCACCTTCGCCGCGAACCGGCACGACGGGTCGGATCCGGACCTGATCTCGGCCAGGTACACCGACCCGATGTCGCCGGAGCCGAGCCGGCGGAGGAACCTCAGATCGGAGAGCGACGGCCGCGACGACGGAGAGGCGGAGCGGAGGCGGTGGATCGCGGACCAGCGCGGGTCCGAGGGCGGCGCGTGGGGCTTGTTGATGGTGAAGGAGCCGTGGGCGGAGGAGGCGGTGAGGGTGGCGGAGGAGGCGGAGCTGGGGCTGCGCGTGGCGGTGGAGTTGAAGCTCAGGCTCTGGAGGTCGTCGGCGAGATCGTCGAGCCATGGCTCCATTTCGGAGAGAGAGGTGTGAGCTAGATTGTGAAGCGAGAGAGTGGGTGTGGAGGTTTGTGTTATAGAGATCGGATTCGGGGAAGAGGAAGGGTCGCTCGTGTGGTGTTGGGCCGGACAGGCCTGTTTGGGGCCCATTAAGGGGGATTGGTGTGAATTTGGGTGATTGGGGTGGCCCGTTTGGACCAGACTCACAAATATCTTAATACTTAATTAATTAATCATATTATTACAAGGAAAATGTTTTCTTCTTCTTCTTCTGATAATATTCTATTATATTTTAATAATGTTCTTTTTTTCTTCTCTTAGGAGCATGTTGAGCACATGAGACCTGCTCAGTTCACTTAGTTTTCAAATTTTAAACAAATATTTATTAAAGATTATAATCGATATCAGAACTTCAAAAGTCAACAAATAAATTGGATCACAACTTTACAAATCCTTCAAAAATCAAGATCGAACTTGTTTAAAGTTCGAATTCGTCTTGAACTCAGATATAACAAATGCAAACGGACTATTTAACAAATCAAACTCAAATAATTTAAACTTATTTTATTCTCACTCTTATAGTTTGGTAAATTCATATGATAAATATGATCACGTATTTTTTTATTTTTTAATGAATATTCGATTTCACTATACTAGAAGAAATAAAATACTACAATAAATAATCAACTAACTATTTAAAAATTTTAATTTAATCTTGTGAAATAGTTGAATTTTGCTGCTGCTGATTGTTTAAATACTTTTACTTATTATGACTAGTTTTCACAATTTTTTCTCTTCAATCATTTTAAGACTTGGAGGTCTTAATAATTATTATGATAGTTGATAATTTCCTCGATATTAGTATATAGTAAAAGCTTTCCTTTAATTGCATAGCCAGATTCAATAATTCCAATGGAATAATCAATTGAATTAAGCGATTCTGATTTTCTTTTCAATTTATAAATTATTATGGAAAACTGCTATTTTTAAAAGTCAATTCAAACACATTATTTTGACCAATTTATGAATCATCACAAAATTTTTTATCAAATATGCAGAGTAATAATTCACATACACCAAAAAATAAAAATAAATTGAATGTATTGAAAATAATGGTTGAACTTGGACCATATGTAATTTCAAATTAAACGATAATTAGTTGAAATTGAAATAGAGAAAAATAAAGGCACAGTTCATTTCTTTACCGAACCAAAACAACTTGTCATTACCAATCTCTCCAACCGACTGTATTGTACGGCACCACTTAAAATGCTTGGTTTTTAAATGAATATTGAAGTGAATTAATTAATTGGCGTGGCCAGGACCGACCCTCCATAAACGTCGTATTTACGATGAGGCCACCACACCCAACCACAACCTTAATAGCCACCACCACCGCATGCACGTGTGTGTCTGGTCGTGACTTTCCACACCGTAGCTACCATGCGCCTCCTCTCATTCAATTTTTAACTCTATAAGCTATATACGAATATTTAATTTACTGTTATGGACGATTTTAGTATTTACTGTATGGATAAGGTGAGGTTGTACAGTTAAAATATGAAAGTTACTGTTGTAACTAACGAGAAGGTTATAGAACTTGTCCGGTTTGTTGTAGAAATAGTTAAATGTTAATGGATCGAACAAAGTCTTTAGAGCTTAGTCGAATTTTTACATTTATCAACTGATAATATAAAATTCGATTTCCCTGATTTTATGTCATTTCCGATTGTGCGAATGTGTTATGTAATCATCAAGCGAGTGTGCTTAGATAAGTTACAATAATCTACTTATTTATATTGTGACACTCATTGACTTAAGTCGTAAGCATAATATAAAACAATAAGTTTAATTTGACATGTAGCGCAATGTTCTGCGTCGACAACATATCACCAATTAACCCTTATAAAGATGTTGTATTGTCATTTTGGGAGCTTCTTCGCTCCTCCAAACCCTTCGTATCGTGTTGATTAATTTCAGTGAGTAAAAAATTAAACGAAATTATTTTGACACTTATAATTAGATATAACTTTTACATTTGCTTATATATTTTTCAACTTCACTCGTGTGTGGGTGTTCAGTTAATTCGACAACCTCATCTACACATCGGCTGAAAGTTATAGGATGACTAGACAAATGTATTAGTTTAACGAGACATTTATATTAATTATATGAAACGATTAACTATTTATATGGAAGGCGACGATATATTCGTCCGCCTCTGCCCCCTGTCGTCTGAAGTCCTCCTTCAATGGCCGTTTTCTCCAATTCTTATGGCGGTTTTGGTTCAAAGTTTTGCGCGACTTGTTTCACTAGTTTTGTCTCGCCTTATGTGATTGTCTTCCTTGTGGAACAAAAAGTGACTTCATGTTTTGTGCGACGTTTCGAATGAATTTTGAGATTCCGGCAAGGGAGGAGTTGTGTGTTTGATAGAAATAATGAGTGAGATATTATTGATGTGTATGTTGTGAATTACAAGAGACCTCTATTTATAGAGATAATAGGAATAGAATAGGAAACCCTAATATATGTGAGAAAAGAAACATAAATATATAAAACCTAATATAATCTAACAGCTCCCCTCAAACTCAATCCGGTGAAACAAGAATTGAGTTTGAAGCTTGATAGTATTGAGTTGTGGCGAGAATTGCGGCTGTCGAGGATGCTGTCTTGCGGCTGTCGAAATGATGCGGCGAGGATTGAGGATGGAGGATGTGCGCCACTCACGGCCGATGACGGATGCTTGATGCCCGTATGTGCTGAATGATGCCCGATGATGCATGATGACAGATGGCGAGATAGCAACTGCCCGATGATGCCAGATGCCTGATGGCTGATGGCGAGATAGCAACTGCCTAATAATTTCCAGATGTCTGATGGCGAGATAGCAGATACCCAATGATTGCCATATGTCTGATGACTGATGACGAGATAGCAGATGCTCAATGATTGACATATGCCTGATGGCTGATGACGAGATAGCAGATGCCCAATGATTACCTGATGCTTGATGGTTGATGGCGAGATAGCAGATGCTCAATGATTGCCAAATGGCTGATGGCGAGATGGCAAATGCTCAATGATTGCCAGATTGATTATTTGCGGAAGCGAGATGTTAGAGATTGAGATTGAATAATTGGGATTGAATTGAGAGATTGGTGATAGATTTGAGTTGATTGCAAGGTGATTGCAATAGGGAGAAGCACGAGATTGGTTAGAGATTGAGATTGAATTGTCTCGCCCACCTGTTAGAATCACGAATCATCGACGAGTGGACAAAACGATAAATTCGTAGAGATTTAACCAAGGATCGATTATGGCTTTGATACCACGATAGTAATAATGAGGGAGATATTATTGATGTGTGTGTTGTGAATTACAAGAGACCTCTATTTATAGAGGAAATAGTAATAGAATAGGAAACCCTAATATATGTGAGAAATGAAACATAGATATAGAAAACCTAATATAATCTAACAGCTCCCCTCAAACTCAATCCGGTAAAACAAGAATTGATGGCCTCTGTGTGCTCCCCTCAAACTCAATCTAACAGTGTTGATTTGTTTTGGAGATGGCCTCTCGTCGATGCTCAGTTTGTATCGTGGTGTCCAATTTCACCTTTTCATTTGGTGTATTCTCCTCTTGTTTTTGCCTTCGTGTGTCTGTGTCCGGTGATGAATCTAGACGTATTTAGGCTTTCGGTGGTGTTGATTTTCAATTTGAAGTTTAGTAGCGGCGGCGGCGGTCTACGTACGGAGGGTTGTTGGGATGTGCCTTGATACTCTTCGGCTTTCCATTTGTCTGGGTACTTGGTGACCTCCAAAAGGTATGACCCGGTGATCCAATACTCACAAGTATTTCTTGATCTAATAAAGTTGTTCCCATACATATAACTATTTTTTCATCATAGTGCATACGTAATTATTAAGGTTGAATAATTTGTCGCAAAAACGAGGAAGTGAATAAAACAATAGCCCTGAACTCGCGTCAAAGACAAGAAAGTCATTAATGGTTTGTGTCGTGGACTTAGCTGGATTTTGAAAGTGTTGAACTCAACCATTAAACCTTGGCCTTTAAATTTTAACTAAGCAACACGCCAAAACGGTACCGTTCTCAACTGTTTTCTTGTCTCGTAATTAATTCATGGCTCGTCACTTCATAACCAACTCTTCAAAAACAAGTACAATATAATTATATCTATTTTCTTTTTCACCCAAACAAGTTGAGCTTTACATATTTCTAAAAAAAGTTGAGCTTTACACAAATAAATAAATAAACATTAAATATTTTAGTCTATAAAATTTGATAAACCCATCAATATTCAGGCTAATTTATAAAAAACATTTGAAAAATTGACCACAATGCAATTTTGATCATTAGTCAACAACTAGCAAACAGTAAAATATGTTATGTAACAAAAACATTTGTTGGGGTTTGAAATTCAGATCTTTTCATTAATAGTGCGAGGCTCAAATTGTTATGGCGTCTCCTCGACATGTTACACATTGTTGCGATACAATAAAATTATTAATTATTATAAAATTACACAAATTTACACAACACGTTTTCACCGACCGAGCTACCCAGCAGATATTAGAAATATAGTTCACACACAACTATAACGTAATAATATTACAAATTAAGGATAACTTAAGAATTTGTGGTGATTAAATGTTTAGTACTCTATAATTTATAATTTCAATTCCGTAATTTCATTAATTCTCGAATTCAATTTAAGCTTCCTCAAGGTAATAATTCATCGACCGACCAATTATAAAATGACTATTTATGTAAATAGTAATAGTAATAATTGGTAGGTTTGGTTTGTGAAGTATATATTCATTATATTATAAAAAGAAATTTTCTAAGAAATATTCTACCGTTTAAATAGTTACCGACGGTATTTATTTTTTCCTATTCATCGGATGTATCATATTGATGAGAGCAGATAGCTAAGCGACCAAATGTAACACATTCAAAACTATTTAACAAGCTGTGGCTGTAAAGTTGAATATGGTTTAATTAATTGTCAAATTATTATATTGCTTTGAGCATATAATGAAGTCGTTCGAGCTTATTGATTGATATTTAATGTTCAAGGAGATCGAGTTCTATAATTTATGATTATTTTTTAATTCATTTTAAAATAAAAATAAAATAACTGAAATTAATGTATATGTGAAGACTTCAAGTTATAGGTAGGGAATAAATTGATAATCAATCTAACAAATGCGTATCTCTAAAGGAAGATAAACACTCATTTTGACGAATAGATTGACTTAAGCTAAACTCATCATAAAAGAGAGCCTTGGCGAAGATATATATAACGGTCAACTGAGACTTTTCTGATACAGGGAGGGAGGGGTAAAAGAACTTAAGCATGTAGTTGTTGCTGAACAAAATGACAATCAATCTCAACGTGTTTGGTGCTCTCATGAAATACGGGATTTGAAGCAATGTAGAGTGAATCATTATTGTCACAAAGTAATCAAGTGACTTTTGTCTGAGCTGCATGCAAATCGCAAAGAAGTTCTCGCAATCACACGATCTCGTGACTAGTAACTGTCATGACATGATACTCAGCCTCAATTATGGGGTAAGAGACTATATTTTGTTTCTTAGCCCACAAAGAGATGGGAGAAGATCCAAGAAAGAGAGAAAATTAGAAGATGGTCAGCTGATAAAAAAGATGGTAAAAAATGTCATGCCTTAGACAACCCTTAAGATAATGCAAAACATGAAAATCAGCATCAAGATGTGGTTGACGTAGGGCTTGCATGAATTCACTCAATAGTGAACGAATTAACTTATATATGGACAAGTGATCGTGAGATATAATAAGCGATCAACGAGACGTTGATACTAAACAATATCAGGACAAGGGGGTAGACTCTATAAAAATATGATGTTGTTGAGGGAGAGGAAACGAGGAAGACTTGCAACTAGTCATGCAACTATCAACTAAGATGTCGAGAGCATACTTCCTTTGCATAATAAAATTTTCGGTCCAAGACGGTGCAACCTCTATGCTAAGGAAATATTTAAGATTCCCAAGATCCTTAATTCAAAATTATTGATCCAAATATTTTTTGAGATGCTGGATATGAGGTTCATTTGTTCCAATGATGATGATATTGTTGGGGAGAATCGGGTCTTACCGAGGAAGAGCACATCAACATTAGTTCCCACCTCTGACCCAAAATACTAGTCTATCAGGTCTAGTGTCCAATGTGTATATAAGACTTCCTTATACCCCGTACTGTTCCGATGTGGGACTTGAACTCACATGTGGAATTCCTAACAAATATCATCTACATAAAAGTGAACATTAACAAAAGTTTATTTCTCAATAAACGTAAATAATGAATGGTCTACAAACGAACGGCGAAACCTGAGAGCAATAATGGAGCATGTAAACTTTTGATACCAATTATGTGATGCATGCGGAAACCTGTATAGCGACTTGTGTAGGTGACATACATGATCCTCCCCCGTTTAGCAAAATCCTTGAGATACTTTCAAGTAAACTTCTTCATGTAAATCGCCATGTAAAAACGTGTTATTACTGTTAAGTGATGAAGTTGTCGATTACGAACTGCAGTAATGGCGAAGATACAACGAACAGTGACCAATTTGACGACTGATGCAAAAGTTTCATTATAGTAAATTCCTTCAATTTGAGTGTAGCTTTTAGCAACCAATTGAGCTTTATTTATTTATTTTTAGGGTCACTTTTTCAGTTTGGAAACCAAATATAAAATTACTGAAACAACTCGATGAAGCCCAGATGTGGCTCCAACTTTTCCCGCTAAACACAGCCCGTGCTAGATAATAAATTGCGTTGTTTCGAGAACACTTAACAAAAACCTGTTATAATTAAGAAGACCCGATAAGTCTCGTCTACAATCATATAAAATACACACCATAAACTTAGCAACTGAACGTCATTGATTATTCACTGAATCACTCTCTGACAATCCGACTCCATTTGCACGATCGCTCAATGACTTCTTTTTCTGTTCGAATCGGTTTGGTAATTTTTGGACATTCGATAGAGCCATAAACCTCTCATTGTCTCGTTCCAATTGGGCCCAAATTGGTCTCCAACTCAAAAGCCTCAATCCAATTCTAAGCAACCACTGGTTTGGCTCTCTTCGTTTTCGAGCTCACTCCTGACTCAACCATGTCACCACCATATCCAAATTTCAATGCCCCTGTAGCTGCAATTTCATCGAATTTACCATTTTGCCATCCCCAAACCCTCCTTTTCTCTGCAACAAGTGCTCTTTCTCCTTCACCAACCCTTCGAAGCTCGCCGTCTTCGTCTGGATCGGAGCTTTATCGCGAACCCAGTTCGATTTCTTCGATCCGGTCTCAGATTCGACCTCCGATGGCCTCTTCGGCGCCGATCACGGGTTCGGGGATCGAGAATAAGCCATTCTCTGTTCTGTTCGTGTGCCTCGGGAACATCTGTAGGAGCCCAGCGGCTGAGGGGGTTTTCAGAGACATTGTGAAGAAACGAGGGCTCGATTCGAAGTTCAACATTGATTCTGCTGGAACAATTGATTATCATGAGGTATTGATTCGTGGAATTGTTTTTTTCTCTCTGTGTTTTGATTTTCTCAGCTACCAAACAAGCCTTTTGTTGTTGGTGGTGAAGCAAACCTTTGTTTTCCGTGTGTATTTTCCTAGCAGCGAAACACAGTTTTATCTGAGAATGAAATATGGGTTTTTGTTCTTGTTCTTGTCGTTGTTGAATTGAAGCAGACCTATGCTTTGCTGTATATATTTTCCTAGCAATCAAACATAGTGTTTGATCTGCGGAATTGAAAAATGGGTTTTTGTTTATTGTTGTTGTTGATGAAGGGAAATCCATCAGACCCGAGAATGAGGGCGGCCTCGAAAAGGCGTAATATTGCGATAACATCTCTATCGAGGCCAATTCGGCCGTCTGATTTCAGAGATTTTGATCTCATTCTTGCAATGGACAATCAAAACAAAGGTGTGTGTTGTTCAAGGCTTGTGGGTTTGACTTATTGTTGTGCTATACTGCATAGATTGATGTGTAATTTTTGTTGTTGGTGTATTTGTGTATAGATGATATAATAGAGGCATTCAATAGATGGAAGGTTAGGGAGCCGTATCCAGAGGATGCGCATAAAAAGGTTAGTGAAATTGTTGGGAACGTGGTAGTAAGGTGTTGTCGAGTTCTTTCACCTTATGTGCGTGTATATATGGATTATGCAGGTTAAGTTGATGTGTTCGTATTGTAAGCAACACGACGAAACTGAAGTCCCAGACCCTTACTATGGTGGTCCGCAAGGTTTTGAGAAGGTAATGAGCGAATAATTCTCGTCATATTAGTTGGAGTAATTGTTACGTATTTATGTTTTTTAAAATGCATAGTTTTGAGAGTTGGAAATGACGAACTATGTTCTCAAGCGAATTTACCATTTGTGATATATGGATGATGAACATAGAGACAAAAATATACCTGAAAGAGAAGTATTTTCATGAGAATCACAATCTTAGAATCGTAGACATATCTATTTAATTAGCATTAATCAATATTCTTTTGAACTTGAAAATGGATGGATTCAATAATCTCAAGTTAAGTGATGCAATATAATGTTAAGAATGCTGACAATATTACTGTAGGAAATGTTTCGGGTTCAATGCAACTTTTTGTTCAAAGTCTACAAATATCTTCAAACACAAGTAACTTCAGCTGATAGCCTTTGATGAACCACTTGTGTTAGGAGCCTTAAATTAACTTCAGCTTAGAGCCTTACACTGATATACAAATCTACTTCAGTGATAGTTTGACAATGTGTTAGGAATCGTCATAATAAATATGGGATGAAACTGTAATGACTGAAATTTAGATGCACGTTCTCCAATTTTATGCAAACATCTGACATATTCAACTAAGAGCGTTATATGAATAATTTAGTAATTAACACTACAATGCATACCTATTTCAGTAATGTTTTTGACATCATGGGTTACGAATTGTTGTAGAAAAACATGGATGAAACTGTAATGACTGAAATTTAGATGCATATTCTCCAATTTAATGCACACACGCTGACACATATTCAGCTAAGAGCCTTAGATAAATAATTTAGTACTTACTCTACTCTATGCATATCCATTTCTTAACTATTGTTTAGATCATTTGTTAAGAATTGCATTGTTGCAGAAAAATGTGGATGAAATATAGATGAAAATACTCTAATCTTAAGCAAACTCACTGACATTGGTCTTTTCTCTGAATATTGCTTTAGTAAGATTTTCACCATCATTTGTTGGCGGCTGGTGATTCTTGCTATTTTATTTCATTTCTTAGACTGAGTTGAAACCAAAGTAACTTATAATAATGTCAAGCGAGACAGTTTATTGTTATTCTGCAAGGCAGTAAAATTTAATAACCCTGATTCATGCTCAATTTGTGTAATCTTGTTCCATAACAGGTATTGGACATACTCGAAGACGCTTGTGACTCATTGTTGGACAGCATTTTGGCAGGGAACAGCCACATTCTTGGTTAAAGCCGGCAGATCAAATAATATACTCTCGTTATTGATTCTGCAGTATTTTGTTGTATTGGTGCTTGTCCGTCCGACCCTTGTTCGAATTCACTGCCCATTGCGTTCCTTAGATTGTTGAGTTATTGTTTATTGGAGCATATGAATGTTATTTTCCAGTTTGGGCTCAGTAATTGTTGCATGTAAATTCTGTATTGACTTAAAGATTCATCAAATTGGAGTTTGATTTTTTAGATTCTTCTGTATAATAATAGCTCCTCCAAGAGCAATGATAAGGAGACTTTGCTAATGGTTCATGAAAAGGAGGATATTCAAAACAGTTTTCAAAATATTTGTTGAGAGTCAGGGTTAGAGTTCTGATGGGTCATGGCATGGGTGTAGATAGATTTACTATTTTATATTTTTCTTGCCCAAATTGGGAGTACCGATCAAAACAAAAATTATTGATACATCAATCTCAAGGGATCTTAAAGTTTGGTGTTCTCTTGTTTTATCATAATACAGTCGAGTTAAAATCTTGATACACAACATGATAAAACATCAATACAAAAATAAACTATTTTCTTTAAGTTTCATTTGTTAAATGTTGCGTAGAAATGACGAAAATCCTCAAACCCGACTAGGTAGAGACAACAAAACTGTCACATGCCTGCCCGTTGCCACTCCTAGATGAAGGCAAAGTATACTAAATTCCTATAGAGATATGGTATCTCCATCCGGTGGAGCAGGAAACGAGATAAAAGCTAGTAAAGAATCAACCAACTTATTTAGTGGTGTTGAAAGAATGAACAAAACGCTTAATGAGAGAGGGAAGAGTATGAGCATTCAAGCGGGTTTGCCTAAAATGTTCTGGGCAGACGCAGTGAGTACACCGCCCCGAACCTGCCCGGTTGCATCCCTCTTTCTTGTTCAGACTTATACCTAAAATGTCAAATTTGGCCCATTTTCTCCTATATTTTGAATATTAAATCTGTTGTATACAGTTTTTGATCAAAACAGATACTCAATAACATGAAATCAAATAACCAATCCCTCTGAAACCATAATTCATAAAAATAATCAGCAATTCAGCCATCATATAAAGTCACTGATGAAACTATAATCTTCTTCTAATGGTGTAATAAATTTTATACATACCTCACTCCAATGGTGTATTGAAGAACAATATATTTTACAGATACCACAAGGCACCCAAAAAATACTGATATTTTTTGTTCGTATAGTATAAATAACTAAAACTTCCAGATAATGTAATACTCATCACCTCTTCAGTCGTCACATTGCGATATATAAGCTCATACTATGAAGCTTTGTTTGAATCCTTTCCGGGAGCGCTTCTTCTTCGGGTTGGAATTGATCATACAAGAAAACGCGTTCACAAGCTCAGCGTCCTCTTCGTTCACGAGGATCTTTGCAGCTTCAGGGTTCTCGAGGAGAAGCTTCGCCGAGAGGTACCCTGCGATAGACCATGTCTGGTAAAGGCGTGACTGCTTTCCGATAAACCTTCCCTTCTTGGTGTCGTAATATTCGGGCCACTTGTCTTTTGCTATGCGCCTCTCCGCAACCTTCACGGCCTTTTCAGCAATCTCTGGTCTGTTCATCTTTATGGATGCCACGGTGAGCTGAGACAGGACACGAGGATTCATATAAGCATGGTGAAAACAATGGTTTCTCGATATATATTGCCTCATAGAGACGGGTTTTCACAGTACAATGGAACACATTACACAAACTGATGTATATATTAGAGATAACTGCAAAAAATGACAATGCAGTATCTCACTTTTACGAGGAGTGTCTGTGCACTACGTTTATTGCAAAAACGTAGCTCAAACTTTTTTTCACCGTTACTGACACCATTAAAATGAATTGAAAAGACAAAAATACCCTTCAAATTATTTTTCAAGAGTACATGTAAATATATAAAAAAGAATTTATTCGTGTTCCCTATATTCACAATCATTTTTGCAGTTTTCCCTATATTCAGTGTTCTAAATAACGGTAGGCGTTAGTCGGACTAGTAAGGTGACTAATCGTGAATAGGAGTTAATCGGACTAGTTGGGAATTTTTAGAACACTTCATGTATCAAAAAGATCATCCTATCTTACTGTAAAAGTGAGTTACGTAAAGTTTCACGAACTGATAATCCACTTCCAGAAAGAGAGTGGCATGAACATCTATAATTTTTCTTTTATCTCATTAAAAAAATAAAAGAACTAACCTGCCAGAGTAGAGTTGGCCACGAGCCTCCATTGTGGTAGGACCAAGGCCTATCCAGAAGATAAAATCAATCTCGAGATCAGAACAAAGTGAATTATGACAATATCAAGAATTTGAAGTTAAAAGGAATATATGCATTACGTGTTCTTGGGATCACTTCCCGTGATAATTCCCCATTCCTGGCCTTCAAGAGCGGGGTAACATATTTTGAATGGCATATCCGACACCAGGTCCGCCCATTTTGCTTCGACAAGGTCCAATATAGCGTGTGACTGTTCCAACGTCGCCAGACTGCTAACAACAGACCAGATATTTCCAAGCGAAAAGAAACGGAAGTCCATGTGAGCCGGTTGCAGATTTCCGATCAGATAGCCTCCTTTACCGGGCATCCATTCCACTAGCCAGGGCGGGATTTGATCCGGGTAGATATTAAACTTGTTGACTGCGTCGTATGAATATTCCTCTGTCTTGTAGCGGTAGATTTCATTAAGTTTTTTCATATCAATCCAGTAATATTCCCTGATGTGGAATGATAGTGCAACTAGACGGTTATTGAGTGCTAGTGTGAGGTCAGCTGATCCTTCCTCAGGAGCAAGCATTTCACGTGCGGAGAGCAATGCAGAATAAAACAATGCCTGCAATAATATGCAACCAAAAAAAATCAAAATATTTAAACCGAAGAAGAAGCTCTTTGTTGATAGAGAAATAGGCTCATCACTAAACAGATTATAAGTGGTTACGCTAATGTGTAAAATCAGTTCCATCATCATAAGCAACATGAGCCCAAAGCTTTGGATTTTATCAAAGCACAAGAGGTTTCTAAATCTAAATTTCTCTTCCCTTCTCCTATTGAACCACTTTAAAGTGTTTTCTTTGAGAGATATTGAAAGAGAAAAGTCCCGTGTTACCCAGAGATATATTCAAAGGCAGAACTAAATCACTATTTAATGAGGTTGATCTTTTAGTATGGAAAGCTCACACCCTTATATCTAACATAATACCTAATATACAAAAATTTAACACGGTATCGGAGCTAGCTAAAAGGATCCGTGTTTCTCATTGAACAAGGTCAACATTAGTAGTATGTGTTGACTTTATCCTTTAAATGTAGCTCTATTTTTTTTCTTTCATCAACAAGGGTTTTTACTCTTCTAATGTCTCTCAAATAACACAAGACTATAAAATGGTTTGAATATGTGAATGTAAGTGAAATTTAGTTTTAGAAGCCTAGTGCATTGATACAAGCTGAAGCTCAGGGCTTGTTTTCACTAATTTAACCAAAAGTTAAGGTAGTGGTTAAAGACACACAAGAGAAATGGCTATATTCTAACAATGAGGTGATGAGTGACAAACTGTTGCCCTCCAGCCTGCTAGCTTTGCTTCTGATAGCTGAGGCCATGCTATTTAAAATAAAATCAGACACTGTGACTTGCATAACCCCTGAAACTAGATTATAAGGGACTTAAATGTCCTACAGATGAAAGGAACTTTAGTTACATGTTCAACTTCTTCAGCAGGAAAAATAATAAAATATAACTGCAAGAGCAGCTCCTGATGCTATACCAAATATAAGTGTAAACCATGTAGTTACCTGAATCTCCAAGGGATGGCCGTGAATTCCCATGCGGCGATCTATCATGCAAGACCCATCTGTCACCAACAAAGTTGGAAACATATCAAAATGATCTGCGAGACAGAGCTTCAGAATCATCTTAATCCCAGTTTGCACATCCACTCTCTCTTGGACAGAAAGATCTCCTGTGCATTTTCCATACGCTCGTAGTAGTATAATCCACCACAGTCCTGACAAGTTGTTGGCAAAGTAATTAGTTTCAAACCGACAATAGATCCCAACACATTAAAAAAATAGGCGGGGCCTCAGAAGTACTATTCTCTTACCAGAATCAACTGGCGCAACACGGCCAATTGCTGCCTCACCAAAGTCGGGGTCTAAGATATCCTCAGTTGCGGTTTCATCACCATCAAGTGGAACGGTTCTCACCTTGAAACTTGCGGGCATCAAACCTTGGCCGGGACTATAACAGTCCATGGTTTTCTCCCAACTCTGTCAAATGTTACCGTCCTCAATGCTCATAAATAAGAAATACAATAACTTGACAATCACGTTAAAAAAGTTATAATACCTGTAATTGGAGGGTGTGAAGGATGAAGTTTCGGACAATATCATACTCTCCTTTCAAAAGGAAAGCTATCCCCGAAGGTATAAAATCCCGAATAAACACCTGATCGTAATTCAGAATGCTACCACTGCTGGGATCATTCGCAGCAATCGTCCCAACAGGACTGCCACAATAATATACAATGGATTGCCGCAATAGGTCCCACGCTTGATCTTCAATCGACTTGCTAGCTGAATCCTTAACCGTTCCAGCCGCAGCAAAGTTAGCGTTCAATGGAAATCCCCCATTTTGAGGTTCGGGCAGTTGACTATTTGGCACATCGGACATGCCCCTAATGGGAAATGACGGCGACGCCCCGTCCCCTGCAGCTACACCGCTACCATTCTCGACTTTTTGGCATCTGCAGCTCAAATTCTCCAACCTCCCGACCCAATTCCTCTTTCTGTTGTTATAGACCCGAAAACAGTTCCGTAACATCCTAGACCCATTTTGCAGGTTCATGTATCCTAACGGACCGGACCCTCTAGCTGAAAGCACCTTGCTCGAATTGTTGAAGCAGCTATCAGTGTAAAGACAAGAGGCGGCCATTGACAAAATATATAGCAACCCTTGCTTGATGCCTTCAAATTAGTATCTCCAATAATCAATTTAATATAGAGACCTATCTAAGGAGGAACCTACAGCAACAACACAAGCCAATAGATTTCAGATTCAAAGAAGATTGAATTTTCACCACAATCTACAATAGCTCAACACTCTAACAGGAAATCAAATCAAATCAAATCAAAAGTCAAACCAATAATCTCCTGATTGATTCTCACTACTTTCAAACATGAACAAGCAAGGAAAAACAAATGCAAATTGAACTCCAGATTTTCACTCGACATAGAAGCAACATAGATAGCAAAAAAACCCAGATTTTCATTTTCTTTTCCGGAAACTTTTCCAGGCAACCAAACAGTGGTTTTGCGAGACCAACCTAGGCTAATATTTTACATTTTTCGCCACAAATTTGATGGGTATCGAAGAAATCGCTCACCTTTGGATCAGAAATTTACGAGAACACAAAGGGTTTTTGCATCGAGCTTCAACTATCTTCGAGCCTCTCAGTCGTGATTTGATTTGCTTACCAGCAAGAACCTCGAAGTTATGGTTATTACAGGTTTGTGTTGTGAGTGATGGCTGTGACTCCTACCAAGACGACGTCGTTTTATGCTGCGGAGTTGCTTTGTCGTTCAGTGAAAGATTGGGCCTCCATTTCCAGAATTAAGGCCCAATACTATGAATCATGAATAAGTGTCTATCTAAGCATTAGTTTTTGGGATAATTACCCTTTTACATTTTACTACAATTAAGAAAATAGTTTATATTTTACTATTGCTAGTTCCGTTTTTTCTACACTTTGCCTTGAAAATTTTCATTTTATAACAAAAAGACCAAAATACCCTTAAAGTTTTCTTCCCTAATTAAGATCAACCTCCACTCAAATTTAGTCAAACCTGATTTAATTATGAATAATTCAAATAATTAAAATAATTAAAATAATATTATTTATTAATAATATATTGAAACATTCGAATTAAACGACTCTCTCATGCGAACTCCATTTCAGGCTCATAGTGTATCAAATATTCAAATCGAAGAAAATCGAAAGATTAACAACTTTAATGAAAAATTTATTTATTAAAACTTAATATTATTTTTGATATTTAATAATTAAAAAATATTAATTATTAATAATATGGTGAAAATTTCGAATGACATAACTCACTAATACGAGCTTTGTTTCGGGCTCATAATATATCAAATCGAATAAAATCATAAATTCAACAATTTCGAAAAAAAATAAGTTTTTGTCTAAAATTCCATCCAACGACAACACATTTTTTAATCTTTAAAAAAAATTCATCCAACATTTACCAGTGTTAGAGCAAAATGTTAAAAAAGTTATTAATAATTAATAATTTATATTTTTGGTAATAATTGTTTATCACGTAAAATTAAATCAATTATTAATAATATATAGACAAATACTTCTTTCTTCAAAATTGTTGACTTTCAATTTTTTTTATTTGATATAATATATGAGCCCGAAACAAAACTCGTACAAGAGAGTTATGTTATTTGAAATTTTTAATATACTATTAATTATTATTATTATTTACAATTAGTATTATTATTATTACTATTAATTGATATTATTTTAATAAATAATAATTAATTTACTTTTAATTTTAATTACTAAAAGTTTATAACTGAAAAATGATTTCCTTTTATTTTTATTAAATAATTTTTATTAATAATAATAAATTATTTTTTATTAGTAAATATTATTAATATAAATTATATATTATTAATAAATATTATAATTTGATGAATAATGGCATCAATTTGAAATTTTGATTAATAATTGAGGGCAATTTCGATTTTTCATACAACATGAAAATTTTCCATCCAAAATCTAACACCGTTAGTGTAAAGTGTAAAAAATACGCAATTAGCTGTTGTAAAATGTAAACTTTTTTTTTAGCTGTAGTAAAATGTAAAATCGGTCATTTTAGCATGGGTAAAGTGTAATTATCCCTTAATTTTTTAAGGGGTAATTACATATCAGTACACCCACTTAAACCTCATTTCATGATTGATATCTCAAGTTTAAATTTTTCTTTCTCGGTCTCCCAAGTTTAAAACGTTAACACTTAATTTAAGATATCTAATATAACTATCTTCCAACCATTTCACTGCATTAAGTGTTAACGTTTTAAACTTGGGAGATCGAGAAAGAAAAAATCAAATTTGGGGTACCAATTCTAGAATGAAGTTTCAGCGGGTGTACTGATATGTAATTACCTTTTTTTAATGCAAAACTATAACTTTTATAAATAAATAACAAGTCTCGCGATCGTGAATAACAAGAATAATCGGTAGTACAACTCCCACATCTGACTTTCAATAGGATTACAATTGACAAGCATATATGCCGCCTTGATGAAGTATTTGCTAGATAAATTAACAGCTGAACCTTCTGGTTGGCCTGGTTAATGAGCATGTAGACTACATCCTGACAATCTATCTAATATAGCTATCTTCCAACCATTTCACTAGCAACTATAATGCTTATGTAAGTTTCAAGATGTTTAACTCAGATGGCTAGAGAAATCCGTAAACCTCTTACGACAAGCACCTAGCAAAACCCATAATATTCCACCGAAATAAGCTAATTCCCTGCATTCCTCTAACTGGATTAAGAGTCTCGTGCCATACCCTTTTGTTTCTACCTCCCCAAATGACCCAAAGGGACATCACATAGTCATACTGGAGCTTGAGGAAACCGAGACCCCCTCGTTCGATGTGGTTACATAATTCTGCCCAGCGACGCCAAATTACACTTGATCCCTCTCAGTACCGAGACATTATCCTCCCTAGATCGATATATGCAAAAGTCCCTACAGTAGAGAGGAATTGCCGATGCTTCTGCAAACTACCAATGTCACTCGCTTTCTGCTGCATTACTGATACTTGATGATGATTCCAACCCCATCCCCAATCCGATATTAATTATTGAAAAAAGTTCCAAAATATCACTAGAGTTCTGCTCTATATTGATTAACCTTTATTTCTCTTCCAATTCTCAATTCTTCTGCATGGACAACATCACAATTCCATAAATTATGAAACCTGGATATAAAATTAAAACAATTTGCATATTTCTGAATACCAAATTAGAACAATACAGATAGTAAATATATTAATCTAAAATACTTTAAGTGTCATAGTTCTTTTGTGAAGATTATCATTGATTTTTGATACAATAGAGACATTCTAAAACTTAATCACAAAGTCTTACACATAAGTGTTAATTCAAATTAGTCTCTCACACATCATCCATATGTCGATCGTTATCGTTGTCTCCGTCAAAGTATTCATCTTCGCGCTGCACTTGCTTGTCTCTCGTGTGCTCTGTAACACAACTCTCAACCATTGAGCAAAAATATGACTCGAGATAATGAATGGGAAGAGATTTATATGAATTTAGGGAATTTTCACTCACGGTCCATGCGCTCGTCGGGGTTCTGGTTGTCCTCGTCAAAGTCGGGAATGTAGAAGTCGGGCGGAATCTGCAAATGCATGATAATTTTCAGTAAACTCGTTACTGTGAAGCCCGTGTCAGAACTCAAACCACAACATTGTACCAAATGGTTTCTATAACTAGTTCACAACAAGGTTTAGAGTGGCTATCATAATGTTCTAAAAATGCTAGACAATAGTCAGGCGGAGAGGGCCATAGGGGAACTAATCGGATTAATCAGGGATAAACAGAGAATTAATCGGGGACTAATCAGAGAAAATTAGGGATTTTTAGAGCATTGGGTATAATTGAAAGAAAACGAAAAGCGTAATCGATATCAGTTTTCTAGCCAACTGCCAATCATAAATCACAGGCAAAA
Source organism: Geranium rotundifolium (assembly GCA_963920655.1). Taxonomy (NCBI): domain Eukaryota; kingdom Viridiplantae; phylum Streptophyta; class Magnoliopsida; order Geraniales; family Geraniaceae; genus Geranium; species Geranium rotundifolium. The sequence continues at coordinate 1,065,464 of OY987317.1, read as the reverse complement.
TGGTGTTGTATACTATCACACTTTTGCAAGAGGGTGCGGTGTACTTTGTTAATAGCAAAAAAGTGCTTAATTCAACTAAAAATTAAACTCCTGCATCTGTACAATACAAGGAAAGATACTAACCTCCTGCATCTGTACACCCGGTGCATGTTGTATGGACCGAAGACTTTCAAAGACTTGCATCTTGATCGTGCTAAGATATGATTTGCTATTTAAGTTCTCCTGCACAATAAATTAAAACACAAGAGGACATGGATAAGGAAGTGCAATGTTCTAATATATCTGTACCAGAACTTGATCGTGCTAAGATATGATTTGCTAGTTATGCAATTTGGAGAAATATATGTGAAGTCTAACATGAACTCCAATGTATCAGTGACATAATATTCACGAGAAATTACATACTATGTGTCCACCTGGAATCTTCAATGAATAATCCGGGCCAAAATATTTGATATACTCGTTTTCTGGGATCTCTGCAAGGAAATCAATTTGTTTAGAATAAAGCACTGAACCGTTAAATTTGACGGAGAGAAGAAAAGTACGAGAAAAAGGTCACAGACGAAATACAGAATTGAGGAAGACTAACATCTATTCTCAGGGTATACTATTTTACCCGCTTCTCTTACTTTCCCTAGTTTAGTTTCAAGATATAGGATTAGTAATTATACAATTGAAAACTTTGACATACAAAAAGGAGTGACACCTGAAGATTATGTTATGTCCACCAAAGAGTGAAAACACATATAGTCACCAGGAGTAAATAATGAGTTTTGAATTTGGATACATCAACTAAAGCCCGACAACTCTAAATTGCTACATATGCGCAATAAAAATACAAAAAACTAAAGAGGCAATTGTTTACGGTTTTGCCCACGCTTCCCCTCAATCCGGCAAACATCAGGTAAATAGTATATCATATCCCAAGAAAGCATACATTCGCAAGGGGTAAATTGCAAAAAGTAGTTGTGAACCATTCATTTTTTGCAAAAAGTGGCTGTGAACTTATCACTTTTTTGCAAACTGTGTAATTTTGTCCAAGTATGACCCTGAAATGAAAAATGAAAAATAATTCTTTTCCAACTCGAGCTCGCCTATTTTTCTCTTCTCAAACTGCCGAGTTGGTCCGACTCCCCCTTCTCATCGTCGTGTTATCAACCCACTGTTTGGTGATATTCAGTCGAAGAAGAGAAAAACCGACAAGCTCAAGTTGGATAAAATAATTTAAAATTAAAAAAAATTAATTCCAGGGGTATTTTTATAATTTTTGGACAAAAGTACACATTTTGCAAGAAGTTGAATGGTTCACAGCTACTTTTTGTAAGTTTCCCCTAAAAAAACATGACTAACTTCACAATTCACATACCATTGGGAAGTTCTGTATCTAAAAGAACTCCAGTTTCAACAGCCCAACATCGAGCAACATTCTCTTTTGTGTAGCCTCCACCTCCGGTAACCTGCAAGAGAAAATATATGCTTCATTCCTATATGCAAGGCATAAGAACTTCAGCATGATTTCATTTTGTTAAAGAAACATACGAGCAAGGGTAAGTTGAATTTCTTCACAATCTTAACACATTCAGCATGCCCTGCACGGGAACCCGAAAATGACATCAAAAGTAAGCTACGACCACATCAAGAATATTACATCTCCAACAAAAGAGAAAGTATGAAATTTATAATTTAAAATGATCATAGTTGATATAGAAAGGTTGCAATTACAAGGAGATATGCACCATCAATTGAGAGATTGAAACAGCCCAAACGGTCTCCAGCAAGTGAATCGGCTCCACATTGGAGGACTATCGCACCTGGTCGGTATACTTCAACAACCTTGGTAATAATCTAAAAAAAATACATATTTGCATGCAAACGTTTACGTACCTGAAACTACCAAATCACCATTAAAGACTTTAAACAAACATTTAGTAACGAGAACATACCGTCCTAAAAAGCCGATTAAAGCTAGCATCGTCTATCCCATCCTTCAATGGGACATTTATGGCATAGAACTTTCCTTCTCTTTCTCCTACTTCCTTCAATAAAGTTACATCAATTAAAAACTCCACTTTCAATTTGGTACAAGAATGACCTTTGCCAGGTCTCCAAAGAATAAATCTAAATAACATGGAAAAGAATTACACGAGAAGAGAAGAAGGGAAGCTAATATTGAATTAATAATTCATATTCTGTGGCCAGGAGCTAGGTTTATGATCGACACAAGGGCGGGAGTCAGAAATTGAAGTAACAGCCTCAGCACTAAAGGATAGCTTTAAGAAAATAAGTAGCAAAGACTCTTGGCATAAGCTACTTTTAAGTTTCATTTGTAAATGTTACATGAAGACAAACTTTTATCCCCTGCATAGAAGTTACATGTTCTACATTCAAAGCACAGATTAAGATATTCTATGCTTTGTTGGGTTCTAATTACTTATTGCTTATATATATCTTCTTTATTTTTAAAAACCCTAGATTAAATAATTGCATTTAATAGAAGAGAACAAAATAGACAATATTTAAGAGAACAAAGAATAAACAAATAATATGCCAAGGCACGATCCATAAGTATTCTGTTCACACTCAACAAGAACAGAAGACCAAAAGCATTTCAACATTGATTTCAGTGAGAGAAAACATGGTCAAATATACTTTCATGAGTAAGTCACTAGTATCCTTGATTAAAATGCAAGTACGTGCTTGCAGCCCACAAGTAAATAGAAATTAACCCACAGAAACAATATATGACAGTTTTAACTATTCATTTACTATGAGAGAAAAAAACAAAGAGGTAAAAAGATACCTTGACATCCCCGGTTCCAGGAAAGAATGAATCACCATATTTGTGAAAGCTAACAGTCATGACCCTGTCATATTGAGCTTCACCGTCTTAATTAGAATTTACAAACAAAGAATACATATCAGTATCACACGGAAACATATTCTATACATATCTTTTCAGAATGTAACTGCCATAAAAGTAATTTACATTTCCTTTAATTAACGTCACAATAGGCAAACATATATACAGTGTCAGTGTGTCACAATAAGCAAACACATATACAGTAAATGGAAGTTCTAAATTTAAAACAAAACCAAATATATGGATTGACAATAGAATCTTGTGCGATTTGATAGGACTTTTGGTTCTTACAAACATTAGATAGTCCCAACATCCCATGTTGGGATATCCCAAAATAAGTATTCACAACAAAGAAAGTTCAACACTTTTTTCTAGATCTAACATATAAACTAAATTGGCAGTTCTGCTCTGTATAAATACTAAACAACATTTAACTTTCTACACTTTTGTCATGAAAGGGATAAAAAGAGAATCAAAGAGAAATTAAATAGTACAAATACATCTAGTACATATTTAAACTGTATTTCATACGAAAATCTATCATAGGGTGGACCATATGCAACTATAAAGTTCTACATCTGAGACATCTTATTCCAGCTAATGGGCAATGATTACGGGATTATAAGTTTTTCGTAATAATGTATTATTTCTACACCACCATTTGCTTCCTTAAGCAACATCACCATTTGCTTACTTAAGTATCAACACTATGGAGAATAGGAAAGCATCACTTTCAAGAAACCTATATATTTATACATAAGCTTCACATCTTATTTCAAGTACACATTAATGTATAAAAAGAAACTTGCAGACCTGTCAGTGAAATAAAAAGCCTCTTCCACCCCATCGCCGTGATGCACATCAATATCAATGTACAAAACACGGGCGTGATACTTCAACAGCTCCAATATCCCGAGAACCAAATCATTGATATAGCAAAACCCAGATGCCTCACACTTCTTGGCATGGTGTAATCCACCAGCCCAATTTATAGCTATGTCACAAAGTTGATTGTTCAATCTGCGTGCAGCATCTGTTATCAAATTTCTAAGTAGTTAAGGCACAAAAAGCTGAGGGATACCGACAATACAGGATTAGTAGAAACAGTCTCGACAAACTTACCTATTGTCCCACCAGCATAAATCTGACAAAATTCGAATAAGTTCTCAAAGACAGGGCAATCTCCTCCAAGGCTATCTGGGGGTGAAAATAAGAATAAGCATGTGTTGCAAAATATGTAAGTCTGGCATGAATCATACATCCAATGATGTCCGATCAATTAATTTTGTGCTAGCGTTTGCATGAAATAAGAAAAAGTGAAAAACTCATACAAGAAAGATTGTTATTGTGCCTTCATGGTTGACATATAGGCTTGAATTCTACAATCACTGTTTTCTTTTACCAAAATGGTCACAAGTACACGAGTATATGACAACCCATAGATAGAATCTTTGACGACACGGGAAAAGGAAATAAACTACAGAGTCCAGCTTGGTTCTTACAGAAATCTACCCAAGTAAGAGCAATATCCATAAATCAGTCATGATGGTAGAACAGGCCATGAGATAATTACATATTGGCATGTTAAAAGGAATTAGCATTTGAGAATCTTATCACAATCATAAGAATCAATTTACTACAGAGACTAGGTCATTGTCATATCCCCGCCGTCACAAGATACTAAAATTTCAGACCTTTATGCACGCACGATGATCAAACCAACTAAGTGTTTGTTCTTTTCTCAAATTTCCAACATGTTTTCTCAAATTTCTAATTCCCTTGACAATTTTCTTTCTGGAACACCGTGAAGCATCTACAACGGATGGTTCAAAAACACATAAAAATACAAACTTTCAGAAACAAAGACATACATCTCGCCATTTCATTTGAATACAAATGTTGAGTGTCGGGCGTGATGCGATGCAGAAACTCAACATACTCCGCCGAATGAAACTGAGCCAGCTCAACGGGATAAGCCTTGTGAGGCCGCTGCGTCCACACAAGAACAACAAAAAAATCACACTCAAAACACAAAAAAACAATTCAGAAACACACTGAAAATACCAATATTCAACGACTAACATAAATTTCCATCTTCTTGTGGAGATCATAGGATAGAACAAGATGATGGGTCATGCAAAGCCTGTGCGGTTTCATAGGATGGTTAGGCCCAAAGTAAACACTACCAACATCACCTGCAAATAATCAGAAACATATATCAATTCAACAAATCTATAAACCCTAAACCCTCTTTTAGGTCACCGAGAACGCAAAAAAATCATTCCAATTTTGGTTATAGCGAAGCTTGTGAATCCAGATTCAACAAATTGTTCGATTTTGGATACTAGTAGATAGAGAAATTCAAAAAATTGTAGCAGAAACAACATGAAAGAGAGAGATTGAACCGTCATAGAAGTAGGCGATTTTGTCCTTGGAGCGCATTTTTCGGAGGAAGAAGCACAGAGTCGAAGACGAACTGTGGCTATGGAAGTGAAGGTTCCTATGATAAGTGACTAGCTCAGGCCCAACATTGCCACGTTAATCATTAACTGGGCTTGCTTCTAATGGGCTTGGGCCCAATGGTATCATGTGTTGAAATAAATAGTTCCCGGTGGACCCCACACGTACGGGTGGGCATTTTAGCTCCGGAACAAGAACCGAACTGGAACCAGAATTAGAGAATCGAAAATGATGGTTAACGATTTGATTTTAATTCTAAAATTAAGAGAATCACTTGATTCTAGTTCGATCCGGTTTTTAAAAGCTGAAACTCATACTCGCGGGTAATCGATGAGAAACTTTATCATTCGATTGAGTTGTAATAATTAACTTTTATCGTTTAAGTTTCGTTAGAGTTCTTAATAATTTAAATTTTAAAGTTTTAATTTAGAAATCGAGATCAAAATCGTCTAATTCACAGCATAAGTCAACTAATTAATAAAAAAGAACAATTGATTCTAACGATAGAATCGGAGAACCAAACTAGAAAATCAAGTCCATGATCGTATCAACCCATATATAATGGTTTTGTGTCCATTCCTGACCGGTTCGGTCCAAATCTGGAACCGAGCCAACCCATACCCGCACGAATCACAACGTATAATACGATGTCGTTTTTGTCTTCTTTATCCTTGCTTTAAATTAGTAATAAATACGATAGTTCATTTCATACCCGAAACTAGTTTTGAACCAAAATTTGAATTGAATCATATTCAAAATATCGAGAATTGTAGACAATAATTTAGTTTTGATTATATTTCTGACAGAAGCATTCAATCATGTTAAGATGTAGTTCTTATACATCAAAACCGTGGTGAATTCGGAAAGAATCAAATTGAAAGTTTTTCAAAGCATAATGTTGGGGTTATAATTTAAAATAAATCGAGCTTTCGGTTTGGTTTGATTAAAATATAAAAAAAATTTATACAGTTATAAATGATTATAACCGACTCATTAAATATCTTTAATTTTGAATATAATTCCCTAAATTTTAAAACCATAAGAATCGATTCGATTTTAACTCAATTCAATTCCGGAACAATAAACAGCCCCGGTACAAAGGCCCAATGGGCTCGCTCGCACATTGGAGCACGCGCGAATCACGACGTACAAAACGGTGTCGTTTAAATTCCTCTTCATCTCCACTGTGATTTTGAATTCTTCATTCACTCGCTCAGAGAGTTTCGCGGCCAAAGGGAATCGAATTCGAGCTTCAGGTGAGACCTGAATCTGTGTCTTTCTCACCAAACTTTTTCGATTTTGCTCTGTTAATTTCGCTGTAATGTACTTGTTCTTGTCGTAGAAAGTGTTTGCTAGAGCTAAGATTCACTGAGCTATGCTACTGTGCAACACAAACCCTAGATTATACAAGAGCTTGATGGTTTCATCTTTGATCCTCATAGATGGTTGTGGTTTCTGTCAATGTTCCACTTGTAGCTGTGTTTAGCTCTCACAGGTTCGTGAGAATCTAAGTGGCAGCTCGAAATCAGTGTTTTTGGGATTTTTATTCGTTTTTTGAGTAATTTATGTCACAGTGGACTCGCGTGGATGCTTGTTGATGATGAATCTATTTATATACTGGTAATTATAGAATTTTAGTTTAGTTCGATACTATAGGATGTAGGTTAAGCTTAGACAGGTTCATGAGAATCTAAGTGGCAGCTCAAAATCAGTCTTTCTGGGGTTTATATTTATTTCAGTAATTTATGTTACAGTGGGCTCGCCTGGAAGCTTGTTGATGATGAATCTGCTTATATACTGGTTATTGTAGAATTTTAGTTTAGTTTGATACTATATGATATAGGTTAAGCTTAGACAGGTTCATGAGAATGTAAGTGGCAGCTCAAAATCAGTCTTTTGGGGGTTTATATTCGTTATTTGAGTAATTTATGTTACAGTGGACTCGCGTGGAAGCTTGTTGATGATGAATCTGATTATATACTGGTTATTGTAGAATTTTAGTTTAGTTCGATGCTGTAGGATATAGGTTAAGCTTATACAGGTTTTTGAGAATCTAAGTGGCAGCTCGAAATCAGTCTTTTTGGGGTTTAGGGATTGATGGATTCGTTTTTTGAGTCATTTATATTGGAGTGGACTCGCATGGAAGCTTGTTGACGATGGATCTATTTATATACAGGTTATTGTAGAATTTTAGTTTAGTTCGATACTATAGGATATAGGTTAAGCTTATACAGAATCATAAGAATCTAAGTGGCAGCTCGAAATCAGACTTTTTGGGGTTTAGGGGTTGGTGGATTTGTTTTTTGAGTAATGTATATTGGAGTGGACTTGCATGAAAGCTTGTAGATGATGTATCTGTTTGTAACTACTAATTGGTTATTGTAGAATTTTAGTTTAGTTCTATACTGACAATCTTTGAAGTTGGTATTATATTAGATTTGCTTGAATAGAATACAAGAGAAGCTCTCCTTATATAGGAGGAGAAAGAATAATCTAGAATAAGAACATTCTAGATATGGGTTATAGGAATACTCTAGATATGGGCTAATTCATAAACAAGCTAAGTGGGCTTTTATGTACTTGGGCTTATAAGATTAACACCCCCCCTCAAATTGATGTGGGTTGATCAACCAACATTAATTTGCCTCCAAGAAACTGATGACGGTGGCGAGGGAGAGCTTTAGTGAAGATGTCTGCGATCTGGAGATTCGACGGAACATGAGGAAGTGACAACACTTGAGAGTCATATGCATCACGAATGAAGTGACAGTCTACTTCGATATGTTTGGTGCGTTCATGATAGACAGGATTCGCTGTAATATGAATGACACTGGTATTATCGACATGGAGAGGAGTAGCTCCGGGAGACAAGAATCCCAATTCTGATAGTAAACCACGCAACCAAATGATCTCCGAACATGCTTGAGACATAGCGCGATATTCAGCTTCCGTGGAAGATTTGGAGACACGATCTTGCTTTTTACACTTCCAAGAAATCAGAGCAGGGCCCAAAAATACGCACCAACCAGTCGTAGAGCGTCGAGTGTCTGCACAACCTGCCCAATCTGCATCACTATATGCGGAGAGATGAAGTGAAGTGCCCGAAGGAAAATAAATTCCCTTGGTAACTGTACCCAACAAGTAGCGTAGAATACGGCGCACAGCGGCCATATGCAGATGTCGAGGAGACTGGAGATATTGGCTAACTTGTTGAACCGCAAATGATAAGTCTGGCCGACTAATAGTGAGATAGACCAAGCTACCCACCAGTTGACGATACACTGTTGGATCGGGGAGGAGATCGCCTTCCTCTTTGCGTAACTTCACATTCAACTCCATTGGAGTGTCAACTGGGGAACTGCCTCGAATGCCTGATGAGTCAAGTAGATCATTGGCATACTTAGCCTGATTAAGAAAGATTCCCGTCGAGCCTGTACGAACCTCTAGGCCTAGAAAGTATGTGAGCGGCCCAAGATCCTTCATATGGAACGATTTGTGAAGATGAAGCTTTAACTGGGCAATCAATTGGCTATCAGTGCCTGTGATAACAATGTCATCCACATATACCAGAAGGATGACAACCCCTTCACATGAATGACGAAGGAACATAGAAGTATCATGCTTGCTGGGCTGGAAGGAGAAATCGCGTAATGCAGACCTAAATTTTTCATACCATGCACGAGGAGCCTGTTTCAATCCATAGAGAGATCGTCGGAGTTTACAAACCTTGGAGGTCGGGCCAGTAAACAATCCCTGTGGTACCTTCATGTATATGTTCTCCTTTAAATCACCATGTAAGAAGGCATTTTTGACATCCATTTGGCTCAAAGTCCATCCTTGGGAAGCTGCAATGGCCAATACAGTCCGAATAGTTGTCATTTTTGCCACCGGAGCAAACGTCTCCTCATAGTTTACACCATACTCTTGTCGATTTCCCAAGGCCACTAACCGAGCTTTGTATCGTTCAATGCTTCCGTCAGCTCGAATTTTAACTGAGTAGACCCATTTGCATCCGAGAGGAGTAACACCAGGGGGACACTGGACAATATCCCACGTGTGGTTCAACTCCAGTGCTCTGAGTTCCTCTTGCATTGCCTGCTTCCAACAATCCAGCTTGGCTGCCTTGGAATACCCTGAGGGAATCTCAACAGAGGATAAAGTAGTAGCAAGAGCAGAAGTGGAAGATGAAAACCCATACCGATCTGGTGGTATTGAATGGCGCGTGGATCGTCGAAGGGGAACCACTGTCTCTGTATCTAAGTCACAATTATCTGTTGGAACTTCCATATCCCCAGTGTCATCTGAGATGTCTGCAGGGACCTCAGTAAGGTCGAGATCCGGAAGTGCAGAGGAGAGTGCATCGGGACCAGGATCAGTCGGAGGGAGCGTGGTATCCTGTGGACGACGTCTCGTGTAAACCACACCTGGTCGGAATCTGACGCGGGTGGAAGGGACAGACGGTTGAGGTGGACCTGTGATGTGTTCAAACTCCGGTAAAGTAACATAAGAGTCTGTATCAGGCGTAGACCGAGGATAGAAATACTGATTTTCAAAGAAGACCACATTCCTAGACACCCGAATTTTGTTGGATTTAGGATCAAAACAAACAAACCCCTTTTGAGAAGTACTATACCCAAGGAAAACACAACGAGAGGATTGAGCAGACAACTTAGTGCGTTCGACACGAGGGAGGAGAACAAAACAGACACACCCAAAAGGACGGAGATAAGAGTATGACGGAGTCTTCTGATGGAGACGAAAGTAAGGGGACTCGAGATTTAGAACCTGTGATGGAAGTCGATTAATCAGATAAACTGCCGTGTATAAAGCTTCAACCCAGAAACGGGGAGGAACTGAAGACTCAATGAGAAGAGTACGAACAATGTCTAAAAGATGTCTATTTTTGCGCTCGGCCACGCCATTTTGTTGTGGGGTGTCAACACAGGAGTGTTGAGCAATAATTCCCTTTTCAGACAGAAAATCAGAAAACGGATTAGACATATATTCTTTACCTTGATCACTACGAAGAACTTTAATGCTCATAGAGAAATGATTTTCTATATAAGCAAGAAGTTCCTTAAATTTTCCAAACACCTCAGATTTAGAACGAAGAAAATATACCCAAGTAAACCGACTGTAATCATCGATAAATGTGACAAAATATTTATAGTGCAAGTGAGAGAGAACTGGCGAGACTCCCCACAAATCACTATGAATGATGTCAAAACACTGGGAAGCACGACTACCATGTAAAGGAAAAATTAGAGTTTTACTTTTCCCCATTTTGCAAGCATCACATTCAAGAGACGAAGAAGTAAAAATCTTATTACCCAAAATACCAGAACGAACCAAATGGTTCATTACTTTGGAATTAGGATGGCCAAGACGCCTATGCCAAATCCTATCTAGAGATGGAGAACAAGAAAAAACAGGAAAAACAGGCTTAAGTTGAGACGACCGTAGTGGAAAGAGACGTCCAATCTTAGGGCCCTTCGCTACCAGCTCCCCCGAGTCCTGATCCTGCACAACACAACCAGTCGAAGAGAATTTCACATCACAATTTTGATCAATAAGTTGACCAACAGATAACAGACTAGTAGATAATTTAGGACACACTAAAACATCTGTAATCTTATTAGAAACATCCCCAACTGCAGTTATTGGTAACTGACTACCATCAGCTGTCTCCACCCGGGAATTGCCCACATATGGACGAACATTATGTAAATCCTTAGTTGTAGAGGAGACATGGTTGGCAGCTCCAGAGTCCATAAACCAAGTAACGGGAGAGGATAAATTTTTACCTTGCAATCCCAGAGCAGAAAAGGCAGACACAATAATTTGTTGTACCAGATCAGGAGTTAGTGTCGGGCATGGGGGTGCAGAAGATGGAGCAGAATTGCCTGCCGGGATCATGGGAGGAATCGCTGCATGATATGTGGGTATAGGAGAGACTTCCCTTCGAGAGACATCTCCACGAGGTCGACGCGTAGGACATGTCTCGAGAGCATGGCCAGGCTGCTTGCAATACCTGCATTGCACACTGCATTGACTAGCGTAGTGCCCAAATTGATGACATGTGTAGCATTCAACCTGCCGTATATCCCGTGGTCCAGTCTGAGGTCTGGCACGCGGAGTCTTGGTGGCAGGAAGGGGCCGAGCGGTGTAAGGAGTCCGAGCAGCATAAGCCATCGATGAATGCCCTTGTTCCAATATCCCCTGAGTGAGCATGCGTTGCTCCTCTCGGAGAAGCTCGCCAAAACAGACATCTAAAGATGGAACAGGAATCCGATTAAGCAGTGACGATCTGACTGGTTCAAACTCTGGACGGAGACGCATCATAAACAATGTCCGCTGGCGACTCAATAAGCTTGTCTGAACGGTGAGGAGTGACTCAGCTGGCACCTCTGCAAGGGTGATGTCCATGTACTCGGCCCACAACACCAATAAGGCCGAGTAGTATTCCTGAACCGAACGGGTTTCTTGCTGGAAGTTGGATATGTCCAATTCCAATTGAAATAAACGGGCCGAGTTATCTTGGTAATAAACTCGACGGAGATAGGCCCACATATCTTTAGCTGTGCGATAAGGGCGTAGGTTAAGGACAATCTGGGGGTCCACTGAACCCACAATCCAGCTACGAAGTTGGGCATCCTTGATTTCCCAGTCTGCGGGACGAACATGATCAACCGTTGCAGACTCATTAACTTCACCGGAGTCATTGGGAGGCTTCCCGGGCTCTACAATGTGATCCCAGAGACCTTTTCCTGTCACAAATGTCTCAAATTGAAAAGCCCAGGTGGCGTAATTCTTGCCCGTAAACCGAATAACAATGTTATCAAACTTATCCATGAATAATCCAGAAAAAATGGGACAGCAAGAACCTGGTGGTGGCGCCGAAGAAAAATATCAGAAAGAAACTCGCAGAGATACCGAAAATAAGGTACGGTGCCGGAGGTAATTGACTAGATCCAACGGAGGCTTCGGAGACGGAAATCGAGGCCGAAATGTGGAGACACCGAAAATAAGGTACGGTGCCGGAGGTAATTGACTAGATCCAACGGAGGCTTCGGAGACGGAAATCGGGGCCGAAATGTGGAGACCGGAGCTCGGGAACGGAGCCTAGAGCTGATAACGGAGATGGAGACGGAAAAAAACTAAATAAGCTCTGATACCATGACAATCTTTGAAGTTGGTATTATATTAGATTTGCTTGAATAGAATACAAGAGAAGCTCTCCTTATATAGGAGGAGAAAGAATAATCTAGAATAAGAACATTCTAGATATGGGCTATAGGAATACTCTAGATATGGGCTAATTCATAAACAAGCTAAGTGGGCTTTTATGTACTTGGGCTTATAAGATTAACATATACTATAGAATTAATTATATCTGAACTATTATCTTTGGAATTTGTTTGTCAAATTGTAGTCTGAAGAAATGCCCAAAATCAAGACGAATCGGGTCAAATACCCAGATGGTTGGGAATTGATTGAGCCTACTCTGCGCGAGCTAGATGCTAAGATGCGTGAAGGTTGATTACTAATTCATATACTCTATTGCGATGCAGCCGATGCTTGATAAAGTTTGTTTTATGTTACACTTTCTCATGCTGAAGTTATTTCCATCTCCTACTCTTGAATTGATGACTTTTTTTTGTTAATATCTCCATCAGCTTCCAATGACCCGCATGATGGGAAAAGAAAGTGTGAAGCATTATGGCCTATTTTCAGGATTGCACATCAGAAGAGCCGTTATGTTTTCGACCTATACTATAAAGGGAATGAAATTTCTCAAGAACTATACGAGTTCTGTTTGGACCAAGGCTATGCAGATCGCAACCTAATTGCGAAGTGGAAAAAGGTTCGCCATTTTATATATTGTATTCCACTTCATTGCACCTCTAGAAACTTGAATCGAATGTTACCATCCTGAATAATAAGACAAAAGGCAGAACCTGCCCGTTGTTAATTATCATATCTTTTGTAATAGTACATGTACATGTAAAAGAACCTGATCTTCGCACAGCTTGTAGGCCACATTATGTTTTCATTGCTTGATTTTTATTTTACTTTTCTCGTGCTTCACTGCAGCCAGGATATGAACGTCTCTGCTGCCTGCGCTGTATACAGCCAAGAGATCACAACTTTGGCACAACTTGTGTATGCCGAGTCCCCAAGCATCTCAGGGAGGAGAAAGATGTGGAGTGCGTGCATTGCGGATGTGGGGGATGTGCAAGTGGTGATTAAATGTGCTTCTTTGTAAATTTTATGTTCTGTAAGGTACAATTTTCCTCTTAGCCCCAGCTTTGCTTCTGCAATTGTCATAGCTAAACTTTTAGCAGTTATGGATACTTGTTAACATTTACTTGTCATTAGTAGCATTTGAACTCTTTATCATAATTCAAGCTCTATGTTGAGATTTTACGATATTTGCACGAATATATGATATGATTGAAGCTTGTCCTGAATTCATACTAAATCTAGGATTCATGTTTATGGATTTTGACATCTCTATTCGTACTCCACTTACACAATTATCTATGTTTCAGTCAAATAAAGTGCTTCTGTATAGTCTTATTTTTTTATATTTCTGGACCTAAGCAAATATGACATTCAAAGAAAAAAAACTGCCAACCCCAAAATTCATGTAAAGAAGAAAATATAGATTGTTGCCTGTAATTCTCACTGGAAACTAGGACCTGCTTAAGAATATGCTAATGTAGTTTTGTTCTTTTATCTTTCTTCCTACATGGTGCTGTGGGAGTTGCCAGTCTTTAAATGACTTAGATCCAAGATGGCTGCTCGTGTGACATTCTGGCATGAACCAATTCAGGATTTCCTGTTCTTATATGATTTAGCATACAGAGTCCATTTTTTAGGATTCCCATGTTGGCACCAAGATAGTATAGAAGAACACCTGCTAACTTGCTACTGATATGCAAAGACTTTCACGATACTCATTGCTCCTCTCTACTCCCCACCACTCCCTTCTATGCTAAGTTGAAAGTTTTTCGTTGTTCTCTGTTATAGGAAGTGCTTTTACTAACATAAATATCTTTAACATCTGAATTTTAGGTTTTTGCCGAATCTATATTTGTTTTGAACATAACCGATGTTTCAGCCAACTACATCCCTAAATCTAATTTGTTCTCGATCTCTACATCATAGTGGTCTATAGATAAAACATACGTAAGTTAGATAGAGTGCACGTCAACAAGAACAAAATATATGGGACCCGACATTACCATGTCAAAGTTGAACCACCTCTCAGAGCTAAGAACTTGATGCAAGCTGTTTTAAGTTCGATTAAACCCTCAGATAGTGAGACATCTACAATATCCCGATGAGTTGACTTGTGATATTCTGTAAATGGCTTATTTTTGGGATTATGACTAGCTTATAGCAAGGCTGGCTTGTTGACTTACTGAGGATAATTTTACTTCATTTTTTTCACTTTCTGAAATGCTTCTTTTCTTTATAGCGATATATAGTGTCATGTATAATTTGGTAGAACATGCAAGGCAAAGGTGAGTGATACTGCATTTTTCGAGTTGTTCCCTCTGTCAGGTTCGTTTCAATTTTTATCTAATCGTATGAACTTTGAAATGGCGCAGACGATCCATTGGGAAAAAAAAGGAGCCGATGTCGATCTCAGTCAAAGCTGATATCGTGTTAAACCATCTGAACACATAAAAAAAGGTGAGATTGGATCTGTGGAAAATGTTACCTTCTGTATCAAAGCTATATTTAACATTAAAAACAGATTGCTGATGAAATAAAAAAAAACACTAAAAAGAGGTGAGAATGGAACTGTGGAATCTTGCTTTGCTGCTATTTTAATGTGGTAAGTCCAATTAGTTTAGAAATTATATCTAAATTAGCATAAATATTCTATCAGATTGGTTTGTTAATATGTGCTCTTTTGTCATGTAATTGATGGATTTGATTGGATTTTATAATTCATTCATATGCTGATTTTGTCCTATAACCAGTTTCTATTTCTGCTGATTCTGTTTTATTTTTCATAAAATCTGGAGAAATTGATACTCGTATCTAAACCAAAACAAAATCCCAAAACCATTTGATGCACTTTCCATGTTTGTATATTTAATGAGGATCTGGGATTGGAGAAATCATGTTGCTGTGTGAGCCAATCAAGAGAGGGAAGAAAAATCAATATGAATAATTGGTTTTCCGTTCGGATGCTGACAAATGGGTTAAAAGATTGATAACACGGTTTCTCAGAGGTTGGTCCAAAATATGGGGTTTTCCTGATTTGCTGATACAAAAACAAATAGCGATAGGTATGTCAAAGAAGTAGGTTTACTGATCTCACTTTTTATCCCATCAGCAATGTTCTAAAAAAGTGTACTAGTCAGGTGAAGATGGTCTTTTGTGGGTTAATCGAGAATTAATTGAAAAGTAATCAAAGATTAGCTGGACAGGCTGGAAATTTTTATAACATTATATGTCAGATTATTTCTTATCTTTCAATGAAGTGCGTTTTAGGTGAATTTAGTGATTATCATGTCTTATCTTCTTGAATTGAAAATATCTAGTAACCGTCAATTTCAAAAAAAAAAAAATCATCCCTAAATAACAATATCCTTAAAATCATGGGGAGCACTACTAAATATTATATGCTTTATGAAATGTGCACTTCAAATTCTATTATAATTGTGGATTTAGCATAGTTAAGAATAATCTTTCGTTCTTGTTTCGGGATGTCAAATACATATTTTAAATCGTTGTATCACATTTATACCGAGCAAACTTATAAAAAAAGCAATAAAATCTTTATACCTAATGCTTGAATGATAATGGAGATATAAAATCAATTAATAAATCACATAACAGTCTGTTTCTCTTGAACACGACACTACCTATGAAAACAAGACTTGACGCTAATCATCGTTTCTCACAAGATACAATTCTTCAAAAGAGACGCAAGTAAAATAAATTAAAATAGATGCACCAATATTCGGACAATAACCAAGCTGTAGTTTTTTAATCATTAAAAAATTAAGTTCCTCGACCGTCAAGCAAAATTCAAATTAGTCAACTGAACGTAAATGTGCGACAAACTATCACACTTTTAAAATAAGGCGGCGTGTAAATTTTATTATTATTATTATTTTGTATACATTTATACAAATTTTAGTTAAAAGATATTTTTAAAATTTTTATTACACCAAACACGATTCCTCCCGCAACCCGCGGGAACGAAATGCTCAACAATATTTTTTTTTAAAAAAAAACAGCATAGTTGTGTTTTAAATTTTATATAAATATAAACCTCTTTCAGTCTCTAAATCCAAAAAAAAAGTTCAAATCATAACAGAAACACGAACCAAGCAAGCTTGAGCCTTTTTCCTCTGGCTTCAATAATTTTTTTGATCAATCGGCGATTTTAAGCTCATTCGCCGGAAAAAATGGCGGCGGCGCCGCGAGCTTTAGCTTCAGATTCTTCTTTGTAGCTGCAAGGTCGGGGCTGATGATGGAGAACGTACTGAGGATCGTCGAGGAAGATAATGAGAAGTTCCTGCAGAGGCTGAGGGACCGTACGGACAGGGTTGGGATCGAGATCCCGAAAATTGAGGTCAGGTTTCAAAATTTGTCCGTCCAAGGAGACGCCTATGTCGGTACCAGGGCACTCCCGACTCTCCTCAATTCAACCCTGAACGCGATTGAGGTACTGTTAACTTGTGAAACTGTGTTCGGGTTAGGGGTGGGCGCGGTTCTGAAACCGAGCTCTCTAATTACCGGAACCATGCCCGAAACTTCTATATGGCCGGGATTCTTTGATTCGATTTTCATTTCAGTCTAGTTAGAACTGATTGGGTTTTTTAGTTTTCTTTTTAAATTTAGGCTCGATTTATGGATCGAGTTAGAGAATTCGATCTGGTTCTATAGCTAAAGAATATTAAATTTGTAATCATATGAAATACTAACTGAAATTGAATGCTATGATTTAGTTATTACAACTCGCAAAATAACAATAAAGGATAAAAAAATATACGTTGATGGAATGATGGATGAGAGGTGAATACGTTGCGACACGAACAGTCTGATTCTTATCGATAAACTGACGATTCTGAATTTTGAAAAGGGAAAATAACAATTTAGTACACTTTAAGTAACAATGATTTCATATGACTATACTTACTTTCTTTTTAGCATGTTCGGTATCCTAACTATTATTTTTCATTTTACAACACTCCATCAAAAAAATCCATATTCAATTAATATTTTCAAAAACTGACAAAAATACCCTCACCAAAAATCAAGAAAAATGATCAAATATTGATTTAATGTAAAGTGACAATTGTAACCTAGTATGAAATTAAATTAAAGTGCAAAATTGTCTTTTCACAGACCAAATAATTTACTAATTTTAGAAGGCAATTATGTGAAAATTGTTGAGTGTCCTTTTCTTGTTTGAAATTTCAAAAGCGAACCAAAATTGAGTGATTCTCTTAAAAGAAATTAAAACCAAAACATTAATCACGATTCTAGTTTTGCGAATTCAGATCTATAATGTCTACCCCTAGTTCAGATTTGAGTATTGTTCAAATTTAATTTGTGGTCATTGGATTTTCCTCTGTGTAATAGGGAGTTCTTGGACTTGTTGGGTTATCTCCATCTAAGAAAAAAGTTATCAAAGTGCTTCAGGATGTGAATGGAATGATAAAACCATCAAGGTACATTTCATAATTTTTACCACTCAATCAATTTTGTTTATGCTAGAGGTTTCATTTAACTAAATGTTATAATCAATGTGCTTGACATGGATTGTGAGACAAAAGATTGTGATTTGTAGGGCTGCTCATATCCAGTTAACTGGAACCCGGAAGCCTAAACCGAGAACTAAGCTAGTCGATTCTGTTTTTAATCTCATGAATCAAAATCTGACCGATATTGGTATCAACCCAGAAATTAACCGACTAGTTTTATTGGCCGATTTTCCAAATAAATTCAAACTGATTTTGAATAAATTTTGAGCCTCAAAATCGAACCGAGTTTCCAGCTGAAATTAAACTAATTTTGTTGGCTGCTACACGTGGACGCCTCATGAACGTCGATTTGTAAAAATTAATGATTGATATCAAGTCACGTATGATGTATTAAACCATATCCGATTTATTTGGTTAACCGAGATTTTGTATAAATCAAACTGAAATCGAACATATTTCTTTCAGTTTCAACAATTCTTGTTTCAGTCGATTTACTAGTTTTCAATTAATTTTAAGCAACCCAAGTACACTGTACAAGTGAACTTTGTTTTTATGCCAACTATATGTATTTTTGTACCCTAGAATAATTTGACTAACAAATTAAATTATAAAATTTGATTGTATAAATTTTAGTTTGAACATAAAATTGAAAAAATATTTTAAAAATATATATTCTTATTTTCATAAACAATTTCGTCATTTTTATTAGAATACATATATTACACACGACAAAACGAAGTTATCGTATATTTTTTCCATTGAGAAAGTACGCATCACCCTCGTATTTAATCCATTTTTTTTGCTAATTTGATTCAATGTACTTCAGGATGACTCTACTTCTAGGGCCACCCGCATCAGGAAAGACGACCCTCCTTCAGGCACTTTCCGGGAAACCCGATTCCGATCTAAGGGTTTGTCATCCTCTAACTCCCTCTCATCGAAGTACATAACAACGTAAAACAGTTATCCAGCAAGAAGTGACTAAGAGAAATAAAGAACAATCACACAAGAACAAATCATTTAAGTGGTTCGGCAAGTTTCGTTGTAATAACATACGAGTTTACGAGCAGGTAACAGGGAAAGTCACGTATTGCGGGCATGAACTCGAAGAGTTCGTGCCTCAGAGAACCTCTGCTTATATCAGCCAGCACGATCTTCATTACGGCGAGATGACGGTGAGAGAGACGTTGAACTTCTCGGGGCGCAGCCTGGGAGTCGGAACGAGGTACGATATGCTGGAAGAGTTGTCGAGGCGCGAGAAGGAATCCGGCGTTGAGCCCGATCCGGAGATTGATGCATTCATGAAAGCCACGGCCGTGGCTGGCCAGGAGACAAGTCTGATAACAGATTATGTGCTCAAGGTATGTAAATGTAATTAGGTTGTATTTTGTTCTCTTGACAAAACTAACACTGTTTTGGTCTGGACCCTTTGTAGATACTTGGATTGGATGTATGTGCTGACATTATAGTCGGAGATGAAATGAGAAGGGGAATCTCCGGCGGACAAAAGAAGCGTGTAACTACCGGTACGTGTCAGCGATCCGAGGCTTATCATGCCAAGTACGCTGTAGGAGCACCTCATAAGGAAACTCATGCACACGTTAGATGACACTGTTGACATGAAAGACTAGTTTACTGGGTCTTGAGTCTTTTTTTGCTTAGCGAAAACAGAAAATTTTATTGATAAAACTAACTAAAGCTTTCGAGTGAGAAACAAAAATTAGTCAAATACACCAATAAAGAGAAAAAGAGTGAGAATTGGAACTAGAAATAAGAGAAAAAGAAGAAGAACAGAGGAGGGCTCAAGTTCGTCTCTGCGCTCCATATCTTCAAGAAAGTTAATCATCTGAGAATCGGTCATGTTGCATTTAATGCAATTGGGTCTTGGGTTTAATGTGTATATAAACTCTTTTTCACATTATCCTCTTTTAATGTAGGACTTTGGCTTAAGTGTGAAATTTTCACAATCTTCCCCTCCACACCGAGCGCTCGTCACATCGAGATGACTCCCCTTGAGTCCAAATCGGCCTTACTAGTTCTATTCAATCTCTCATGGGCCAACTTCATCCTATCTAGACCCACCCTCATGAAAGAGCCGATCATGGTTCCAAACTGGCTCTCGGAGAATTAACCGACTCGTTTACCATAAAGAGTCCACAACAACCTAACCTATAATACCAGTTGTTGGGAAGAACATAGACTTTTATCAAGAGTAGCACCCCACAATAAAACTCATATAGCTTACTATTGATTCAAAAAAACTAGTCCAATGGATTTCGAAAGTCTAATGCGTGCATAAACTCTTTTTTTACTTCATTCTCGATGTGGGACTTTAGCGCAAGTGTGAATTCCAACAATCTTCCCCTCCACACCGATCCCTTATCACCTTGGTTGAATTTTTGTGCGATAAGAAACGTTACGAAGTTTAGTCCTAATATGTAGCCTCGAATTGTTGTACCAAATTGCAGGAGAAATGTTGGTCGGGCCAGCAAAAGCATTGTTCATGGACGAGATATCGACAGGGCTTGACAGTTCCACCACCTTTCAAATCGTTAAGTTCATGAGGCAAATGGTTCACATCATGGACATCACCATGGTCATCTCCCTCTTGCAGCCCGCGCCCGAGACATTCGACCTCTTCGACGACATCATCCTACTCTCCGAGGGCCGGATAGTCTACCAAGGCCCGCGCGAGAACATCCTCGAGTTCTTCGAATTCGCGGGCTTCAAATGCCCCGAAAGGAAGGGCGTAGCAGACTTTCTGCAGGAAGTGACCTCGAAAAAGGATCAAGAACAATACTGGTTTAAAAAGGACCAACCTTACAAGTACACCTCAGTGTCAGATTTTTTAAGGGCCTTCAACGAATTTCACATTGGCCAAAGGCTTTTGGAAGATCTGAGGATCGATTACGACAAATCGAAAACCCATCCCGCTGCATTGGTGATGGAAAAATACGGGATCTCGAATACAGAACTCTTCAGAGCAAACTTCTCGAGGGAATGGCTGCTGATGAAACGAAACTCTGTCGTGTACATATTCAAATGTGTGCAGGTAACGATCATGGCTGTAATTGCCCTGACCGTGTTCTTGAGGACGGAGATGAAATCGGGGCAGCTAAGTGATGCCCCGAAGTTTTTGGGAGCTTTGTTCTTCAGTCTCACCATTGTGATGTTCAATGGGATGGCTGAGCTTTCTTTGGTTGTATCCACTCTTCAAGTGTTCTTCAAACAGAGAGACTTCCATTTTTACCCTGCATGGGCTTTCGGCTTGCCCATCTGGCTCCTGAGAATCCCCGTCTCGTTTCTAGAATCCGGGATTTGGGTCATCCTTACATATTACACCATTGGGTTCGCTCCTTCGCCTAGCCGGTAACTGCATCTTCTTTAATTGTTCTATTCTGATACACTCGAAATTTTACGTTTCTAAGTTTGGCACACACAGTTATTATCTTACCTTTTGCGCACACCCCAATGTATCATTTTCTCATATAAATTTGTCAGAAGCTCAACCCATTTAAAAGTTCAAGCTGATAGGTGGAGACTTGGGTTGATACATAAGCGGGTGAATAGATTCATATATTTCAGATGTATGACTCTAACACGCCCACTCACGTGCAAGCCGATTCAAAATGCACGTGACGACAGACGATAGGGGACAAATAAAGAATGGATGCCCTTCGATCTATGGGCTTTTTTAGAGCCAAAACAGATGGCATGTTTCACGGGCTTTTTAGGCCCAATAGCATATGAAGGTCACGTCTAAGATATAACCAAGCTCTTATACCATGTCTGAACTCAACTCACCTAAAAGCTCAAACTGATAGGTGAATTTCCAGATTAATGTATAAGCTGGTGAATAGATTCACATCTTTCAGATCTGGTACTCTAACAAAATGAATAGAGTGTATCAAAGTTGCAAACGTAAAGTTTTGTGTTGTGTCAAAATGTCACTTAAATACCAGGTTCTCTTATTCACATGTTTCCAACTTCTGCAGGTTCTTCAAGCAGTTTCTGGCTCTCTTTGGTGTGCATCAGATGGCTCTATCTCTCTTCCGTTTCGTCGCGGCTCTTGGGAGAACAGATGTTGTTGCTAACACGCTTGGTACCTTCACCATGCTCTTGGTCTTTCTTCTGGGAGGTTTCGTCGTTTCCAAAGGTCTGAAATCTTTTTCTTTTACGCATCGATCGATGACCCGAGTTACACCAATTCTTGTCATCATGATAATTTATCGATCGGGACATTTTACAAATTAATTTTTACCTTGTTGTGCAGATGACATTGCACCGTGGATGATATGGGGATTCTATGTTTCTCCTATGATGTATGGGCAAAATGCTATTGCTATCAACGAGTTTCTCGACGACAGATGGAGCACTGTAAGTTTTCTTGATATAGTTTCAATGGAAAAAACCTGTGATATGCTTTCACATTTTTGCAAGAAGGTGATTTGTACTGTTAATGCCAAAAACAATTAGAACTGGCGAAATTACCCGTAAAATTAAGAATTGAGATTTTTATAAAACAAATTATAAAAAAATAATTCTTTCTTAATTTTAAGGATATTTTCGATATTTTGTAAAACTATACTCATTTTGCATGAAATTCAAAGATCACACCACATTTTTACCATATTACACGGTGAATATAATATGGTTGTGTATATATATGTATATTGGACAGCCTATAAACGGGTCGATCGAGCCAACCGTTGGGAAGACACTCCTGAAGGAAAGAGGGTTGTTTACTGAAGAATATTGGTACTGGATTTGCATTGGAGCACTGTTAGGGTTCTCTATAATCTTCAATGTCCTTTTTATTACAGCACTGACATACTTGAACCGTAAGTAAACTCGTGTTGTTATATAAACTGGTTTATTCCATGGGATTGAGACGTGATACCCTTGTTTCGATCTCTTATTTCTCCACACAAATTTCAGCTTTTGGTGATTCTAAGTCTCTAATTCCGGACAATGACAAAGAGAAGAATACTCGGATGCAGTCAGCCCCCAGTTCTGAAGGTCAGTAGTTTGTTAATGGCAAAAATGTGTCGTGAACATTAATGTAAATGGCAGTTTCGTCATTTTTGTTAAAGTATACTCGTTCTGCACAAAAATGCGAAGTTCACATCATCTTCCGAACTTCATCACTGCATTTACTATAAATGAGTAACCATGTTGATGCATGAACATTAATGTAAACAATGTTTTTCTATTAATGTAGAATTACACATAACAGGCACTTCCATGCAAGTGAGAAATAGCGAACGAAGTACTAACAAAGGAATGTTGCTGCCGTTGAAGCCCCTTTCGCTTGCCTTTAACCATGTCAATTATTACGTGGACATGCCTGCGGTAATTAAGTTCACATTACATTTTTGCCATTAATAGAGTACACAACACCCTATTGCAAAAGTGTCATACTGTAGAGCACGATCTGCCGTTTCACCCAAATTCAAAACGACAGTTGTTTAGTAACCCGAGTTTTGGTGTCACCAGGAAATGAAGAGGCAAGGGGTGGAAGAGACCAGACTGCAGCTCTTGCGAGATGTAAGCGGCGCTTTCAGGCCTGGTGTTCTGACAGCATTGGTCGGGGTGAGTGGCGCTGGAAAGACCACATTGATGGATGTTTTAGCGGGAAGAAAGACCGGAGGGTACATCGAAGGAGATATTAGCATTTCGGGCTACCCGAAGAACCAAGCTACATTTGCTCGAGTCAGCGGCTACTGCGAACAGAATGACATCCATTCACCATATGTCACTGTCTATGAATCTCTCTTGTACTCTGCGTGGTTGCGCCTTCCTGGAGACGCGACGAAGGAAACACGAGAAGTACCATATATTTTTTCTTTACATTTGATATCTGATTTCCTTCAATCTGATTAATCTTCGATTAGTCTCCTAAAAACCTTCTCCGGCTGAATAGCGCATAGTATTTTTTAGAACACTGATTATATCTGACCGCAGTTACATTCTCTATTTTAGATGTTTGTGGATGAAGTCATGGATCTGATTGAGCTCAACCCCTTGAGAAATGCACTGGTTGGGCTTCCGGGAGTGAATGGTCTTTCGACAGAGCAGAGGAAGAGACTGACCATAGCCGTAGAGTTGGTTGCAAATCCATCCATCATCTTCATGGATGAGCCTACGTCGGGCCTTGACGCTCGAGCTGCTGCTATTGTTATGCGTACCGTGAGGAATACGGTGGATACAGGGCGGACCCTTGTCTGCACAATTCATCAACCTAGCATTGACATATTTGAAGCTTTTGACGAGGTACATATGATCAGGGTTGCCCAAAAATAACCGGTAGGTCAAAACCAGCCTAAAATGTAAGAATTTCACGAAAATCGGCTCAAAGAAAATCCAACCACTAATAATAAATCAAAACGGTATAAAATGTGAGAATTTCTTGAAACTGCTTAGAAAACCAAACCAGACCAAATTGAGGCGAAAACCGACACGTTCAAAACCGAACCATGAACAGTCTTGTTAATGATCCTGATTTTGTAGTTGCTCAACATGATTACCATTCATGATGTAACCTTTTTTTGTTTTGCAGCTCTTGTTGATGAAAATAGGAGGACAAGTGATTTATGGAGGGTCCTTGGGTCACCAATCTCATAAGCTTGTCAAGTACTTTGAGGTCATTGCTCTACTTCAGTTACATGCTTGATTGCATACCAAAATTGAAACTCATTGTGGTTTTGGTTTAAAGTTTTAACCTAAGTTTCTTGCTCCTATTTTATCAGTCTCACTCATATTAATATCTGAAAATCCTCTTGCAGGCTATTCCTGGGGTTCCCAAGATCAAAGATGGCTACAATCCTGCAACATGGATGCTAGACATCAGCTCCGCTACAGCTGAGGCTCAACTTGGCATCGATTTTGCACAAGTTTACGCCAACTCCGACCTATACTTGTAAGTGACAATTTAGGGGTGGGCACAGTTTCAGACCGGAACTGAACCCTACAGTTCTCAATATATAGGAACCAAACCCAGAATCAATATGAAAGAAACGGTTTGGTTTTAAGTTCGGTTCTGGCTGGTTTGGTTTTGATCCTTACAGTTAGAACATATTACTTTTCAACTTTGAATTCATGAATTCATGTTCGATTTATAGGCCGAATTTGAGCCCGACTTACAATAACAAATTACTAACGAAAACTAAATGTTATGATTTAATTATTACAACTCAATCTGAATATAAAGTTTGCAAACAAAATAACAACAGATTTTTTAAAATTAAAATTGTTCCAGTTTTTTTTATCATGGGTTTGATTTGGTACGTAATATGCAATATTTTGTTACTTATAAAAAGTTCATGCTTCTTTTCTACTAGTACTGATTTTTCCTTTTTCATTTTATTCCCAAATCTTTCAGGAGAAATCAAGAACTCATCAAGAAGCTAAGCACCCCAGAGCTCGGATTGAATGACCTTCACTTCCCGACCCGATACTCCCAAAGCTTCGCGACTCAATGCCAAGCTTGTTTTTGGAAGCAACATTGGTCGTACTGGAGGAACTCGCAGTACAATGCCATCCGATTTCTCATGACAACTGTGATCGGCGTCATGTTTGGCGCTATCTTCTGGGACAAAGGAGATCAAATGTGAGTTATCTCAAGGGAAAATGGTAAAAATGTGTTCTATATTATGATATTTTTGCAAGAGGGCATTTTCATAAAAAAATGCTTACATTCCGTAAAAAAACAACGTTTACATCATTTTTTTTTATCATTATCAAAGGACACAAACATCCTCTTGTAAAAGTATCATAGCATGGAAGAAAAAGGCACTCCCTATTATGACACTTTTGCAAGAGTGCAGTTTTATAGAAATACACATTCTACACGAAAAGAAACAAAATTTACATTTTTTGCCATTAATAAAAAGGACACAAACGCCCTCTAGCAAAAGCATCATAGTACAACAAAATTTTGCTCTGTGTCACGACAGTTTTGCAAGTGCATTTTCGTCATTTTCGTAAAAATATGTGTTCTGCACGAGAAAAACAAAGTTTACAACGTTTCTTTTTCCATTAACAAATGACATATACACTCTCTTGCAAAAATATCACAGCCATAACTCAGCGTGTCCGAAAGAGTGCATAGTCTTGTTTTCTTAGTTCGAATTGGAAGTTGACTTATGGTTTGTTTTGTAAACAGACATAAACAACAAGATTTGATCAATCTGTTGGGTGCTACTTACGCTGCTGTTCTTTTCCTCGGAACCACAAATGGCTACGCCGTGCAATCCGTTGTGGCCGTCGAGAGAACGGTTTTCTACCGGGAAAGAGCGGCCGGGATGTACTCGGAATTGCCTTATGCATTTGCTCAGGTCAAAATTATCACTTTATAAAATATACATATGTGACATAATAATGTGTCAACTGTGTTCACCTGAGTCAATATAATAAGTACATGTTCTGTCACTAGTTCTAATTCTCATTGCGGTAAAAAGAAAGATATACACGCATAAATAACAATCAGAATTGAAATAGACAATCACAAGAATACAATCACTAAACCAGTTTGTGAAAAAATAATAATAATCAAAGATCGCAACCCATTTTTGCCAATTAAAAAGGGAATAAAACACTTTTGTGCACATAAATATTCACTTTTGACACTTTCATACCCAATTTTTTTTTTCTTTTTTTTAGTACCCTGAATTTTATTTTAGGACAATTGGTCATTTATTTACTATAAATGACCCTAAATTTTGGTTCAATTCATGGGTATTTTGGTTCATATTTTGGGAAAATGGCTCGGAAGTACCCTGAATTTTGGTTCAATTCATGGGTATTTTGGAATTATTGTTTCAAAATAAAATTCAGTGTACTGAAAAAAAATATGATATAAAAATGTCAAAAGTGTATATCTAAGTGCACAAAAGTGTCATTTTCCCTTACAAATACACAGCACCCTCTGGTCAAAGTGTGATATACAATATACAGTACCTTATTTTACCATTTTCCCTTACAAATTTTCCTGTGAACATGTATAAAGTGAATCTTACAATAAGATATGTTTCATTTCTTTTACTTAATTTTCAGGTGGCTGTAGAGACAATGTATGTGGCAGTGCAGACATTTGTGTACAGTCTACTTCTCTACTCCATGATCGGTTTCGAATGGAAGGCTGAGAAGTTCCTCTACTTCTACTACTTCATTTTCATGTGTTTCACCTATTGCGCCATGTACGGCATGATGGTCGTCGCCTTGACTCCCGGCCATCAGATCGCCGCCGTTGTCATGTCCTTCTTCTTGGGTTTCTGGAACTTGTTCTCCGGCTTCATCGTCCCGAGACCGGTACGTAGTTTCAAACCCGAATATACTACTTTCGTCGAAAACTTGAGTATGAACAGGTAGAAACTGGTTGTGTAGTATCTCACTTTTGCAATGCACCCATTTGTGTCAAAATTTGTTTAAGTAGATGGAAAATGGGTTGTGTAGTACAAGTTATGTGACCTCATTTTTTAGAAAATGACATAATTGTTTTGGGGTAGAAAATGTTTAAAAAATGTAATTGATTATAAAATTAGGGATGACGAATCCTCGAACTTGGCGACGACCCGTTATCGCTATGATTAAGGGAAGGGGATTATTAAGCTTGTCCTAGATTCGCCCCGTTGTCGTCTTATGTTGACTCAAAGTACTTAAACCCTCGACATGAACTAATGTTAAGGTTGTTCATAATTTGGTTTTGAGTCGGTTTGGTTTTGAACAAACCCAATTAATTCAGTTTTAGAAAAATAAAAATCGAAAATGAACTGATAAAACTTGGTTCAGTCCAATTTTATGTGATAGAATTTTATGAAATCCTCACATTTTGAACTGTTATGACTTATTTGTTGACTTGTCGGTTTTTGGTTGAGTCATTGAACTGATTTTTATGAAGTTCTCACATTTTAGGCCAGACTTAACTTCTTTTTGTGGGACCAATATTATCAGTCACAATTACTAAAGATCGATGATTTAAAATGAGGATATGTCCAAATCGAATGAGTTTTTTATGGTTCCCAATTTATAACCGAAACCGAACTAATAGAGTTTTGGTTCAATTCAATTTTAAACCAAACTAAGTCGATTTTATTCGGTTCAGTTATTTTTGGGCAGCGATACTCAATGTGCCCGCTCTAATGGGAATAATTAAACGTGCCCCAAATCTAACTTGTTGTCATCAGAAAGGCCGGTTTTAACTTATTTTTTGTTGACCCAATAATTTTATGCGCAATTAGTAAGGATTCAATGACTTAAAATAAGTCACAAGTTCAAATCGGTACTAATCGGTACTGTAGTTCATTTCGTTCTTTTATCTGTTCTCGTTTTATAAACCGATATCGTATGATTGTTCATTGCAGCTGATTCCTGTGTGGTGGAGATGGTATTACTGGGCAAACCCAGTAGCATGGACGATCTACGGAGTGTTCACGTCTCAGATAGGCGACAAGAAGACGATGATGGAGATCTCTGGAGCACAGTCAGTGCCAGTGGATGAGTTCTTGAAGGAGTTCATGGGCTTTGATCATGACTTCCTCACAACAGTGGTCGTTGCTCATGTTGGTTGGGTCCTCTTGTTCTTCTTTGTTTTTGCCTATGGCATCAAGTTCCTCAACTTCCAAAGAAGATGATCAATTCATTTGATCATAATAATAAAAAACTGGATTTTACTAACAAGCGTGGCAATTTCATGCTCAACATAAACTTCCTGTTCGTTTCACTGTCATAAGAAACAAAAACCTATACTGTGATTCTGAACTTGAACTGACCCAGAATAGATATAGAAAGATAACATTGCCAGATACAAAAAAAAGGAGCTATCTCAGCAAGTTACTTCCACAATGACAACCCTAAATATGTCATGTAAAGGACCCTTCACTCTGTGGCTCCTGCCATCACCTGACCCTCCTTGCTCTTCACCACGCATCGCTTCTTGGTCTCGAAATCGAGTTTATCCAAGTCGCCCGCGACCCCGAGATAGCCAAACAAAACGTCTTCCATTCTTTCAGCTTTAGCTTTAGCTTCCTCGTCGTTGCTGGTGCACTTGACCAGCAGCTCGGCCCTCCCGTGCTTGTTCTCGGCGTAGAGCTTGTGGAGTCGCTCTGCCTCGTGCAGCCCGGAGAGGGTGCCAGGGAAGGTCACTACCATTATACTCTGGTTTGCCGGTTTCCCGCGGCATACTTTGGTTTTCTCTGTGTCGAATCCATTACCTGCAGTTACGAGGGTTCGAGCCAGAGAGATACAAACACCAAATAACAGATCAAGCGAAAGAGGAAGTGTTAACGGAAGCATATGTAGCACATTTTATTAAATACACATTATTTAAGATTAATTATAATAAAAACTATATGAATCAAAAAACTTTTTAAACTAATTGAAATACAAATCAAACATTTTTTTCAGATTGAGTTAAATTTAGGCTACTTTAAACCAATGTTGTAAAAAATATCTTTAAATAGTCTCTAAAATAATATTTTTGTCCGACTAGCGCCAAACATTTTCTACGACACTGCTTTAAACTCAATTACCATGAAATGTTGCATATCATTAGGACATATAATTGATTGATTTGTGAATGTTAGCTTACCTTTGAGGATGGCCTTGAGATCTTCGATACTTACAATCATCCGCTCGGTTGGAACTTTATTTGCTATGGAGCTGTTGTGGATGACTACTGTTGGGGGCCAGATGATGAGGTCTTCCTTCAGAGCCGTGGCCTCAGCTTCTGTTAGTGATTTGGGAGAAAAGTGACCTTCAGAGGCTGCACTGCTGCTCCATCCCATCAGTGCACAAAGCGCTTTGTGGAAACCCACATGCTCGGCCTGGGACCCGGCCTTACAAGACGTCAAGGCGTGCTCCGCCAAGCTTCTCGTGTCCACAAACTCTTTGGAGTTGCTGATACAAATAGAACGGGTAACCATAAGCACTGGTGCATTGCAATTAGAGTCAACATGTAGGAGAAACTGCAGATGCATGCATGAGAGTAGAGGCATTAACTTCATCAACAAGTCACTGCCCTACATCAGGTTGCAGACTTGCAGTATGTGTACTGAACTTTAATTTTAATGTATAAGATAAACTGGCAGCTTTCGTCAACCAGCACTGACAGGGTCCCATTCCATAGACCCAACAGCACCACCTTAATATTTGTTATGTCCACTCCTTCCTCACAGCAAAACAAAAGAGATAAAAAAATCTCTTTCTTTGTCCTCTTTGTCCCTCTTTGTCCTCACAGCACCACCTTAATCTTTTTCCCTCTTTGTCCTTCTCACTCATTCTCACAGAAATTCAATGAGATAATTCAAATCCATACTAATGCATTCCTCATGGCTCATGGGGCATATACAGAAAAGTAGATTACATCAACAACTACAACAACAATAAACCAGGCCATCCAAATTGTATTATAATAATGACTTGAAATGATCAGTTCACCACATGGATTTATAGTCACCCTTCATCCACTTCAAAATACTCAAGATTACATAGATTATCTAGATAGTCGGTAAAAATATTAGCAGGTCGTCCGAAATTATGAGCTCACTCAAATAAGAGATAAGAGTAACATCAAGTTCAGTCAAAAAGCAGAAAGGTTCAGAGCATATAACATCGAAGATGACATACCTGCCACATATGCCGCACTTCAAAATGCCAGTCCCACCTTGCTCCATGTATCTCCTCCGATGCGCTGAATTCTCATTCAAAAGTTTGACGAACTTAAGAAAAGTACCATGTACCAGCAGCTTAAATTCCTCAGAATCTTCCGAGGAAATGCTGTTTCCATGTTTCCCTTCAGCTTCTGAGGAATCACCCACGGGAAGTGTATCACTTCCACGACAATGAATTGATTTCCTAGGGGAAGGTAACTGAATATGGGCATTCCTAGAGGGATGCTTCAAATTGAATTTACCAGCTGGGACTGTATGCTTCTTTGTATCTTTGCAAACAGGGCCCAATCGTTTTTTAATGTCCCTATGGGCAGGCCCCAAACGATTCTTTACATCCCTACCATGAGACCCCAAGCGATTCTTTACATCTCTACTAGTTGACCTAAATCTGGACGAAGGGCCTTGCATAGGTGTGGGTGCAATAAGTGATGATGGCATATAATCATAGTAGGCTTGATCACTAACTCCATCAGCCCATTGTCCATCTCCACAGCTCCGGCCATGGAATTTGTTGTGACATGCACCCCATTTTTTGTATGGTTGAATGTTTTGCTCATGTCTGATCGCTTTCTTACCTGTAGCATGATTTCCAGTACGCATATTTTGAGACATGTCTTGCATGTCTAGCTCCTCTGGCATCAACATCTGGTGTGGGATGCCTCCACTCTCATACATGTCTTGATCATCATCTGGAAATAGTGACCTATCACCATAGAACCAAGCATCACTATCTCTTTTTGGATTGTAATCTTCTTGCAGACTCTCATTATCAATATGTACTTCTGTTTCAAACTCAGTATGGATTCTTCTAGAATCCAAAATGTTTCCATACTGATCCATTGTATAAGATCCAATATCCTCATCAGTGTTCTCGCACTGATCCATTGCATAAGATCCATTATTCCCATCTATGTACTCATTTCCTTGTAAACGTATATTATGATGCAGCTGAGTGCTCTCCCTTGAACCACCTCTGACAGGTCTTCGAGTTCCATAGATTGTGTCAACAGTAGTATCCATTACACCAGTTACTGGGAATTCTCGACTCTCACAGTTCTCTCGTCCATTTGTTATATTGTTGTAAGAACGACCATTTGATGGCATACCAATATCATTCCTTTCACTTCTTTGCATTTCCGGGTAAGCATATGCTGGATTCATCTCCTTTGCTGGACTCAGCAGAGCCCGCCGCTGATTCCACCTTTCCAATTGCAGTTCCGAATTTGCAGGTGATACAAAATGTGAGGTTTGTCGATACCCATCACCACGAGTAGCTTCAGTGAGCATTCCACTAGGTCTCCTGATTCCATCAAACCTATCCAATTGCAGTTCTGAGTTTGAAGGCAATACAAAATGTGTGTTTTGTCGATACCCATCACCGCCGGTAGCTTCAGTAAGCATTCCACCAGGCCTCCTGATTCCATCAGACCTTTCCAATTGCAATTCTGAGTTCGAAGGCAATACAAAATGTGAGTTTTGTCGATACCCATCACCGCCAGTAGCTTCAGTAAGCATTCCATTAGGCCTCCTGATTCCATCAGACCTTTCCAATTGCAGTTCTGTTTTCGAAGGCGATACAAAATGTAAGGTTTGTCGATACCCATCACCACAGGTAGTTTTAATAAGCATTCCATTAGGCCTCCTGATTTCATCAGACCTTTCCAACTGCAGTTCTGAGTTTAAAGGTGATACAAAATGTGAGTTTTGTCGATACCCATCCCCTAAACTAGTTTCAGTAAGCATTCCACTAGGCCTCCTGATTCCATCAGACGGGCCACCTTCAACAACACCATAGCTTTCACCCCTTGAGTTGTTCAATGGCATATACGTGACCTTCGAACTTGGTGTTCCATGGGTAGAGGAGTGAACCGTATAATATACGGGCTTCTCCTCTCTATGCAACGCTCTATCATCAAAATGCAAGTGGTGGGTTCGTGTCCTGTCATTGTCCATAGGCAAATGTTTTGGCAAGTCAGTCATATCCAAGCAACCATTTCTCTGATAGCTCTGTTCTATATTGATACCATTCACAATACCATGTGTATCAGAACCATAACCACCACCCACATCCAGATACCTAGAATCTGGGATTGAGTTCACATCACCATTACAGCCCAAATCATTTGGATTTAAATTCAAAGTATTATTATACCCAGAATTCAGATCTCGATTACTGTACCCAGAATTCATATTCGAATTCAAAACAGTACCGTTCGAGTTCTTCTTCTCCAACAGTTGGTTCCACAACCTCTCGTCTCTGCCTCTGTCGTTTCCGTCGCGACGCCGATCACCGTACCGGTCAGCCGAACCAGACGATCCGTACCTCTCCGACTCCGACGATCCCGAAAATCGCTGCGCTTGAAGGTGACGCCAATCATCTTCTCCTCCAACCTCTCGCCGGTCCAAAACCCTCGCACCGTCTCCGAACCTTCGCTCTCTCATCGTCTCCGACGCTGTGCAAAAATCCTCTAAAACCCTAGAAACTAATCGCTCAAGAACGACATCGTGAAAAACCTAGAATCCCTAACCCTAGAACAGCGCGAAACCAAAAATCGCTTCATCGCGCAACAACGACGACAACAAAATAAAAAGCAACTTTCCGCGAAAATCAGTCCCCGGAAGCAACAAGAGTTCCGATCATCAGCAAAATTCGATCTCAAATCCACAGTTAATGAACAGATTGAAGAGCCATTTCTGGGAATTTTTTCTCTATTCTCAGAAAATCGGGGACGAGAAGCAACAAATTCGTGGGAAATTCTGGAGAATGAAGAAGAAGAGGAAGCGACGTTTTGTGCGAGCGTGAGAGGTTTTTTTTGGCACGTATGATACTTGTGCGAAACACTGGTACACTCTCTTTTCTTTTACACGTGCCACAATCACAACGAATCAGTAGTTGGTGCTGCGCGTCATCGACAGCGTTGGATTCGAGCGTTCGTACATTTTGGCTGTATCTGATACCTCCTCAGCGTATGCTTTTAAAATTCGAATTTTATATGGTAAAATGATTGGGCCTTCTCAACAGGCCCAATATATATGAGCCATTATCGGTGGAGAAAAATATTAATTATCTGCAAATATAATGATTTGTCAAGTATCAAAATTGTAGATATTGATTAATGGATCATATTTAGTTTTACTACTGCTCGATATATCGACCGTTTAATTCCAATTACGTTATTATCAAAATGTTAGGTCGAGAAAAAAATTGTCGGGAAAAAAGGTCTCTTATTGGCCAACGTCGCCGGAGAAGAAAGCTTGTCGTCGATTGATACTTGGGGTAGAATCACATCCGCGACTGATCGTGAAACATGAGGTGAAAAGACGATTATATCCCCACGGACCATGAATATGTCCAACTTCAGCCCATATATGGTTAAATGTAAGTATTTTGGGCTTGTGAGTTATCTAAATACTGGGCCCATATAGATATTTGCGGTAAAGAAGGCCCAAGCCCATTAGTACTGAAATATGAATTGTCAAGTGAACAGTTTGGGTTCAGACAAGACAACAGGGACGGCTTCAACACACGGCTCAGCCACGGAGCGACGAAAATGCTTAGTATGGTCAACGTATTGTAGTCAACGACCAAGTTTGTGAACGTACGTAGCCACGCTATGACTAGGTCTTTTGGTCCCGTCAATCCAATGACGACAACGAGACATGTTTTATGATATTATTATATGTTTCATGAAATTAAAAATATCACAGATTTGTAAAAATTGAGATAACTCCGAAACGGGTTTTGTGTTAAATTTTATAATGATCTTATCCCAATAAATTCTAGGTATGTTTTGTTACCCCTACACCGTCACTATAAAAATCTCTAATAAGATCATTCTCAAAGTTTTTTTCTTGAAATCACACCTCTTCATTGATCAACAAATTCGAGAGGGACAATTCCCTAACTGAACAACCGAGCATTGATGGGTACAGTTTACAAAAAAAACGATAACAAAGCACCAAATGAATCCCAATAACACTACACAACTTTATCAAAACATGTCAACCAAATGAATCCCAATAACACTACACAACTTTATCAAAACATGTCAAAAATAAACAGACCACCATAACACTAAACAAACATCATAGCAACAAGGTCATTCTCAAAGTTAATTTTTGTTGTAGTTTTGAAATCATCATAAATCACATGTTTGATAAAATTTAAAATATTTGACATTTTAATATATTGACTTGCATGTGAACTAAAAAGTAATAATAGTGTGTGACGTTAATATTTCCTCACACGTATATGCATATGAGACAATAATAAACACTAAACCCTAAATATTAATAATAATATTAATATTGAGTAACCTAAACCCTAAACCTAAATACATAGTAAAAATATTAGACAATAATAACACTCACATGTTAAACTTCTGATTATGATAAAATAAATAATAAAATACATTACGTCAAACACTAATTCAATTTAAAACTCAAATTCATATAAACAATCTAAAATATTTAATAAACAATAATTATATTCATACCAAATATTTATCAAACCATAATAATATCATATTCACATTTTGTACATGTTATTGCCGACTTTTGTGTTTTATGGGGCATAAATTTGAGATGAAACAACATATTCATTTTTCTCCTAAGCTATTTATGAGTGATTGAGATGTTTTTGTCCGAACAATTTATCACTAAATAACGTTCCCATTGAGTTTACTTCACATCTCGTTCACATTGTCCCATATTTCCAAAACTTCACCTTATACATATATGTTTCTCACACGTTTTTCAAAACTAAACCTTTGCCGTGTACATTACTACGTACACTTCGTGGGTACCATAAAATAAACATATATAGTACATCTTGTATATGTTTCGTAATTCCTAGACTCCTTCACTTAACACTTCAAGTGTCACCTCTCGTGTATCATATTTTGGTAAGTACAATTATTGATAAATATTTTCTTTATGGAATTCGATCAGCAGGTTGATCAGTTTTCGACGTCATTTTTTGGGAAGAGAAGGTGTGGGAGGAAGAAGTTTCGTGAGACGCGACACCCAGTTTATCGGGGAGTTCGGGAGAGGAATGGTGACAAGTGGGTGTGCGAGATCCGCGAGCCGAAGAAAAAATCGAGGATATGGCTAGGGACATACCCTACAGCCGAAATGGCGGCCGTAGCGCACGACGTGGCTTCGTTAGCCCTTAGGGGCTCGACGGCTGCCCTAAACTTCCCAAGCTTGGCGTCGCGCATTCCTCGACCTCGATCCTCTTCGGCCAAGGACATCCGCGTTGCTGCTCAACAAGCTGCCGAGTCATTGATCCGGCCAAAACCTAGTAATTCCTCTTCCTCGGGTATGATGACATTTTTGTATTCGGTAAAAACTATTAGCCAAATCACTCGATTAACGTTTTCTAAATGTAGAACAAATTTATCTGATTAAAATTAAGTTCTGGTCGAGAAAAACTAATATCATATTTAAATTGGCTCAATCATTTTGTTTGTCTTCAGTTGGTCAAAATGAATTTAATCTCCTTTATGAGATTTTCATATCAAATTTTAACGACTCACGTGTTTTATGTGTGAGAAATAAGTATCTGATTTTTTTCAATTCATCACTATTCTATAATAATAATAGTCAATTTTTAAAAATATATATTGCTAATTATATCAAATAAATTCAATAAATAATGAGCTCACTTAAATATTTAGACCTGAGTCTCACTTGTTAATTAAGTAAGTCGAATCTCGAGCACAAACTTAACTCAGCCTTTGCTAATTAGGTATATTAGCGTCACATATTTGAAAAAATGTGACTTGTAAAACGATATTATCCATATCCTCACGCGTTGTCACATTGAAAAGATATACATATTTAACTAGTATAATAATATCTCGAGATTTTCACCTGTCAACACATAATCTTAACAAGACGCGACCTTATATTTTTCTAAAGCGGGTTTATATATATGCAGACGTAGTGGAAGTCGAGGTTGTGGTCGGAGAAGGAGAAGCAATGGAGAGTTTTTGGGACGAAGAGGAATTGTTTAACATGCCGGGAGTGGTGGAGGGTATGGCGGAGGGTTTGCTATTGACACCACCACCTCTCCGAAGAGGCTTTAGTTGGGACCTTGACTTTATTTATTGTGATAATTACTTCACCTTATGGACCGATCACTAAACTAATAATAATTAAGTCAAACCTCTCATTTCACATCTTGTTCCTATACCATCGTTTT
The DNA here is from genome assembly GCA_963920655.1 of Geranium rotundifolium. Lineage (NCBI taxonomy): Eukaryota > Viridiplantae > Streptophyta > Magnoliopsida > Geraniales > Geraniaceae > Geranium > Geranium rotundifolium. The sequence goes on along the minus strand of OY987317.1, from coordinate 1,028,534 downwards.
ATTTATGGGTGGGATGAGTTATCGGGAAAATAGGGTGTGTTATTGTAATCTCAAAAAATTAAACTACGGGTGGTGGGCATGTTTCAAAACTGAAACTGAACCGATTATAATCAATATGAACCAAATCTCTCGATTCTTAAGATATGGAAACCAATTCAACCAAACCTAGAACCACTATGTGCAAAATAGTTCAATTCTGTTTTAGTTGAATTCATGTTTGATTGATACGCCGAATTTAAGCATGGTTAATAATTTATAGCAAAAGAAATTAAATTTGCAATTATAAAAAGTATTGTCTAAAACTGAATATTAAAATTTAACTATTATAACACATTCGAGATATAAAATTTGTAAACAATATTCGTGGGTGGATGAGGAGCATACACACGTCAACATGAATCGGTCCGGTTCTTAATGGTTATGAGTTTCAAAAATAGAACCGAACCAAAATTGAATTGCTTTCTCAAATTCATAATCATAACCCAACTATTATCCATTGTTTCTATTTTTCAGTATTAGATTTTGTTTGGTTTCCAGTTTTGGGTCTAAAGCGTCATCTCTACATTTAACATAGGTTAAATAGCTGATAAAGAAACATAGGTTAAATAATTGATGATTAGAACATACCAAAAGAAAATTGACTGCTAAGACGGACGAAAAAAAATTAATTTTAACGATTAGTTTTTGCAACATCCTCTAATCCTCGCAAGCTTTAGTTTTAAATTGTACAGTACAGAGAATCCCAAGCAATGGACTGGGTATTTGTTATTGGGCCAAGTTCACAAGCAACTTTACATGGATTTTGGTACCCATTTGGCCCACAAAACCTCACAAGCTCTTGGCACCTTCCTTTTGAGGTGAGAGAATATGTGAAGTTAGTGTCTTAAATTTATACACAAATAATAGACCGGGTTTTAAACCAGTTTTTTCTGTTTAATATTTTATAAATTATATTTATTTTTAACCTTATTTAATATTTTTTATAATAAAACTTAAAACTAGACAAGCATAATTGAGTTGAATAGACTCGTTTAATATTTAATTATTTATTTGACACCCAAGTATTTTTACGAGCCGAGCTAAACCCGATAAATGAAAACTTATTTAATTTATTTACACCATCAATCTTCAAAATGAAAAAAAAAAGAGATTTAAAGTCACTTGTTCACATTATTAGTAGTATTATTATTTTATTTACTCTTAACAGTATAAGTAACTTAAAATGGATCAACATTGCAGTATTAACTGTGGTCAAATTGTGTGTGCTGGTAAGATAGTACAAGTAGAGGTCGTTGTTGGGCACATTGCATGTCGTTTTGCAAAACGCAATATATTATGTCGTTTTATGCATGATTCGACATTTCCTAAAACTTTATTCCTTTCACGAGGGTGGGCTGACACAATTGCTCCCTCACTTCACAACCCTCTCAATTGCTCCTCCCAATCCCATCCCTCACACTTACCATTTATAGTACATTTTGGTGAAAATTTAACATACCATAAACCTAAGATTAGGTATATAATAATGTGAATTTACTAATTTGTCAACAATATTGTTACAGAAATAATATATACAGAGGTAAATATATATTTACATAATTTTGGATGTCCGCATGTAAACAAGCCGAGGTGCTCGGGCCAAATTCGAGCTCAACTCACTAAATATTTTGTTTGACCTCATTATAATTAGGTCGAGCCGTGTTTCATTCAAATCACTTAAGACTAATTAACTAGGCACGTGGGCCGAGCCAAACTCAGGTTTAACTATGTAAACCCTCGTCGAGCCCTGACAAATATAGGCGTGATTAAGCTCGTTTACACCACTCTCAACGACATATTTTCGACATTAAATATGAAGAAATGATCTATGGTGTTATTTTTCATATTAAACAAGGATTTTGAAAGCAAATAATTTATTTCGGAGACTGGGCACAAGAACTCTCTCTCTCTCTATGCATATACATATATTGAGGCATGTGTCAAAGAGGGGAGATTCCCTGTACCCTAACGAGGTTTACTGTTAGAATAAGTACGAAATATAGTCTAGACAATTATAAAATTTGGTACGTTGGTTAATTTTCCTATTGTGATCTCAAAATTTGATTGTGTAGTCAAATACAAATTACTCTCTGTTATTGAAGTTCATACATTAAGAACATAAACTCAATGCATCAATATTATTTCTCACTAACGTTGAATAATTTTTATCCGGTTCGAGGCGAGGACAGAATACATGAATCAGGTAAGCCCGGAGTGAATAAAACAGTAAACCTAATTTAATTGTTTATGCATATACTAAAATAAAACATGTACACAGTACAGTGCAAAAATGAAGAAGCTCACATCACAATCATGGCGCAAAAGTATTTTGCAGTATCAATGCAAAAAGATTATTATGGTAGAGGACAGTACTGAATCATTATCATCACATATGGTCTGGTCTGCAATGCAAGTGGAGGACATGCAATAACCCGTGGCTCTACATAACCTCCCAACACCTACCAAATCTACTCTTCAAATCATTCTTTTTCTACTGCACAATTGATACCTAAATCTAAATCCTCCCATGTTTCAGACCTAATATTCCATTTTTCATGGCCACCACCACATGTAATGATATGTATGCATAATAACGAGGGGAAACGACACTTTACTCTGACTAATTATGATTGTTTCACATTTTGTTACCTCAACTTTTTTTTTCAGTAACTTAACTTGTATTTTGTGACATTTTGATGTTAAATATTATCCCAAGATAACATAGTTAGGCATAGTAAAATGTTTCAAAATACAAGTTAGGGTACTAAGACAAAAATAATAATTGAGGTAGCAAAGTGTGAAACAATTATAATTATGTGTAGCAAGATGTCATTTTTCCCTAATAGTAACACCTAAAATTGACCGCTTGTTTATTTTTGGCGCCCATTGCTCAAAGTATACAATGAATTAGCATGGAATATTTACTTGTGGATAATTTAAGAGTGTCAAATCCAACTGAAAAGTATTTACTATGTATGCAGCACTTCAAAAATAATACTTATGCGGGTATATGTATTTTTTCTGAAAATAATATATGATGATGTTTAGTTTTGGACACTTCCATCGCGACGTTGACGTGTCAATCAACATTGTGACATGCTGAATCAAAAACTAAGCAAATCAATACTTTAAGATTAAGGGTGAAATATAAATGAAAAAAATGTTATGTATGCACCACAGTTAGTTATGGATAATGTTCAAAAACAGTACTTATAGTATTAAGTTTTTTATCCTGAAAATATCACCTCAAACTTTTCCACCTTTAATTTAAATATGATATACAAACAATGTTCAATTTTGGACACTTCCATCATGACGTTGACGCGTCAATAAATTTACAGCGACGTGAGAGAATGAACCTAAGCTCTAAGCAAATGTATACTTAAGAGTGTCAAATCTGGGGAAAAAAAGGTTTCATATGAAGACAGGCAAAATGGCTAAAAGCCTAAAACCCAGACATGCATGAATAAATAATTTCTCAGTGTATGAAATATAAAATATATTTATAAATTATGAGTTACAGCAGCTACTACTTACCAGCCAGCAGAGCAGAGAAGCACATGCCAAGAACATGGAGAAAAGTTGAGCAGTAAAGCTTTTTGTGTGCTTCATTTCAAAGCAAAGTAGCAGATTTCTGAAAAGAAATAGAAAAGCTTCAACATATTTATAAATGATCACTCTAAACCCATAATACATAATGAAAACAAGACATGTAAAATGGTCAGAGAAGCTCAATTTTTCAGAATCTTAATTAATTACCTTCAGAAACAAGGCAGAGCTCAATAATCAAAGACCCCACTCATCAAATTCATGGCAAATCATGATGATGTTGATCAAAAGAGCCAGTGAAAAATTGAAAATGCTTTGTGTTCACACCTAACGTTAATCATACAGAGATGCTGTATGTTAAAACAATTACCTCATTTTGAAATAATAGCTATGGACAAAATGGGTCTCTATTGCATCTTGAAAGTGACAGATAAAAAAACTGCAACGTTTTGATGCCCTAACTCTAACTCAAATGATGCATCAAGCGATTTGTTTTCATGCAATTTTTAAAAGTCAGTGATAAAAAAAGTCCCAGCTCAGTGATTTTGAAACTTCTCTAGCTTCTAAGCAATTTTTACAAGTCAGTGATAAATTAAATAACAAATACCGCCAGCCGGAGGATTGGAACCAATGATGTCATTGTAAGGGTAATTTCGTCATTTGTATATAAACACTCATATTCACAAAAAATCAAAGTTTACTACATCTTTCTGCCATTAACAAAGTACACACCTCTTGCATAAAACATATTTTTGTCATTTTCCATATTTTTAATTATAACAATAACATGACCGAGCAGTTTCTAATTGCTTCAATAGTCAAATAACTGTGCACAAATTTGATGCACTAATCAAAATTAAATAATGTGCAGTTAATTATCACAATTGTTTAGTGTGTGACATTTAATTTAAGATTATGACATGACATTTATGTGGTCGGGAAATTTCTAACTTCTTCACCTATCAAACGACCGCTGCACTATATATATGATATATCCTCTACTCTCAAGTTTCACAGCATTTGCTACATCACTTCACATTCAGAGAGCTCTACAGCCTCAGTCAAGAAAAGAGAAAAAAAAAGGAACAAGTCATTTTGGGTATAGCCTAGTTTCATTAGCCATGGGATCGGATGAGTTCAAGCACTTGGTGATCGTCAAGTTCAGGGAAGGCGTGGCTGTGGAGGACATTCTTAAAGGAATGGAGAAGCTTGTTTCTGAGGTCGACACTGTCAAATCCTTCGAATGGTAATTACTAACCCGACATTTATCTTTTCTTTTTTCGGAAACCCTCTAACTAAGGATTTTTCACAGGGGAATAGATATCGAGAGCATGGAGATGCTGAGGCAAGGCTTCACTCATGCCTTCTTGATGACATTCAATAACAAAGAAGACTTCACAGCCTTCCAATCCCATCCCAACCATGTTCAGTTCTCCGCTACGTTTTCTACAGCAATCGAGAAGATTGTTGTTCTCGATTTCCCCGCAGTCATCGCCAAGCCCCCGCCAGCACCAGCAGCGTGATCATGGATTTCATGATCGTTATAGATGCTACTTAGAACTTAATAGCTCGTGTGTGCGCACTTTTCATTTTCTATCCTATTTTGCTGTGGTTCGTCTTCAGCATCATCATTGTCATGTGTTGCTTTTGAATTATTTTGGGATTCAATAATAAAGACCCATAATCCATTTTATGGCTCACGTGACCAGAACATGCACCAATGACATATCTCTGTCTTCTACACACATGACATTCAAATCCTAGAAAATCAGAGGAGGGTCCTGCCAAGTGAAAATGACTATATACCTCCTCAGCTCCATGTGCCTAATAATCCATAATTGAAGATTAAGGCTTGAGAGAGAGCAACTGATTAGACTCTCAATCATCAAGGTCCCACTGTGTCTGCCACACTCTATTTACTACCGATTCTACTCAATAAGCTAAAAAGATTGTATAAACCAATTATTATAAGAGAAATGACAGTGACTTGATATAATACATAATATACCGAGAGAAACAATGGAAAATTGCAAAAATGTGCCATATTATCTGTGACATTTTTGCAAGAGGGAGTTGTGTTGTTTGTTAATGGCAAAAACTGTTGGGATGTCTGCATTTTTTTTGCAAAATCTGTATATTTTATTAAAATGACAAAATTACCCTTGAAAACAAATTATTTAAAATATATATTAATTTTAAAAGTTATGATCAAATTTTGTAATCATATTTTGAAGTTAAAATTATGTTATAAAAGTTTTAATTCTTAATTTCAGGGGCAATTTTGTCATTTTTAAAAAAATACACACATTTTGGAAAAAATGCAAACATTATAACACATTTTTGTCATTAACAAACAACACGTCACCCTTTTGCAAAAATGTCATATAATATGACAACTGCAATTTTCTCGTAAAACAAAGTAAGAAAAGAGGGAACAAGAGAAAATCAAGTGCAGTTCAAAGTAAGGGGAAAAGCTGAGATTGTTCAAAGAGAAAAAGCTTGGGAATGGATCAAAATTCAAAAAGGGCTTAAAGGAGATTGTAATATTCAATAACTAGTTAAAAGAAGATTCTCTGTTTTCATTCTTTTTATGGGCCTTGTTTTCCTCTTTACCATCCAAGGAAGGAACCCTAAATTTTTGAACAATATTGACAGGCAAAAGAGAAGAAACCAATGCAGATATCCAAGAAACACAATCATCTCCTTGTAGTACTGATCAGTTTCTTCTTCGGTGCTTCTCTAACCCTATGCTCGCCCCCGAGCTTTTGTGGGAAATTCCCACTTCAAGCACCTTTCTTGGATCAAAATTCAACCAACATGTCTCCATTTAAACACATGATTATCTGCAAATCTCAGAAGCTATACTTCAGAACCTCTCTGGGTCTTTTCCCAATCTCTTCCATCGACTATGAAGCTAAACTGCTAACCATTTCTCACCACTCCTGTTCTTCATCATTCCACTATATCTCTCCTTTGCTCCTCTTATCTGGTTTTCCTTCTCCTCCACAACCTAATTCACTACTTCTCTTCAACTGCTCACGCAAAGGCCATGACCTACTGTCACCACTTATCCAGAATTGCACTCACTTCAAGGCTTGTGGATTGGCTAGTTCTAGAGCTCGAGAACAAGAAACCGAGGGAGCTTACTCTTGTTTATTCATTGATGATCTAAGAAAAATAGACGGGGATTTTGATCCAAAAGACTTGAACTGCTCGCACTACAGAAGGGTGTATAGATACAGAAGCTCCTCTGCCGAAGAGGGTCAAAGCAAAGGATATGAATTGGGGACGAGAATCTCTTTTGATATTCCTGATCATGATCATGTGCCTAATATATGTGAGGAGTGTGAAAAGCCAAACGGCAATTGTGGGGTTGGGTTGAGATGCATTTGCCACCCAAAAGATTGCAGTAAGTTCCTTGATCTCTAAAAGGTTTTGTATTTTGGACTCTTGCTCTCTATTTTCAAGTGCATAGTAGTGATTTTGATGGTTTCTAATTTTTTTTTGCAGAAGAAAAGGTGGTTTCAATAAGCAGATCCATAAATCCTATCAGTAATGTTCTATTCTCTTTGCTGTGTTTCAGTTCTCTAGTGGTTTTAGCCTAATGGGTTTGCTCCAAACTGTCCTAAATGATATTACATATGCTCTTAGAAATCTATGTTTGAGTAATATAAGACGCATTACATTGAACTCCTTTTCTTACATTGCATTATCAACAAAGATGTTTACGCTGGAGATAAATATAAAATAAATACCACAATTTACGATTCCATAGATTGAATGAAAAAGTTTGAATTCATGAGAACTGACCTCATGTGCAGCTTGAGGCCTTGCCATTGTTGCTCATGTTGCTGATAGTGCTTGGGTGTAACAAACTGGAAAAGAAAAATTATTCAAAAAGGTTCACTGTCTTTATCGGCCAAAAAACTCGAGAACAATTGAAATGACACAAACAAGAAAACCATTACTTGCACACTAACAAAAATAGTATGATCACAACATAGACCAACCAACAATAATTATAAGATATATGTTATATATTAGCCACACAAAATTCTTGACATCAACAAATGATACAAACCATCATTTGTAGAACAAAAATAGTATGATTGCAAATTGCAACACAGATCAGCCAAGAAACCACAAATACAAGATAGATAGATATATATATATTAACAAAAAAATGTTCCAACACAATTTCTGGAACATGGAAAACAAAATTGGAGGTTTTAGATTCAAAGGAAGCCTTACAGAAAAAGGCAATCTTCAGTTATTTGTATGCAAGTGAATCGTGATCCTTCATCGTTTATCAGTATTTGTAGTCCTTAACATGGAGACTCTCCGAAGCACCTTCTCCAACAGGTGCATCGCCCTTGTAGGTTCCCAAAGTTGCTTCCGAATTAGCCTTGCAGCGTGCAAGCAAGGCAGCTCGTGCCTTCTCAACATTTTCCGCTTTTCCGGCCCAGGCCTTGAGGGTGCTTTGCTGGAGAGCTCGGCCATAAGAGAAGGTGAGTGACCAGGGCTTCTTTCCTTTCATCTTGTTCATCATGTTCAAATTGACAGTAGCTTCCTCCTCGCTCTGACCCCCTGAGAGGAACGTCACGGCGGGCACAGCAGCTGGCATTGTGCGCTGCAGAGCCCTGACAGTGTACTCGGCAATCATTTCAGGTGAAGCCTTCATGCAGTCTGACCCGGGAGTCACCATATTGGGCTTCAAAAGGGTACCCTCCAGGAGGACGTGGTGGTCATTAAGAGCCTTGTAACAAGCTGCAAGAACACGCTCAGTGACATCAGCACATCGGTCAATGTCATGAGGCCCATCAACCAGAATCTCCGGCTCTACAATGGGCACCAGTCCATTTTCCTGGCAAATCATTGCGTAGCGAGCCAATCCATAAGCATTCTCATGAATGGACAACTCGGATGGCTCATTTGGGCCGATTTTGAGAACAGCCCTCCACTTTGCGAACCGAGCTCCGGAGTCATAGTACTTCTTGCAACGTGCACCTAGATCATCGAAACCCTGAGTTGTGGTCTCGCCATTGGTTCCGGGGAGCGCAACAACTCCCTTGTCGACCTTGATTCCAGGGAGCACCCCACCTGCCTTGAGAACATCCACAAATGGCTTGCCGTCAGCTGTTTTCTGGTAGAGTGTTTCCTCAAAGAGGATCACACCACTGAGGTATTGAAGGACGCCCGGGGTACAGAAGAGGAGCTCACGGTAAGCTCTCCTGTTGGTCTCGTTGTTCTCTACCTTGATGCTGTCAAAACGCTTGCCAATTGTTCCTGTCGATTCGTCTGCTGCGAGGATTCCCTTTCCGGGAGTGCCAATATAGGCAGCATTTTTAATGAGTTCATCTACAGCACACAAAATACATCAACAACCCTTCCAATTAATTCACGGGCCTCTAAAACTCTACAAACATTAACCAAAGTCAATGAAACAAGGAGGCACATTGTGAATGAACATTTGGGACATATATGGACTCATGAATCTCATCATCCACTAGATGTTCCCTACAAATTCAAGAGTAATTCAAATGATGCAAGAGAGCTTTGAATCTGAATTTCAATGAAATCAATAAATTCATTATAATGTCACGATCATGTGATCTTCAAATCACCCTCTTGAACCAGAGATCTCGTAACACGAGCTTCTAATGCACTACAAATCAAATTCACCGCAATAAAACACAAATCTGCAACCAAACAGCTCGAATTTCACTGAAATCCATGAATTCACTATAATGTCACGAACATGCGATCCTCAAATCACACTCTGAAACCAGAAATCACGTAACACGAGCTTCTAATACACTACAAATCAAACCCTAAATCAATTTCCTCACACAAAACACAAATCTGCAACCAAACAGCTTGAAATTTGGGGGAAAACAAAATCAAAACCAGAGATTCAAACATTACCGTGATACTTTCCCTTGACGCAAGACATGATTTCAATTTTCCTGTGGATAATGTACAAGATCGAATCGTTGATGAGAAATGGAAGAGAGAGCTTGTTGATTAACAATTGGGATCGATGAAGCTATTTATAGGGTTTGGAACGCACAGAGACGCTCGAGAAAATTAAGCGGGACCGAGAGATTGCGAAGCTTTAGGCGCTTCTCTCATTTGTTAACTTTGGGCCTTTTAATGGGCTCAAGAGGATTTCGATTTCGTTGTGTTTTAGAAAATGTGGTACTAAAATGGGTTTTAGGCCCAATAACAGAAATTCCTATTCCATTTCCATTGTCCTAATATTGCTACCTTGACTTAAGGGGTCGGGTGAGCTTTAGACCACCAATCGGGAATCGAAAAATAGGAGTTGTGGTTATGAATTTGGTAGAACTCGGTTCGGTTCTGATTTTTAAAACTTGAAATTTCTGATTCACCAATAACAACCGGACTGGTTTGTGTTCTCATGTGACCATCTCTTGTCCGCCCGCGTATATCATTTATCTTTTATTACTCTTTCATGTGCATATCTTTATATTTCAAATGATTTGTGGTAGTTAAATTTTAAAATTATGTTTTTGCTAATATTTTTTATAATTTCAAATTTAATGTTTTGGATGTGAATCAGACTCGAATTCATCTAATTTAGTTTATAAGTCGAGTCTATGTTAAACATTAAAACCCAACTGAAAATCAAACAATTTCCTCACATAACGGTTTCAGATATAATTTTAATAACAGGAGAACGGGATATCCAGTCCGTTTTTTAAACCGTGCTAGCCTTGGCATACTTGAATTATTATTACTAACCACGAGCCATTTTATATGGTGGCTCGGACTTCCATTTTTACGATATATTCACATAATGTAATATAATTATAATCAGTGTTCTGAAAGAATAATTTGTTTCATTAATCGTAACCAGTCTTCAATTAATCATTACATTTGACTAGTTTTGACGAATCCATATTTAACTCTTAAAATGTCATTTACGTTTGACCAGCTTCTAATATTTCTTCGAACACTAATAATAATCTCATTGAATTGAAACTATTTGTTCTTTCAAAAATAATACAAATATTTTGTCTAGAATCAAAGAATGGAGAATGGAACCAAATTCCAAAGAATGATGGCTTGATAAAGAAGAATATAGGTTTGTTGATTTTTATAGTAATGTCAATGTCAAAGTTAGTGTTAACCACAATACAAAATAATCCATTTTATTGTAGATTCTGAGAGCTTGAGTTTGGTCAACTTCCTCCAAATCAATGGACTTCTATGGAACCAAATTGTGGTGCCGACAAATTATAAGCTTATTCAAATTTAATGATGAGGGCAATAAATTAAAGTTTCGAGTCATTTACGTAGTCAACAAAATTTTGGTGCCACGCACGATCTTGAATCTTGATGGTGAAATGTGAAGAAAAAATACAAATCATTAAAACCGCAGTTAATTTGAACCAAGTAACATTATTCTTTTTATTATCAAAGTAATATATTATATTCTATGTTTAAACTTCAATATTGTTGGGGAGATTCGGGCCTTACCTAGGAAGAACACCCAACGAAAACTCATACACATATTAGGGCCCACCTTTGACCTAAAAGACTAGCCTGGTGGGTCTAGGGTCCAATGTGTATATAAACACTCCTTATACTCAATATTCTTCCGATGTGGGACTTTGAACTCACATGTAGACATAACAAATATTATATATGAATAACTATATCTACGTTTTTCGATTCAAATCCTCGTATCAAAATAATTAAGAAATATAAAAATAAATATGTTTCTTAGCTCACTTTCATAAATAAATAAGTTGTTTAAAAGCTCAAAAATATTTTTATTTTATTTTATCATTTATAACAAGACAGTGTGATTAAGGAAAAACTGTCGGGACTAGGTTTGTGTTTCTAAGTGACTGAGTTCCGCTTTATGCAGTTATGTTAATTTCGTAGGGTTATTTAGTCAATTGTTGAATTGGAAGTCGGATGTTAGTCGAGATTTTGTAGTGGCTGATGTTTTTGTTGTGGCACAACTTCTCAGATTCTATGTCAGCAATGGTGTTTTCTAGTCACTTAATCTTAGTGAGTATCACGAGGAGAAAGTTTTGTGGGGTGGTGTTGGGCGATTCATCCGAATGAGGCAAGTCGGCAATTGCGTATGTCGATTCAGGGAGGATTTTTGCTCGATATTAGGAGGGATCGGGTGTTCTTAGGCGTCGGTGGGCAGACATATGTAAACACATCGAATTAGGGAGACTAGTTTTCCTCAAGATTTGATAGTTTTTGTGATGTTTTGGGGACTAGATTTGAAGTGGTTTGGCACGGGGCTCTCGTTCTGGTGACAAAAATGTGAGGGTTATGCTTGTATCTCTGGATCATACAATTTTTCTCCATACAACTGAGGTGGAGGTCGTGGGGCTTCCAAAAGAATTATGGTGTTGAGTGTGGAATGGTTTTCGAGTGGTTTTTGTAGTAGGTTTGCAGGGAGTCTCAACGCGTTCGAGGTGGAGGTCGTGAGTATGCAAGAGACCATTCGATGGGTTATCATATTGGTTTGGATAGCGTCATTATTACGTCAGATCATCAAAGTGATGTACATGTAATTCATTCATAACGGTTTTCGAGAAGCAAAATATGAGAAGTCTGCTTGATTGTCCTTTTTACTTTATTATTTATGTTTGCTTTCGCCAATTTCATTTGTAGAGTTGGTAATCTTATTCTTTTTATTTGAGAGTATTAATGAAGGTCATTCTGTCTGTTTGGCTTTGATAAAGTAGGTTTGAAAAAACAGTAAATACCATAAAAGATGGGGTCGAATATCTATATATTCTGAAAAAAACTAAATGATTATATTAAGAAACCAATAAACCTTTTTATTGTTTTTTTCAAATTATTATGATATTCTTATTGAAATAACCTGAACAAGGTCTTATGAAAAACCAGCCATAACTTTTTCATTCTTACAATAAATAAATAAATGGGCGAGTCTATATATCAGTATGGACCGATTAATTAGTTGCAATTAATTTATAAAAGCTTTCAAGAAGCCTTCCAAAGATCAGTCTTGGGATTTGAACCACAATTCCAAAACTTACATTACTTTGAATAATAATAATTATTGTTTATTATTATTATTATTATTGTTCATTGCATGCAATAATAGTTGCATTGATTTTCATATCAAAAATCGAGGACAGAATCATTTTTTTGGATACATCTTCTTCAGTGTCTTCGAGACTATGATGAAATTGAGAGGCCAATTAATGGCTTCCAATTATAGGTGGTCCTCTATGGTAACAAAGAGAAAATATAGGTACCATATAGCTTGACATATAAGTTAGGGTTTAATCAAATTAATTAAAAAATAATCAAATATACATATATGATTTTTTTACTAATTTTAAGAAAAAATAACGGTTTACCTTCAAAAAAAATAAAATAAAAAATAACGGTTTTCATAATCAGTATATTTGTCCGGTTTTTTTATCCAGTTGATAGAATGAAGTTCATGCTTAAATTGAGTTTATATTTACTTCATGTGAAATTTTTAACACTGTTAATGTAAAGTCGAAATTGAATGACCCAATGCGATATCTATTGCATGTAAAGGCCTAAATTTCAAATTTCAGTAATTCAAAATAATAACCGAATACCAAATAATATTATATTTATTTAACAATGAATCAACATTCCATTAATATGAAACAAAATTGATGTCACGTCAAGTGATAATTAAGGATAACAAGTTTTGTCAACCTTGATCGGATCGAGAATACCATATATTTTAACCGTCGGGATTAAATTATTTCGTATCTCTATAAAAGTGATGACATAACAAATTTAGAGTAGATTTTGCGATTCACGTCGAATCTGAATCCTTATCTGCTAATTTTTTTTTGTGATTCCTAAAGTAATTTGTTGGTGAAGAATAGTAGTTGTGCATGGTTGTAGATATGGGTTGTACCAATAATAATAAATTTTCTTAGTAGATAAAAATATAAATATGGGAAATATGGGGCTAGAAATTTAATGGGAGCCACAAACCAACTACTATTTCCACCTGCCCTTGTCACCTCTATATGTTCTTTTTCCTAATACACGACCTAATTTGTGTTTCTTGATCATATATTTTGTTGGGTATATTCGTCCCTAGTGATAGATATAGTTCGGTCAGCTATCAAAATTATATGAGATCATATAATTTATATTATTCTCGTCGTAATAGTTAAAATCTCACATCCATTAAATATGAATGTATACACTATCATTTAATTTTTATTACAAGTTGTATTATGAAAGTCGAGATTGAGTTTGATGATAATATCTTTATCGTCTTTAATTTCTTTATAAATCCAGTGTAACATTTCATCTAAATTAAGGTGTAATTAACCATTGAATTTTTTCTTTGGTATTATAAGGACACAAAGTATAAGGAAATCTACATTGGATAGCAACAAGACTAATTTGGAAGGAGTGACTTGCAATCCCAACGATGCCTCGTCAAATTGAGATATTGAAATTTTGTCGAGTTCAGCGTACTCTGACTCTCTACAAGACTAACAATGAGACGGGTTCGAAATGAAATTAGTAATGTGCATTTGTAAATACCAGTCACGTCAGATTCAAAGATTTATGATATCCGCATGAGAAATAAAATATATAAACCTTGAATTGATTTTAAATTTTCAACCAGCCCTAATTTTCACCTCTAATTAAGCACATATTCATTGACATCTTCCAAAATCTCTTGACAACTTGTTTCCTTCTGCATTTTCTTCAATTATGCAAATGAATCAGCAATTACCTCATCCCCAAATTAAAAAAATCTTTGCCTTGGACCTTTTTAATTATAGAAACTAAAACCCAGCACACTCAATTTTATACCAAAAACAATAAGTTAAAAACTAAAATCCTCCACACTCAATTTTATATTCATGATTCAGTTCAATTTCAAAGAATAAATATCTACTCCTTCTCAACAACAAAAAAAAGGAAGTAAAAAATAAAAATTAACTACAGAATCAAAGAGAAAATGACAGTAAAAAAAAGAAGAGACACGTACACGTACACGTACACTTACACGAACAATTTGATTTTGGGTTAAATTCAAATTCAAGAGCTCCTTCTGGTGGCATAAATCAGGAGCGAAAAGTCGATTCTGTCCTCGTCCTTGTGCAACAATTTCTCCTCGAGCCACAGCCTGCTGTCCATCCCACTCCTGGTCCGGAACATGAAGACCGCGCTCGAGCCGGTCCGGACCGGGTCGAGCCCAGCGGTCTGGACCGGGTTGAAGAACCAGGCGTGGACGTCCCACATGAGATCGACGAGCAAGCCGTCGACGAAGATGGTCTGGTTCCCCCGGAAATTCCAGTGCAGCCTCTTGACCCGAATCACGACCTTCTTGTCGATCGAGACCGAGAGCATCGGGTTCTTCGGGTCGAGGCCCTCGCCGCCGAACCGGACCACGAGCTCGTGGGGGGCTCCGGCCTCGCTGAACCGGGCCCGGGTCGAGTAGACCGACTCGCCGGAGCAGTGCTCCCGCCGGCTCACCAGCCTCGCCGTAGCTCCGGCTGCCGGGAACCTCCTCTCCGACGGGTCCCCCAGCACGACCGCGACCTCGGAGTCCACGACGATGACGACGTAGTACCCGTCGACCGGCTCCGGCCCGGAGCCGAACCTCGCGGCGGAGAGGTCCCAGAAGGCCTCGACCTTGGAGGAGTCGGACTCGATGGTCTTCGACCCCTTTTTCCGCCGGAAAATGCGGGAGCTGGTCGTGAGCCGGATCGAGGACGACGGGTCGGACCCGAACTCGACGCTGAGCCCGTGGCCGGAGTGGGTCCGGCACCACGTCACCGTCACGTGGTGGGGCTTGCCGGTGGAGAGCACCACCCTGTACACCGAAACGACGGCGTTTTGGACCGAAGGGACAAAACCAGGAGCAATACAAGCGTTTTTGGAGTAGCTCTTGCAGGAATAAGAGGAATTGGAGACGTCCACTGAGTTCTCGCTGAAGCAAGAGACCATATCTCTCATTGTGCCCAGAAATTGAACAACAGAGCACAGAAATTGAGATCTGGAAACAAATTGGGGAAATGGGTCGTTTTCTTTTGGGGGTTTTTGGTTTTGGGTTTGGGTTTTCTCTCTCTAGAAATGGGAAATTAATAGGTTGTGAATTGGAAGGACAAGGTGGGTGCTTTTGAACTGTCCCAATTTTCTAAAGGGGAAATTTAGAGAGGTTGGAGAGAGGGAGAGAGAGAGAGTTCAGGTTGATGACAAAGAGCAAATGTATTTTAAATTCTTTGGTGAGAGTCTTGTGAGGGAGATAAAATAAAAACACATACAACATTGGGTGAGAGAAGAAGGAACAGCCTGTGGATTTTTATATTCATATAGATTATAATGTTTATTTTTAGAAATTAAGATTTAAATGGGTATTGTATGGGTGGTAACGTAACGGGTTCGAACAGATTTATTTATTTATTTATTTTGGTTATGAATATTTTTTGTTTTTAGAGGAAGATAATCAGGCGGGTTCAGGGTGAATTTATGATATATATCTTTTATTACGTTGGATTGAAGATATTTGGTTCGCTTTTAGTTTTTTTTGTATTTCATACCTCAACAAAAATCGTGATATGATAAATTTAGTGATCATTTTATGTATAATTTATAAAATTATTGTAGTTTGAAATATATTTTTAATTGATATTTGTATGTGTGTATTAGAGCAACAATTTTAACAGTATAATTCAACCTATTCAAATATTCTAAATTTCTATCCTGATAAATCGATGATATCAAAACTATGTCTGATTTACGATACCTTACTATCTTTGAGGCATTAACTTACACAAATTTTACTATTTTCCCAATTTTGTAGTATACATTATACCATAGTCATTGAGATTTATATGCTTACAAGGTGGTGGATATAGATGAAAGTTTGGTATCCAACAAATTTTAGTTTCTAAAAATATAAATAACATAATTAAATAAAAATGAGACATTCAACATTTCTCTTGTGCACATTTAATTCTTCTTGACAAATATATTGAATAAACAAACGTTTAGCAAGATTAAATGACAGAATTATTTTTTAAAATGGAAAGCCTATATTAATTAGTATGAATTCTTAAATTATATTAATAGGTCATTTATTTTCTCATAGGGTCATTGGGGCTTGGGAAGAACAGGATTTTAATTCCATAATTTTGGGCTTTAGTGTCGATGATAGTGAGGATTTGATTCCAGGACAAAAATTGAAATTCTATCCGTGAATTTTATTTAATTTAATAAAAAAATTTATTTTGTATTTATCGTTCTAAAGCAGCAAAACATGGAGTCAATTGGGTGGTAATTGATAGATATTTTTAAAAAGTCAAATAAGTCATTTTGAGCTAAAATCAATATACATGTTAATTGCAAATATTTAAAGATTTTTGTCTTTTAGTTGATATCTGTTTTTAAATAATTCGATACCACTAGTCATGGCATATGGGCGATACAATGTTTAAATGAATAATAATGTATTCAATGAGTTACATAAATAGAATTAGTTAACAAATTATTTTTTAAGTTACATTGTATTTATGCGTTTGTAAAATAATTACTCAATCGAAAATTAAATACGACTGATTTTTTTTCTTTTATAAACCAAAAACGGATATTAAGTAGAAGATGTAGATAATTTTGTGTTTCCAAGGGCAATATCTATATTGGGGAGACAAATTATGATTTGATTTTGGAGGGGATTGGGATGATTATGATTTATGATAGTGAATGTTTGGACCCACTAAATAAATGTTTAGTCACCAACTCCTCTCCTCCCAACACACTTATGATTATAAAGCAACCCACAATGTGAGCTACACACTTTTACAGTTTTTGTTTCTTTAATATTTATCCTCTTGTTCAAATCCATTTTATTAATTAAACACACAAAATAGTTATTTTTATCAAATTATGAGGTAATTAATAACAATGATTTTCTTACTTTTAAAATTTAAATATATAAATAATTATTCAAGTGAAAATGATATTTGAGAGAATTTAGTTTTATCTATAAGAAGATTCAGATGTGAGACCTGAATTCAGACAGTGTAATCCTAACAAATCAATGAGTAAATTTTAAATTTATTTCACTTAAATTAACAAACTATAAAGTTTTAGATTAATTTCAAATTGGGCTTACATATAATTTTATTAAACTTGAATTATATGTTTAATTTTGTAGATTAATCTTAACTATTTATTTTATTAATTCCATGATAGAGTTGAGTTATTAATTTAGATATTAATATATTGTTTTTATTTTACATACTAATTAATAATATATGTTTTGAAGAAAAAAGTGTGACAATATTAATTAGTGCTGCTCTATTTGTTACATCCCATCCTTCATTCATCATGTGGCTGCAGTTGAGAGGAAGCAAACATTAATAAATATGAAACTCTGTCACCTTTTTTTTCTTCTTTTGTGACAAACTGTCAATACTCACTTGGCCCTTCACTCTCTTCCTTTCTTATGTTTACTTCTTTAAGTTTTTACTTTTTAGCAAGAAAAAAAAACAATGTAGTTGCATTGTATGAGAAAGTTAGGAAATAACAAGTAAATTACAAGCTTTGCTTGATTTGTATATGTATGTTGAAAACTTAATTTTGTTCATATTATTGATATTTAGAGTGTTTCTTTTATTTCATATTTGTTTTCACGTCACATCAATTTAATTTATTACTAAGTGTTACATTTAAACAAAATTACACTGACATGTCAATATATAATTTTAACCATCAACAATTTTTTGGCTATCAACAGTTTTTGTAGTAATAAGTGATTGCTTATATCTTAAGAAGCAGTGTTATGGATCGCGAGAAATCTCGGCGAAATCGCGGAAATTTTCACATATTCGCGACGATATCACAAAAATCGCCTCAAATACCGGTAAACGCTGGTCAAACCGGACAATTTCAAATTAATTCCGTTTTAATCCGGTTCAAATCAATTAATTCTGGTTTAAATAAATTAATTCCATTTTAATTTAATTTAAATCAATTAATTCTAGTTTAATTTGGTTTAAACCAATTAATTCTAATCTAATTTAATTAATCTTGGTCTAATTCGACCGGCTTCGTTCCGGCACACTTAATCCGATTTGATATTTAGGTTATAAATTATAAACAATAAATATCATTAATTTTTCATATAAATTATAAACTAAATATTATTCATTTAGGTTATGGATTCGATCCAACACATTTAAAAATAATTAAATATTATTATTTTTTTCTTTAATAAATAATTAATATGTGTTTATATATATAATTAATTATTATAAAACGCGATTTGCCGTGATCTTCCCGCAATCCCTATGAGTTTGTTAGATCTCCCTTTTTGTCAAGAGGTCGATATATCCCCGCGATCCAATATACAC
Source organism: Geranium rotundifolium (assembly GCA_963920655.1). Classification (NCBI taxonomy): domain Eukaryota; kingdom Viridiplantae; phylum Streptophyta; class Magnoliopsida; order Geraniales; family Geraniaceae; genus Geranium; species Geranium rotundifolium. Next base: position 1,009,554 of record OY987317.1, on the reverse strand, counting down.
AACATTGTTAAGAAGTATAAAATTCAAATTTTAGTACGTTAACATTATTGGTAGTCATGTCATGATAATAAGCAAAAGGAATGTAAATTAATTAAAAATATTATAAACTATTTCCTCTTTGAAAACTAGATATTTTATACATGATTAAACCATTCTATTTAATTTGTTTCATATTATACACTTTAATTTAATCCTCCTTTCCTTTTTCTTTTTTGTAATTTGCGCGACTATTGGTGTGTCCTCATGAAGCATTGGAAAGCTTCAACTTTTGGCTGCAAAAAGAAACTTGGAGTAGTGACCAACAATTTTTACCAACAAAAATTAAATAAAAGTGTTTATAAGGAAATGAAGAACACAGTAGAGAGGGTACTGGTAATGATGATGGTTTGATTTTGAGTCTCTGGAAAGCTATGAACAAAGGGAGAGACATCACATGTGATTATAATTATAAATACAGGAATTATTTAATATGATAATTTAAAAGTAACTATTCATGATACTGTTCATATCTTTATGGTAGAAGAGCTATTAATATGATATTTTCATGCAATATTTGAATGTCATGGATAAAAATTGTTAATTATCATCCCTTATGGTCCCATTCGAGGACAGTCCACGATCATTATTAATTTCTTTGATAATTAAATGCCTATGGTTTGAATTACATAAACTACGCATATAGAGATTGAATATGTTTTCAATTTCTTCAAAAATAAAATTGTGTTAAATATATAGTATATATATTTATCATTCAATATATCAGTATTATTTGATTCAGTTTTGAATGTTTAAGTTAAAACATATTCTAAGTTAACACTATATTTCGTACAACTATTGATATTTATGTGATTAAAAATAAGAATGGCAAACAAATCCGAACCCGACATGGATGTAACGTCCTTGACTCGATAAAGTAAAGAACATGGATCAATAAATTCGGAAATAACTCACCTAGTTGCTATCTTATAATGACAGAATACTTTGAATTCAATAGAAACTCAATATCCTCAATCTGATGAACTAAGAGATGAGGATCAATATACCTACACTATTGTTTTAAAAATAATAGGCCCTAGTCGAGTGAAAAATGTTTTTTGAGAACTGATTGAGAATTAATCAAAAAATAAATTAAATTGAATAATCATTCGAGAATTATAAAAGATTAATCGAATAAGTCAGGAATTTTTCATGATACTGGTCCTTATTTAAACCCATCGGATGCAGCCACTATTAAAAAAACAAACCAAATGTTTGTGATGTAAAACTTAAACTAAACACAAATGGGTATATTTCTATCCATTGTCCTAAATTAAAGCATGTATAGTTTGGGGATAACTTGATTTGTAATACAAAGGCATTAAAACTAGTATAATTTAAGTTGATAAAACGGCCTAGAATCGACATTACAACCATTACAACCTATTTTAACCATACAATAAGGTATATCGTTACAAACTACGTTTTCTAGTTTAAAATTGTTACTTAACGTAAACATTCACAAACATACTACAATTATGAGAACTTGAGAAGCAAGAGAATTAGCCTTTCATCGGCAAATAATTTATCGAGATTTACATATTTTAAGTATAAGCATCGCACACTCTTGCAGGCGACGTTCAAATTTTGTTAGTATTTTTTTATAATTTTAAATTTAACGTTTTGAATCTAAAACAAGCTCAAATTAGACTTATAAATCGATTATAAATTCAAGATTGGATATTAATCGATTCCAACCGGATAAGACCAAAACCAGACCAAGAACCAAAGCGTTTCTCACGTAATGGTTTCAAGTTTGATTCTCATATATTGATAATCGAGAGGTTCGAGTCAGGTCGGTTCTTACCAGTTCGGTCCTGAACCGAGCCCACCGGCCCTTTAGTTATAAGAAACAAAGTTGGGTTAAAGAAGATTGAAACCCCACTTTAATTAAATGAATAAATACAAATAAAATTCATCAGTGTTTGTGTTCTATGCAACTAATCCTTTTATTTTCTAACCTAAAACACTTCAAAGCACGACTCTCAACCAAAACATGGAGAGGACTAAAGACAGATTCCATACTTTATATGGCACATGTATTTATTTATATAAAAATAAATAAAATATTCAATCAAGGAACTAATATAAAATTATTGAGAAAAGAGGAAAAAGATGTGTACACGTCAAGTGCAGTGCCAAACTAAAGACAATAGCAACGTGCAAACATTAAGAAATGCTCAATATATCCAGAAGAAAGCAAGATGGAATCCCACTAGAGAAAGAAAAAAATTCTTCTGTTTTGGCCTAACATGAACTCCAGAAATTCTCACCACCCAAACAGGACCATAGAGAAGAGGATCGTTCATTTCCATCCACAAAAGAGAAAAAGGTAAATTACCCGTCAAACGGGGTACATGATTAGTCATGGAGGGCAAAAATCTCCTAATTCCAAGAGTACCCATTATAGGGTGTTCAGGGTTCAGTTTAATATTAAGAATCGAAATCACACTGATAAAATTTAATTCATTGCACTTCAAATTTTATGAATTAAATTTCATGTAATTTTTATATTTGAGACAATTTTGACTTATTATTAACTTAATAATTTCCGATTAAATTTTCTTTGAACATGTTTTCATGAAATTTTCATATTTTATGTCAAATCTGGCTTATTACTTGATTTATGATAACTTAAAATGAGATGTGTTCAAACAATAAAACACGATGACTTGAAATGAGTCACATGTCTAAATCAATCAATTTTTCATTCAGTTCAATTTTTTATCTTCTCATTTTATAAGCCAACCGATTGAGTTTTGTCGATTCAATTTTGAACCAAACTAATTCAATTCTTTTCGATTCAACTATTTTTCAATATGATTCAAGTCGGTTCGTGCTTGGACAGCCCTAATCTAGTATATTTGATCTTGTGGATAAGGGTCATAAACACTAAGTCTGCCGAAATCCCTCGTTGTCATAGAGGTAAAATACCTCAAACCCGACAAGTTATGAAGCATGATCACTGAATCCGGCGGGACCTGAAATCCTCCCCAAACCCGTCATATTGTCATTCCATAAAGAGGTAAAACACTCCAAACCCGCAAAAAAATACCAGAATATCCCATCCAACAAAATACGATACGTGAATCACTGAATCCGTCACAACCCGTCACAAAAAAACATTATAAAGTAAAACCTAAATGGCCCACTTGTGTTTTGAAGCTTCAGAGAAAGCCCCCCCAATTAGAGGGAATAAATATTCAAAGACAACTTGCCCTATGGCCAGCTCATGAAATTATATACAATATACATAAACTCTATGTCAGAGTGTGTGTGTGAGAGAGAGAGAGAGTTGAGCCTTGAGTCTTTACTCTCTTTATACTGACATTCTTGCATATAAAGCAAATATTATGTCATGCATGCTTGTAACTTAAAGAGCAAGAGTGGCACACAGATCCAGTACACACATACTATGGCCAAATGTTTCCTATAATACATACAAAAAAACATAATACAAGCCCTACAAGAAATGATGACATTAAGTAACACAGAATTTTCAAAAAAAAATGTGGACAATATTCATAAATGGTATTCAAAGTATATATTTTATAAAAAATGACGCACAAATACCTTCTTTTTTCAGTTTTAGACATTTATGTTACACCGTCATTGACACATCAGTAAATTAACGACACATTGTATACAATATATGTACCAAGTTTTATGAAAAACATTTTAAGGAAGAAATTCATACCATGTAAATAGTCCAAATAGTACTTTAAAATATTGCACATAAAATGTGCTAGTGTTGCATATCTCAATTTGGAGACTTCTAATAAATGGCTTTTAAATACCAGCAAGAGGCAAACAATAAGGGGCATAATAGGAAGTTCCTCAGTTGTTAGAGCTTGCAGTTGAAGACATTGATACAGAGAAATATATGTAATGATAAGGAATTTCCCTGACTAAGACTTATATCATGCTGCTAGGTTGTTAGGGATTCCAAATTATTTTCTTATGATTAAGGGAAGGATTCTAGATTAGTAAACGGCGTCGAAACAAACCAATGATTTTTTTCGTAAAACTCAACTATAGGTTATTGTATATGTTATAGGTTATTGTATATGTTACTAAACAATGCAATACAATTCAACTTTAGGCCATCCCTAAATATATTGGCAGTGTCTGCTTCAAACATTTTCGAGGAAGTTTTTAGTTAGTTCCCATCAATTGAGATCTAACTCTAAACTACACGCATGTGCAATCAATTTTGTTTTTCCAAGCTACTATTACATAAATAATTGATGGTAAGTAAAATAACCAGTGCCCCATAACACCATTAATGAATCTATCAAGTCAATGATATATAATATGTGTATATAAGAAATGCAGAGAGCACAAACGACAACTGAAGCTAAATTCTATTAGTTCTGCTGCTTCTAGGAAGTTGTTCAGAGTTCATTTTCTACCAACAAGAGGAGACATTAATTATTGAACTTTATTCGATGAAAAGAACCTTTTTAATTCTTTGTACAAACTACCTGCATTTTTAGGTCAATGCTATCAACTTTGTGATGACACATTAAAATGGAATATAAAATCCGTGTTGTTAGAATTTCATACTCAAGACGTACTATTTTCATATAGACATGTCTACACATCAACCATATTAACGTCATCATACAGAACATATATTTATGATCCTATCATCAAAACTCATACCTAACAGATTAGCAAGGGCACAAGATATACGAGAAGATAGATATTCCTGATTCGTATCTAAACATTACCTAAGTGTAAATGGAGCAGAGACTATAACAAATTGAGACACAATTGATTGCACAACATATATTATGCAACTAGAACTATTGTGTTGGTTCCCATTAAAATCAATTTTAAATGCACTTCTCGATCTAAAGTAGACAAAGTAAGACTTTTTGTAGAGAGCAAAGGAAGGAACATACATTGACCAAAGTAGAGCCCACGTCAATCTCATCTGGTAGGAAATGGGAGTGACGGTCTGGAAATTGCATTATGGGCCATCGGGAGTCTCTTGGTAGCAAGATCTCCAAAATGCTTATATTAGAAAACAGAGAAAATAGGTGAGATGAATTAAAAAAGCATAGAGATCAGGTATATACATTATTGCAAAAGTCCAAGAGAAACACCAAAAGAGGAGCTCCTTCCATAAAATAAATAAATAGAAGAAATGAAACCAATGAGCTTTACCCTTACCCATCCCATATTGAATTCCCTCTAACCACCTCTCTCCTCCTTTTCTTTGTAATGACAAAGTGCCTCAATGGCTTTTCCAAAAGCATAATATGTTAATTTACTTCACAGCCTCACCTTTGTAGTCTTGAACTTCTTTGAAATCTTCTCACAATGGATATATAAGTTCAATGTTGATGTACATTCCTTACAGGTTTTTTTCTTCTTGAATCAAGAACAATACTAATACTAATGTATAATTAATTTCCTTAATGCTATCACATAAATAAAAAATGAAACGCAAAACAGTCTTACTTCTGTAAAAGCATTTTAAGATAACTGCAGAAATACTTTGTTCACGAACATGTAAGAAATTATCAATGTCATTTGCCACATAATGTATAACCTAAAAAACAGATAAAACAACTGTTGAATGGGATTACAAATGATAGCGCACGCATTATTCACCTAGTAATCCAGAATAGGATAGATTATGCTTTCAGATTTGATCAGTTGTCAATAAATAATGTTAAAACTGAATTCATCTTACAGCGAGATAAAAAAAATCCGAGAACTATGCAAGACAAGTTGCTTACATAAAAATCGGTAAACAAGCAAGTTCTCCCACAATAAACTCTGAAACATTCATGTTCTGATTCCTGAACGAGTAAGTTGGTAAAATGTAAAAGAAACCTCTTCACCTCTGAGCATATCGTACTAGATAGGACTGACATAATTAGCAAATCTACCTGTCATCAAGTGAAAGAAAAAATATATCAATCGACAGCCTTAGAGTCATGGGAAACATTACAGCAGCTAAATTCGGGACCACATACATAAATTTAAGCAATGAGACTCATCTATGCTACTGCTAGCCATTTTCTTTGTCGCCCGAGTTCCACATGTAATATTTGTATCTTAGGGGGCATTATTGCAGTGTTCATTTTCTACTTATATTGTAAAAGGGGTAATTTTTTTAAAATAGTGCTGAGGCATGAAACCCGGGTGAATTAGCAGCTAATGTTCAGCCCATCAGAAAAGGTGAAGAGCACTAGAGACAACCCAACATATCATGATAAGAAAAACCTTGAGCGTGCAGTAGCAATGCATGTCACCTTGATCACACGGACAACACAGTTCTCTTAGAATCAGTGTAAAAATCATAGAATTTCATGAACCCGAGACATTTCCAGTCAGTTAACGGTACACTATCTGAATGACGGGGGGAAAGGCCGTGAATCTAAGAAGCCCTAGCCTCATAATTCTAAGTGTGGAGCAAGTTTGAATACCTTGAGCACCACTACCAAGGACACTTATTTCATTAAATCAGACTGAACACTACAGGAAGTGAAGAAATCGATGAGCAATCTTTGAGATGGAAAAAAGAATCCTCAACATTAGAAGGTAAACCGAGGTAGATAAACAGAAAAGCATCCAAAATGGAGATTGAGAAATAGAAAAGAACAAAAATGGAGTTCTTTAGGAAATGAGAAGAGATTCAGAGAGATGGTATAGCTGATACATTGCATAACATTTTATAATTACTCAAATGAGTTTTCCACGTCCACTTTCACAAATACTTGATTGGTCCTTTTCAACTTAGAATTAATCCGTTCCAAAACGCTAAGCTAAGCCTGAACTACACAAATTACTCCCACACACTTCTCATTTTCCATGCCTTATCATCATTGTGAAAGATCAAAATTCCCAAAATGAAAATCTAGTTAAAGACTTATGGATTATAACAATCTACAACCTAAACTACTGTTTCATCATCAAAATATCAACAAAATCTTTTCCCCTTTCAATTCAAGATAGAGAAACATCAACAGGATTGTACCGAGAGATAGAGAGTACCTTCAGAGAAAGTACCATCGCAGGTGAGCTTGGAGACGAGGCAGGAAGAGGCAATCGCGCTGTGAACAGGCAACAGAGAGCTCAATTCCCGCCGCAACAACCTTCAATCCACAGCACAGAGAAGGCGAAATTGAACCAAATACAGTGAATAGCATATACATACGGCGTATACAGAGGTTTCAACTTTCAAACACGAAGAACACGAGATATTACCTAGGGTTTGCAGAGCGAGAGCGCAACGAAGGAGCGAGACGAATCGACGAAGCGTGCGGTGAAGGTGAGAGCGCTCTGGTTGACGTTGATTTCGCCGCTCTCCAGATCGTACGGAAGAAGGCTGTGGATCTTCCAGTTGCCGCCATTTTCGTACCCTAAAACCTCTGTTAAGCCCTCAATCAAATTATTTGGTCTCTGGTTCTTCTTCTACCTTCTCATTTTCCTTGCTACAGTACTAATATTATTATTGGATTGGACTATTAAGTTGGGCTTTCGAGTCTAGAAGCTCTTCTTCTCTCGGCCCATTTGTGTGTAAGCTAATCGGACCTTAATTTGTTACAGCTCATTTCGAACTCGGCCCGGGTTTAAACGAATCTATGCAACAAGCTTAAAATTTCATTCATTATAATTTAAAATGAATATGATAAAAGAAAAATATTAAACCAATCAGCTCGAGATCAATTAAACTCATTTACAATTGTGTATGATTATAACCTTTTGTTGAACTTGAAAAATATAAAATTGAAAGCAACCACCTCGCCCGACTACGTCCTTGTGATTATCAAGTCACTACGTCCTTGTAATTATCAAGTCATCGACACATACACTGACTATCAATGTCTTTCATGAGTCTCGTAACACGATGAGGGTTAGTTACATCAATAAAACTATAAGATCAGCGTACATAAACTTCTTTTGCGAGTCCTCCATTCGAAAAAAGTTGATTTCATATTCATGTGATAAACCTCTCACCCACTCTGTCCATCGACGGTCAGGAGAATCTTACTGTTCTTAATTTGACGCACTGCTGGAGCATGAACTTCCTCAAGATCTACGTCTTCCCTATATGCATACCATGTTACTACCATTCGAGCTTTGTATTTTGTCACTCTGCCCTTCGAATCCTTCTCGACATTGAACACCTGGTGGATTCAAATGCTCTCGAGTCTCAAGCCCCCAATTACTTATGCCATTGTAATATTCATCATATCTCTATATTGCCAAATGGTGCCAATAATGGGTAGAGAACGATTTACGACAGATCGAAACAGTTTCTCGATATCCTTTATCATCTCATTTCTTGTGGTTCAAATCTTATTCACAACAATATCACTTATAGATTATGTCTCATCCATGACTAATATGTCAAATTCTCGTTTCATTTTGAGTAGAGCCTGCTCGTCTATAAAGCAAGTAAAACTTTTGCTTTAGACCTCAAGAATCATTGAGACAACACTGAGTACGAGAACATTAGTGTTAGAGAATATATAGATGTAATGTTGAAGGCTTTTCGTTTTCATTTATCATTAATATTATATTTATACATAATACACACCTCTTCACCAATGGTCACATCCATTGATAATTACATATACAACTCTTTATCACTCCCTTTCATATAAGATACATCTAATAATAATACTATACATCTAATAATTAGTCTTCTTCACACATTCTTCTCCACTCCATGCTTCCTTCGTTGTTTTCTTCTCTGAAATCGACATCATAACCGCATCAGGGATCACCTGAGAGATCACGACAAATGCTCCTTGATCTCTCTTCCTCGATCACATACTCTCCTTCTATCGCGACCCAATAAACACCCAAGTTGTCAGTATATGGTAAGTGACTGGCAACCCTCCTCGTTCTTGAACCCTTGTTCCCGACGAGCTCTTTATCGATCCCTTCTGACAGAGTTTCGTCACCTATTAATCGTCTGTCAACCACGCTCTGATACTAAATGTTGGTTAAAAACCGGAAAGTAGAGCACAATTAACACAACGAATTAGAAACCGAGTAACCAAACAATTCCTTCTGGTTTGCTTGTTGCTTATTATAGAATGTAGGGAAAGCTAAGAATAAAGCCCTATGCTACATCAGTTGCTTGCACAACAAGCAAGCCGACTTATTCTTCGAAAACAGAGACATTATTACAAACAATATGAGCAGTTCTCGTAGAACATCTGATCAATTTGCAGGAAGCTGTACTTTAATTTTTATCAACTATTGTTCATCATCGCAGCCCTGAAATAGGCAACTTTTCATTCCTTAAATGGAAAGCTTCAGGACCACTTTGGATTTTGCATGTGCATGCAATTTCGCTCACCTTCCCTTCTCGTATCTGTCTGTCGTTTTCAAGATCTTACCATGTAACTCACGTCTTCACTTCCTTGTGAGTTGAAGCTGGAATTTGACGGTTAGCTGAGAATGTGATGCACATGTGGATGTAATAAACCTGTCGTTCGAGTTTGATTCGTTAAATATTTGACTTGAGCTCAAGCCTGTCCTCATGAATGGCCTCATAACTGTTAATAAATATTTACCATGAAATTAGACGGGCCGATCACTACATGATGATTCTATCACTAAGGGCTGCAGGATGAAATTAGTCGTCGGCTCGTTCAGTATTCATCAATTATACAGCGACACGAAACGCCGTCAAACATATTTCGCCATTTAAGTCGATTAGCGAAAAGACTAATCTACCCTCACGGCACCGTTCACTGGCTCAACTGTGTCTGTTCTTTCGAGCTGAACTCCAGATTAGTCGCATAATCTCGTTTAAGTCCGAACCAAACTCGAGCTGAAATATTTTTTCTTGCTTCAAGCCGAGTTGAATCCTGTCAAATTTAAACTCGATTCGCCTTACGTACACTTTTGGGCACAATAATCTTCTTTTACCAACACTGGTTCGACCAACTAACTAGTTAACCACTTTAAACTGGGTTCAATGGACCTGAGTTCGAGTCTCTCTGCGATATTTTATATACCGCACATTTGTTCTAGTCTTGATGCACAACTTTCCGATTGAAAAAATAGTTTGAAGCAATCATCTTGTGAAATTGCTCTCAACTTGTACAATATTGCACGACAAGGCCAATGAGTGAATGTGCCTAACGGTCTCTTATGTTGTCTGAAACCGGTACGAGAATTGCCTAACTGTCAACCGTCAAGGCCAAGCTTGTGATTCTGAGTTGTAGATGGCACCTGCTTCAAGGACTCACCTTCCTCATTCGAAACTGTTAGGTGAATTTATATAATTCTCCACGAGCCCCATTGAAAATTGATAATATATATATATATTAATTTTTGAAGGTCTCGAATTCAATATCTTGCTCTTTTGCGTGATTTTTGGTCCCCTACAGCCAACTGTTTTTCCTCAGAGAGAAACACAGAAACTATATATACATAATGTGTTAGGGTTAGATTTCCCAAAATGAACTCCAAATAACATGGCCAACTCATGATAATTAATTAAGATGATGCTTTACTTCATTGATTGATTATCATTTTGTGCATGCAGGTAGAAGTGAATTTTTATATACTAAATTTGTATGTCTTGAAATGATAATGGACTTACTGAGATTAGCCAGTATGGTAGCGTCGGTCTGGGGCCGTGAACATGCCCCTGACGTCCCAAAAGTAAGGACAAAATTTTGGGCTCTCCTGTCGAAATAAGTTTCCTGATTACTTTTTCAATCAGGGTTTTGAGCGTAATGTTATAAATGTAATATGACTGAATTACTTGGTGATTGTATGTCGTTTCTCTCTAATAAAATTTATCTCATCTGTACGTGAGCGTAGTCGACACATTGTCGCCATACTGATGTTATGAAACTCCCGAGTTTTTTTTCTCATTTTCTTTTTTGAGAATTTGGTAAAATCGAGATGGCCGAGTTTTAAAACTCATTCTCGACAATTTGTTTTTACTTAAATTAAAGTTGGTCAAAATTTACTTTTGTGTTTTACAAGTATTTTGAAATTAAAACTGTTTTATGATTTGTAATTTACTAAATTATTGTAATTTTCGTCTTTCATGTAAATCATATATGAGTATGGGTATGTTTCATGTTTATAACACAAAATGAGTTTTCAAAAATTCTTTATTTTTTTCTTCCCAAATTTTGAAACTTGGTATAACGTAAATTATTGGTGTTCTTTCTTACTATCGATCTTTCTCGTTATAACACGTTCGTTTGCAAGATTCTTGTTTACCAATTGATTGATTTATGTGTTAATGCAGCCAAAAGTGAAGATCTGGATGGATCCACAAAGACATATAAAATATCTATAGATTGACAATATTTTTTCGGAAGTTTTTGCAGATCCAACTGTAAGTCTTCGTCTTCTCCATTCATTTGCACACATGCTTTCAAATCTTTCTACATGAAATATCTATCAAACATGTTGACATCATGTCCTCAAATAATGTCTCTACTCAATTATCAAGCATGGCTCCATATTTACACATTATTATTATTATTATTATTATTATTATGAAATGTGGTTGAAACAGTTTATATATATATATATAAGAATTATGTATATATTAATATATATTTCTGCATCTTTTAAGGATTGTCAAAAACGTGCTACATGTTACTTGCATATACATATAGAAGTTTCTAAGATTCATCATTAATTAGAAAATTATAGTATTCAAAGATATTAATTAAAGTTTGTGTAATATATTGGTATTCCTGATTTTTATTGGATATTTTAATTAATAAATTATTATTTTCTTGGTTTTGATTTCTTGCTGTATGCGTCACATTTGAAGTCGTGCACGTGTCAAGTTGCTAGAATATATAATTGTCAAATATTCATATTAGAATCCGAACTATATGGTTTTGTTTAAATTATTTAATTAGTTTTATACTACATATGTACTTAATTTTATGAATAAAGAGCATGTTTGTGTCATGAATGTCCCTTAATTGGTTTGGTGTTTCATGCATCAGCCATTTTGTTTAGTCTAATGTATTTTATTATCATCTAAGTTAATTTGAGATGAAAATATTTATTTAAGAAATAAAGTATACTCTTGAATTAAATTATCATATCCTAAATCTATCATTTAATCATTCTTTATTCTGATCGAAACACATATCTCTATACTAATATTTTGAGGCTCAAATCAATATTGTGCCCTCTTGAAGACATAAAAAATGAGTACATATAATAATATTTTTTATTATAAAATAAAATCCGAAACTAATAGATATTAATTTATAATTCAAAATACGACTACATAATTTTCATAAACGAAATTCAATAAAATACACAAAAGCTTGTGTATTCGCAGACAGTGAGTGATGGTCTCATGGTTAAGAGCTGTCATGCTTTATGATTATAATTAACTATGTAATTTCTTCAAAAAAATTATGTAATTTTGTAGAAAGATATTCAAAAATATATATTAATTATTCAAGAAAATGTACGGTTTTGAACACTTTTACATCAAAATAATATTATGATTGTGAATCATGAAAAAATGATATTATAAGATAAAAATCGTATTTACATTATAAAATGGGACAATATATCGACCGATCAATTAACTATTTTTATATCGAATATAAAAAGTTGCAAACATTTAAAATTACATCATGATAAAATTAAATTTGATGTATAGAGGACTCAATTTATATTTATTGTATTACATTTTCATTATTAGAATAATTAATTGTAATTAAATTGCAGGAGTGAAATGGACCTATATTAGTGCACACATGACACATCACCCTCATAGTCATAGTCATAACCAAACCAACCACAACCCACTTGCTTGGAAATTCTAGGCCAATACTTTTGTGTCTTGTTTGTCTCTATGTCACTCATTTTATTAATGTATCAAATATAAATAACTTAATCTAATTATAATAAATTCAGAACCAACACAAACAAATTCATTAAATATCTATCATTTAATTAATCTCAACAAAACTGCCAGATTTTGGTTGGTGATCAGAGCTTATTAGTTCCCGAACTGGTCATATAGAAATATTATTAAAAAAATATGGAAATACCCTTAAATTTGAATAATTAAAATTTTGATTTTTGTTTCAACTCAAGTTTGTGGAGTTTTTACTTACCTCCAAAATAATTTTGATACGAGAAAAAAATATAAATTATTATTTTTTAGTTGTATTTACGGATATTTAACAAGTACTCATTTCTTATCAATTTGAAATATTTCAGCCACTTTCTACACTTTAACTTAAAATATAAAATAAACTTTTGAATAATCAATTTGGCTAATGCTTATTATTTTCCGCAACTTCACGTGAACTCAACCACCCCACTTTAAGCAATAAAATCACCTCGCCGATTCACCTATATATATACATTTAACCCCTCTTTAATTATTTGTCTAAATTAGTAACTCAAATTATTTTTTTCCGCGTTTATTTTAATTAATTCGCCGCATATAATAATTGCTCCAATAATAAGTTCTCGTAATTAAAAAAAAGCAGTGCTCTCTCTCGTCCATGTATATGCGTAGGAATCAGAACAATAAGACTTCGATTTTTCTTGATTTAGATTTTAAATTCAATGAAACATAATAAAATTATTATTACTAATAGATTTTTAAAATAAATAAAAAATTTAGAGTGGTAGGTGAGAGCCTGAGAGGAGACTGAGCCCAACGACTTCGTCACGAAGAATCGCTGATATAAATACCCTCCGCACTATCCTGTTTTTCTCAGCTTGACGTTCCTCAGAACACCAAGCTTCACTTTCCTCTCCCTTTCCCTCCATTTTCCCTCATTTTCTCGGCTCCCAAACGGAAATTCTGAGAGAAATTAATTGATTATTTAGCTATGCAGGCTATTTCTCCTCCTTCGCCTCTGAATCTGAGGTCGTCGGTTCGCGAATCGGCCGTCCGGTTCGGTCCGTCGCGCGTGAGGTGCGTGTCCGTCGGATCGAGTCGGTCCGACTGGCTGAGCTCGTGCGCGATCCTCTCTGGGAAGGTCCGGTCTCAGGAGGGCGGCGAGCAGATCTCCGCCGTGAACGGCCACGTGGCGGCGGTGAACGGGCACAAGTCCGGCGTGGAGCTGGATCTGGTCCCGATCGAGACGGCGAAGGCGTCGCAGCTGCAGCCGAGGGCGCTGAGCAGCACGATCACGGACCTGTCCCCGGCGCCGATGCACGGGGCGCGGCTGCGCGTGGCGTACCAGGGCGTGCCCGGGGCGTACTCGGAGGCGGCGGCGGGGAAGGCTTACCCGAACTGCGAGGCGATCCCCTGCGACCAGTTCGAGGTGGCGTTCCAGGCGGTGGAGCTGTGGATCGCCGACCGGGCGGTCCTGCCGGTGGAGAACTCGCTCGGCGGCTCGATCCACCGGAACTACGACCTCCTCCTCCGCCACCGCCTCCACATCGTCGGGGAGGTCCAGCTCCCCGTCCACCACTGCCTCCTCGCCCTCCCCGGCGTCAGGAAGGAACACCTCACGCGCGTGATCTCCCACCCCCAGGCCCTCTCCCAGTGCGAGCACACCCTCACCAAGCTCGGCCTCAACGTCGTCCGCGAGGCCGTCGACGACACCGCCGGCGCCGCCGAGTACATCGCCACCAACAACCGCCGCGACACCGCCGCCATCGCCAGCTCACGCGCCGCCGACCTTTACGGCCTACAGGTAATTAGGAATGATCAAAGAGATAAATAACTGATAATATCTTAAAATATCGCTGTTCGAACAAATATTAAATATTATTTTTATCATTATCATTATGATCGCCAGGTCCTGGCGGACGGGATCCAAGACGATAAATAAGTGATAATATCTTAAAATATCGCTTTTCAAACAAATATTAAATATTATTCTTATCATTATCATCGTTAGGTCCTGGCGGACGGGATCCAGGACGATTCGTGCAACGTGACGAGGTTCGTGATGCTGGCGCGCGAGCCGGTGATACCGAGGACGGACAGGCCGTTCAAGACGAGCATCGTGTTCGCGCACGAGGAGGGGACGAGCGTGCTGTTCAAGGTGCTGAGCGCGTTCGCGTTCAGGAACATAAGCCTGACGAAGATCGAGTCGAGGCCGCACAGGAACCGCCCGATCAGGCTCGTGGACGACGCCAACGTGGGGACCGCCAAGCACTTCGAGTACATGTTCTACGTCGACTTCGACGCCTCCATGGCGGAGGAGCGTGCGCAGAACGCGCTCGCCGAGGTCCAGGAGTTCACGTCGTTCCTGCGCGTCCTGGGGAGCTATCCCATGGACATGACCCCGTGGAACTGCGCCTCCGGCAACGGCGATCAACACCGTTGATTCATCCTCGCCGTCCCATTTTTTTACCGTCAATTACCATTCTTGATTTGAACAAACAAAAAGGAAAAGAGAGAAGAATTAAATATTTTTAGTTCACTCTGTTTTTTTAGATTTTATTTGTGATGGTGAATATAAGTGTTACATGTAAGATTTTGAATATCATTTAATAACTTTTACCTGAATGATTTATGTTTGATCAATTGAGCATGATTATAATTGATCAGAAAATGATTCAGTGGAGAGGACACATGTCAGCTGTATAATTCTTTGAGATGCATGTTATATGTTACTATTTGAATAATCATGACTTTTGTTAATATATTTTTCAAGTGTAAACTGTAAATAGTTGGGTGATCTGAGTTTTATTTAGAAGAAGCACACAATAAAAACTCGTGTACATATTAGAGCACATTTCTTACCTAAAAGATTAATCCAGTAGGTGTTGAGTCAAATGTGTATATTTGACTGAGATTTTGAACTCACGTGTACTTAACAATCTCTTTTCGACATTGAGTCTAATCTCATTGGGCATACTCCTTCTACTTGATGAACTCAATCCCACAAGAGCCATTTCTATCCTATCTGAACTTTTTATGGGAGACCGATCATGATCCTAGTCTTACTAGTCATAAGAGTATCTGACCCACTTAATCAGGAGAGTCTATTGAACCAAACTTCTTATACCACTGTTGGGGAATCCGGACTTTACCTAGAAGGATCACCCAAGAAAAGCCCATATACACATTAGAGTCCTCTTTGACCCAAAAGACTAGCCTAGTAGTGGGTATTGAGTCCAACGTTTATATAAACTCTCCTTATATCTTGTAATCTTCCGATGTGAGACTTAGAACTCACATATACTTAATATAAGTTTCGTTATATAAATTGGGGTCGAATTCGTGTAATTCGGGGCATGAATCGAACCCTAATTGAAGACTAATCTTTTACTAGTTCCAACTGCCTAGAATTGAGGAGCATAAACATGCATTACGGGTTGGTTTTGGTTATTTTAAACCAAAAATTTAAATTACTCGATTAGGAACTAAATTGGTCAAGAGAACACACGTTGTCGTATAATCCTTTCAAATGCATGCTACATGTTACAATTTAACGAGTCAATTTTTGTTGTTATATTCTAATGGTTGTAAATTTTAAGTTATGATATATAAATTGAGTCTAAATTCGTGTAATTTAGCTCGTAAATCAAATTTAAATATAATACTCTACTTCTACCGCTCTTAACCATTGGAACTGAAGAGTCGAAACATTTAAAAGTAGTATGAACCGGATCATCACTTCTCACTTGATTTTGATTATGCTTCTTAGAATTCAAAAACCGTGGTTTTTAGTCGAATTCAATTCTTAGCTGGTTTAGTTCGGTTCGTGAAAATAGACACCCCTAAGCTTATTTGTATTTGAAATTAATATTTTAATTAAAGTTGGCCCATATCATTTGTTGGTGGAGTTTGTCAGTTTGATAGGAATCGTATATTTAATTTGTCATATAGTTATAAATAAATTTTAATTATTAAAGTTGAGACGCGACCCAATCAGTGGAGCAGTGGATTCGAGGTCAATGATTATTATAGGTTGGGTTATTTTAATTGGCAATATTATATCGTGAGATTTAGTCTGATTTTTTTATTAATGCAATGATTATTTTTTTTCTGAATAATGCCAATTTAGCTGATTTGTTCTTAATTATGGTAGGTAAGGCAATTTATGTATACTTGTGAAGCTCAAATTGTTCTTTCTTAAGGATGGATAATAATTATAAGATTATTAAAACTTAGTAATGAAAGTGCTTTAATTTGAAGGTTAATTGATATTTAGAATTCAATAAAATTATTATCACCATTAACCAAAACTGTGGAAATATTTTTGAAATTATTAAATTATTTGTTTTGCATGACCATGAATATACAATTTAATATTCAGTACTATAGATAGGAAGTGTATTTTGCATTGTTAATTCAAGTTTGTATTCAAATACAGTTTTTTTTATGAAAATATTGTTGGCGCATCAATAATAATCAATAATCAATATGGTGTAAACATAAAATGACCTAAGTGAATGTTCTTAATTAATGTTGGATGGGTACTAAGTTTACATATTATTTTCCAATTTCATCATTATTGAAAATAAATATTTGTAATTCAAAAAAATAAAAAATAACTATTCCCAATAATATATCCTCATATTATTTTTGGTTGGAATAAAACGAAACAATAAATCAAATTTAAAATTAAATGGAAACATTTTGTTAAAAATATAACATAGACTTTAAACTGCAGAAACAATAAGGTTTGAGAAATTTTTTTCCAAAATCTTAAAATTGAAAATATTAGTAATCAATTAATTGAATCGTGATCATATTTAATGTCAATCCTACAAAACCATGATAGAGACTTAGCATAAGCACTTAGTATTTAAAAACTTGTACCATTCAACTTAGACTTTTCGTAATAGCATTATATATAAACATCACACCAACCAACTACGAACATAACAATTAAGCCTAATTTTCATATACTTTGTTTTAAAGTACGATATAACCCAAAATCTTAATCTAAAATGTAAACATTGTTTGATTTATTATTAAGTATATGCCAAGATTTATCCTTCAAAAAAAGTATGCTAAATTTTATATATTCTGAATTTTGGACTTAATTTTGTTTTAGCCGAGTTTCGTAAATATATATATATATATTCTCCGTATTTGATCTGATACAAATTCAAATCAATTTTATATATAATATACGAGAACTCGATTTCCTGTCACTCGTAAATTTGATGTAAATACGACTAATTATCAAATTATAATATCATGTTAAATTCGATCGTACCCAAACTAACACAATGTGTTTTGGTAATTAGGTTGGTGATCATGCCACCAAAATCATTAAATAGTAATTAAGGAGCTAATGATATGAGATTAAGAAAGGAGGTGTTTGGTGGGAGATGGTGGTAGGTGAAGAATGTGTTCTCTGCTTCGTTCGTGGTTGATGGCTAAATATATGGCTTCTTCTCTGCCTTACAAAGCTCATGTCTACGTCGCCATTGACATTTTAATATTCCAAAATTTATAAAAATTGGGATGATCATAAATCAGAATTAAACTAAATATTTTCAAATTTTTATCATAATAGTTACAAAAAACCGACGAACTCACTTTGAAATTAATATTCGTAAAAAAATTATTATATCGATTGTTAATTACAAAAATGTGTCATGATTTTACGTATACACAACAAATGTATGTAAATATTTTTTACAAAAATATCAAACAACATGATTCATCTTTGTAGTTATCTCAAAAGACGGACATTATCTCCTAAATTATTTATATTTATATTTTTATCTCTCTATATATAAATTGAATGTTATAAATATCATGTTACTTGATTTGACAAGCAATTGAGTTAGGTACACTCTTAATAATTAAAATATAAATAGGCCTTAAGAGACATTCATGACACAAACATAAAACATGCTCTCTAGTAAGAAAATTAAAGCACAACAATTTATAAAAATGCAATGAAAATAAATAAATAATGTAAAACTAATGAGCTAATTTAAAATGTGACGTGTCTATCGCAATAAATAAAAGTGAAGATATATGTATACTGATATGGGTAATGGGCTGTTGAGAGATGATTCAGTATAGCCAAAGCCCAGCCCAAAAGTGGTGCTCAGAAGGTCCAGCTCAATATAGGAGTTAAATTCACATTGATTTTTATATATTTTCTCAAATCTGATATTCAACCATCTTTTTTGTTTTGATTTAGTTATAAATTTAACCTAGAGAAAATTACATGTTACCACGGTGAACAAGACATAATTATCGTTATTGTAGTCGACTTGAAAGTGTATCGTGTCACCACAGTTAAGAATTGCGATACATCATCACTTCTACTATTGTTAAAATTTATTTGAAATGTTAGAAATATCTTTTACCCAAATCAGAATAAAAATAAAATTGAGCACCATGTCCAAAGTTGACAAAACACAAATGTGGAACCTCCCTCTCCTCGTGCCTCCATCCCCGACCTTCTTTTTATGGATACAGGCTTGCAACGAGTAAATCTGGTTATGGTCACCGAACTCGCATTTGATTTCGGGAGTGTTGGTTTATTACAAAATAGAATCCCCATCGCCAATGGCTTACCTATACCATCAAGCTTGAATTCTTGTGGTGGTTCGTTTTTGAAATTCTGGTTAGTCGCAAGATGTCACTTACAATATTAAGATTTTATAATAGACACTTGCATATTGACATATTAAAATAGCATACAAAGCAGAAATAAAAATGACACGAGATATGATTAACCGGTTCGGTGCAACGTCGCCTACGTCTGGGGGCACTCTGCCAGTAGAAAGGTTTCACTATTTCGTAACCATTCAGAACATACAAGTTTATATGATTATCATACAAATCATTAACTTTATGCTATTGTTAAAAGTGATAAACTATATCAGGGTCTGCCCCTGTATCTGAGATCCTCTCTCAATTCCACCATTTGAGCAGCGCCTCTGATCGGATCAATTTCTGTTCTTCAACTGGATGCACGAGACTTCAATCGCGCGAACACACCCCGAATCAGTCAAACACTCATTCCTATTTGAATAGTGATTGAACACCGAATGTTGATCTTTGTCAAATCATCCAGCTTCCCAACACGCTCGTCCTACACGCTTAGGAACTCTGAATGCTTAGCACAAGAATCAACAACAAAACTGCACGTGCTCCTACTAAGGGGACGCCACTAGACTTTCATAGTAGCATATCGTTTTCTCTTTAGGGTTTCCCAAACCTTTACTCATGCAGTCATCTTCTCCTTGAAGATTCCTTAACATCCTACATCAATGTATCATATCGAATTATAATCTATTCAGGAGATCTTCTAAAAATGGAAACTCACCGAGAGTCGTCTTGAAAGATGTTCTGATTCACATGTTGCCACTTCTGGATAATCATCTTTCAGTTAATTCAACATAAAAAACATGTCGCAACATGTATACAGACATAATTCTATCAACCAACAAAATAGCCAATTTAGACGTAACTACAAGTTCGAATCCTTGATGAGTTTTGTCGGCCTCGTCAAGCCTGAATTCCATAATTGTCCCAATAAATCGTGATGCGACCAGATGAATTGAATCTCCTCTTACAGATGTGACAAGATATGGTCGAAGATGGTGGCTGGCAGTGTAGGGAGCCGGCATAGTCAACAGAGACGAGTTGCTAGAGAAAATGGACAGTTCCGGCCACTCTATATGAAACAATTATGATTTTTTTTAATTAAAGGGCAATTTGATCATTATATAGAGTTATACCTTCGTATGTTTGTCACGTGAATGAGAAATGGGTGTTATTATCCATTTTTGACCGGTTTGAAGCTCGAATTTTTTTACTGTGGTGACATGATACATTTTTTAAATTGACTGTAACAATATTTTAATCTTGTGTAGTTCATCGCAGTGACATACAATTTCTTCTATATTTTATTTCTCTAGTTTATTTTTCTTAACAATACACCATTAAATAGTTAAGGATTCAATATTTAATACGTGAATTACAAAGATCACATATATATACATGACATGTTCACATGTATAGAACATGCAGAATCCGACAACAACTCAATTTGGTCGATAGATGAGATCACGAACAGCCAGACGAGTCACTTAAAGTCTAGGGATAATGACAGTTTGTTACACCTAACTATGGTGAAATGACACTTTAATACCCTAACTATAAACTTCTTTTTTTTAGTACCTTGACAATGTTTTTGTGACAACCTACCCCTAAAATGTCCAAATGCCCAAAATGCCCTTGATTTAAGAAACCAAAATCAAATTGGTTCAATTTGGTTTAAAAACCAGAATTGAACCGGTTCTTAATAATAATAATAATTATTATTATATATATATATATATATATATATATATATATATATATATATATATATATATATAATAATAATTATTATTATTATTAAGAACCGGTTCAATTCTGGTTTTTAAACCAAATTGAACCAATTTGATTTTGGTTTCTTAAACCAAGGGCATTTTGGGTATTTTGGACATTTTAGAGGTAGGTTGTCACAAAAACATTGTCAGGGTACTTAAAAAAAGAAGTTTATAGTTAGGGTATTAAAGTGTCATTTCACCATAATTAGGTGTAACAAACTGTCATTATCCCTTAAATCTAAGAATACTTTGGACTTAATCAATAGAAACTCAAACACATTACTTCATATATAGTTGTTTTAGTTTATGTGTTGATCTGTTTACTTCTCTACAGATTTTTTGTTAATATTTATTAGGGTTTAAATGAAGTTAGTTTATACAATAATTGGAAATGAATTTTGAGATACAGTGATGATTGGAGTGCCATTGGCTTTGGGTATCTCGAGACTGCCCATACTGGTTCCCATAAACAAATCGGTCAATTAAAAATTGACCATTTAATTACAATTGGTGTTGGTTATGGTTTTAAAAATGTTAAAATCAATGTTCTAGGTTCGATTTGAATTTGGATGTTTTGGTTCTGTTAATCGACCATGGACAACCCTACCCTTCATGAAGATCAAACAATACATAACCTGTTGTTAGGCTTGAACGAAGATGGGTACTCACTGGCTCTCCAACACGTGTCTTCTGGTGTAGGAAAACTGGGAACACAATGAGACCCTACTTTTGTTGGTTCATGGACTATTCACGTGAGTTGTCTTCCTGCTATTCCTACTAATATATGTAATCAGGGCGATGCAAAATACGCGTAGTATAGAACCTAGCTTATAAAGTAGGCCAATACGCGAAGGTTCGAATCCTTTCGTTCCATGCAAATGCTTTGTATTTGCCGAGTTTATTTTACTCTTAAAGGGAGTTATGTATTACGGAAGAAAAAAACAAAAAATTGTGGAAGATTATTTATAAACTCGATATTTGAAGTATGTAGCAGGCCCAGGGCCGACCCAACCTATACTGAGACCTAAAGCGAAACCAAAATATTAGGTCTTCTTAAAAATAGACTATACAAAATAAATTTAAATTAAAAATTAAAATATATTACTTAAATCAAGTGTGGGTGTTAAAATATTTATCATACCTTAATTTGTAATAATTTATTTAGTTTAAGCTAAACTCGAGTTTAACAAAACTTACAAAATCACGGTTGAAATCCTGCTGAGAACAAAATAGTTAATCTGTATTTCAATTCAATTAGTTTCCATTAGAAGAGTTTGTTAAAAAATGGAGCTTAGTTATAGTTGTAATCAACGCCACCAAAAGAGTTTCATGAAAATCGTATACTCTTATACATAAAATATGTCTTTTAAAAATATTGTAGTTGTTTGAGTCAATTCTTTATTTTTTATTTAAATATATATATTTATTTACTCAAACTAAATTTTAATTCAATTATATATTATTATTTTTTAACATTGTGCATGAATACACTGGTCCTCGTGCAATAATGCATATTGTCTTCTTAATATTTCAATATGGATTTTTAAATGCCCACATGATTGGCGCTGAGGGATTGCTAAGAAAGACATGGCTTGATCGAGTTGGGCAGACCCAACCGAGTTTGAGTTCACTTAACAAGCCTCGGGTCTAGAAAATCGGACCCAAAACTCGATTGGGGATGATAACGGGTACAACCCAACACACCCGGGCTTAAAAAATTGAGTCCATTTACAAAATTTTGAGTTAGAGCCAACTGAAAAATTATATTGCAACCCGAATTTTCACCCAGCTCTTAACCCATTCATTCTAAAAACCAGAAACATAATAAAAGTTTAAACCTACATAAAACAGAAGACATTGATTGTGAACCGAACTTGAAATACAAGTTTGTTAAGTTCCACATCCTTTGGAGGCTTTGTTTTCATCAAAGACATCGTAAAAACTTACGGCTCACCAAGACAGCCTCAACTCTACCAAACCATGTAATCGTGATGCATCCAATACACAATTTGATTAATATTACATTTAAGGACAATCTTAATCTTAAAATGACTAGGCATCCTTAAATTAAAGAAGTAAAATATGTAATGCATCGCGATAGAACTCGAAAGCTCCAATAATAACTATAACGTGGAGGAAAATGAAGACGAAGAAGTTACCATGTACCTCAACCTAATCCGATACCAAATGTAAAGCATGTGAAAACAAAGAGAAATAACCTAACCAACCCGCACGGATTGTTTTCTTTACACACAATACAAGAGATTCAGAGAATGATAAACTTGTGGATGGAATTGCTATATACCCTCACATCATCATTATTTTTCTTATAATTTCACGTAATGACAGCTGATGCGTACATTTCTCACATGACAAAAATATCCTAATTATTTTTAAAATTTTCAAATAGATGACATTTGATTTTTTTTCTCCTTTCTCTCTCATCCTCGTCTTCCTCTTCGTCTCTCTCACTTCTGCTCATCTTCCCCTTCCACACGAGGCAAAATCAAAATTTAGGAATAATTGGGACATTCCATTTTTGAACTAATATTTAACAATTTTCCCAAAACCATGCAACAAGAGCCCAACAACTATAAACACACTTAAAATGCAAAACAAAACAATAAATTTACAAATAAAACAGAAAAATGTCCTCATCCAATCCACACAATTAAAAAAAAGGAAAATTGCAAAAAGTCTTCTTATAATTATGTTTTTTTGTAGAAATTCTCATTTCACTATATTTTTGCAAACACTCCCTCACTCATGTTCATTTTTGCAAAAACTCTCTTTTACTCATCTTTATTTTTGCACTGTCTATGTGAATCCGTGAAAATTATAATGAAAGTGTAAGACAGATTTTGAAGTAAAAACGATACATGAAACATAACCCTCATTGTGTAAAATTAGCTTCTATTTCTCAAATTGCCAGTGCATGTGCAAAAAATGAACGCGGACAAATAGAAATTGGTCAGATTAGATATAAAAACAAAGAATGCAGCTGGAAATATAAAACCCTAATAATGAGAAAACAAAATAACTATAAAAACAATGTGGTTAGCGCCCCAAAAAATGAACACGGACACATAGAAGTGGGTTGGATTAGATACATAAAAACGAACAATGTAGTTGGCAATACAAAACCCTAAGAATGAAAAGATAACAACGATACGAAATTAGCAGCAATAACAAACTAATTAAGGGGGAAGCTATAAAATCAGCCTAGCAATTCAATCACAATCACACTCGCCCCAATTCTAAAACCATATGCAATTGAAATGTTCAAGTCAATTCTAAATCGGGACAGCTAAACAAGCAAGCCCTAAAATGTTATACGATAATGCTTGAACAGTATAAGGAAGAACACAACAATTCACTGTATTCAGAATTTAGCTTAATTTAGCATTGCCCAATTCAAAATATAGAGAACCCAAATGCAAAAAAAAAAAAAGAACAAAACAAACCCTAATAAAATCATCCAGTTACAATGCAAACAAAATCAAAGACTTCGAAATCAAACAGAACAAGCGCGACGACAGAACGAGACCTATAAATCCCGAAGAACAGGAAACTGAGCCGAAATAAGATGAACAGTGCGGCTCCCACCATTATAATGTGAAATTAGAGTTGAAACTCGAAGCAAATAGCTACTAATTATTGCTGAGAAATAGAGTTGAAAGAGATTGATCTTACAGAGAGAAATTGCTGGAACGGTTCGATCAAATGCGAGAGACGTGGTCATCATCATCCTGCATTGCATTATACATGAGGTTAGTCATTAGTCATACATTTCCAAGAAAAATAATCCAAACATTATCATAATAAGATACTTACCGGCTCGTTGTAAAGTGGCAACTCGTGTTCGTAGACCTCATCATCGAGATCGCCGCACCAGTAATTGAGAAAGTTGGTGACAGATACCTTGATCCTCATCTTTCTAGCTGCAGGGTCATGACTGGCTATGTATGCATGGTATGCCTTCCCGACCTCGTCGCTGCCCACGAGCTCGAACTTAGGGGCGCCGCTAAGAGTGAAAGGTATGCCGCAATCAGCAGCAATCAGCTTCAGTCTGACGTCGATGACCAGTGAAGGCCAACTCCTCCAAAGACAATTCGAATTTCTCCTGGGTGAAGTCGATGTAGACAGGGGTGACCACGACTTGTCGGTCGAGCGAGAGTGCGAACGGCGGGTGGGTGACGGTGACGATCGAGGGCTGGGAGTCGGGCCTCCTGAAGAGAGGGACGGTCCTCTTGAGCTCGCTGTCTTCGCCGACCGAGGACTGAACAGCCGAGACGGTGCCGGAGACCTGGAACTCGCCTCCTCCTCCTCCTCCTCCTTGGAGCGTGAGCTCGATCATGTTGACGACGGAGGGGGAGAAGGCGGTCATGTGGACGGTGAGGGCGCGATCGTCGCCGACGGTCGCGGAGACCTGAAACGGCTTGTTAGATTCAAGCTTGAAGTGGAGAGGGACAACTTTCTGGATGAGAGGACGAGATCGATCTGATTCTCTGTACTCGTGGAGATCGACGTAGAGGAGCTCTGGAGCGCTCCCGCGCACGGAGTAACGCGGACCGCAGAGGGTGAGTTCAGCCCCGATCGGCGACAGCGACACCGTCTCGGCCTCCTCGGCGGTCCGGTGGTACAAGGTGAAGGCCTTGCCGTATAGACAGCCGGTGATGTGGATGTCGCCGTAGATCCGGCGGCGGCGGCGGTCTCCTCCGATCTTGAGCCTCGCCGTCTCGACGCTCAGCAGGAAATCAGACCAGTAGTCCAAAATCATGCAGTCGTCGTCGGGATCGGAGTCTCCTGGGGTGTCGGACCAGTTGGGAAGGTCGATCTCCTCTTCCCTGCTCATTGTCTAGGGTTTGGGTTTTCTCGATTTCGCGGCGTCGTTTTGGAACACGTTAAATTCTTATTGCTTCATTTTCTTTATTGCTTGTGCGTATATTCTTATTCTTTAGCTATCACACCGTAGGTCCATGAATTAGCGGTTCAGTGATGTGGTTGAGTTTCAATTCATCATATTCATACGGATATTCAGATAACATATATTATAAGGATAATCTCAGCTAGCTACAGCTAGTTTGACGTCAATCTCACATAACTACAGCTAGTTTATTTTTTCACTTAAAAATTCAGCTAGTTTAGGTAAATATCATCTAACCACATTTTCCGTCAGTTTTAACTTAACACCGTCCGTTTTCGTTGCAAAATGGCCAAAATGCCCCTGAGAGTTATTCAAAAGGATAATCTAAGCTAACTACAGCTAGTTTGACACTATTCTCACATAACTACAACTAGTTTACATTCAAAATAAAAAATAAAATAATATTCTGAAACTTTCGTCTCTTTGGAATATATTATTAATATTATTTTAATTAATCATTTTATTATTATTATTATATAATTTAATATAGAACTGGTCTAATTAAATAAACCATAAATCAATTCTGGTTTATTTCTAGTACAAGTAGAACCAGCTGGAGGGGTATTTTTGTCTTTTTGGAAAAAAAATTAAACTACATAAATGTAATTAGCGTATCTTATTTTGAACTTTTTATCATAGCATGGGCAAACTGCAAATCGCACCAGACTAGTATGGGCAAATTGTAATTAACCCAAAAATAAACTAGTTGTAGTTATATGAGAATGGCGTCAAACTAGCTGTAGCTAGCTGAGATTATCCCTTTAAATAACTCCCAGGGGCATTTTGGTCATTTTGCAACGAAAACGGACGGTGTTAAGTTAAAACTGACGGAAAATGTAGCTAGGTGATATTTACCAAAACTAGATAGGTTTCCAATTGAAAAAATAAACTAATTGTAGTTATGTGAGAATGACGTCAAACTAGCTGTAGGTAGGTGAGATTATCCCTATATTATAATAAACAACTTGCGTGTTAAGTTCTTGTTGGTCAAGTTAGAGTGACGCCGTTTCGCTTGCGTGTTAAGTTCTTATTGGTCAAGTCATAACTTAGGTGTCAGCTTTTGATTGGTTATGGATTATGTATGAGTCAATTTCTCACATTATAAGTATATATTGGTTTTCTCTACATACTACTTAACCTTTCATTTTTCTTTTAAGCAAACCAATGTATTCTAATACTTACAAGAAGAATTTCCAAGCATTAATACAAACATCACAAGGGTAATATAAATACCCCGATGACTCGTTTCTTGGTAAAATTCACTTGGAGTTTTTACGACTTTAAACGCAATTATCCTCAAGTTCACATAATTTCAGACCGAATAATGCACACACCAACACTCCCAACATGATAAACAACCTAATCACAACACACTAAACGACACAAACAAGCCCAAATAGACAAACAACACACACCCCAAACGAAAAAAAATGGCCTCAACCGAGCCTCTGCCAGCAGCGGCTTCTGCTCGAATGATCTAATCACCTAACGAGAATCGGAGAAACCTCCACATAGCACCACCTCCTCCACCTCCCCGCCGAGCTTCACGTGAAACCCTCCATCGCCCACATCCTTCTCCTATCTGAAACCATATCCTCAAAACCTCGCTGGCCCAACCACTCTCCAAACCGCGCCTACTCACCACCAATGTCGACACTCAAACTGGAGACAAACCCGAGCCAAAGAACATACCTAGAAAGTGACAAGATTTGAAATCTCACTCTTCCCCAACGCTACTCTTCACCCTTGGTCACTCAAAATATCAAAACACCGAAACCAAGCCAGATATGAAGAGAAAACTCCGGATAGAGCTCCCTCTCCGAAATATAATTTATTTGATTGATATATAAGTACTGTCTAACTATGGGTCATATTATTTGATTTTATTATGTAAAGGACAGGTCCCACAAATCTTAGGTAATTAAGTTATTTGGTTTTGTTATAAACATGCCTACATATAAACAATATTAAAAAGTTCGAATTGGCCACTAAATATATTGATTAATGCCATCATACCGAACATTCATTTTATCATCAATACCATTGTACAAAACATACATTAATGATTATATCTTCATACTATTTAAAAACATTGCCAACTATTTTCTCTCGGGAACAATATAGAAGGTGGTAGAATTAGATTTCCCGACATATGAAATAATCATTCGTTATCGTGATGATTGTGGCACGTTCCTCCTGATTTGGTCATCGTCTCGCTCCTTCCTTGCGTTCTTGCTATGGGAAACAACACTTTGTAAGTCTAAATATACACTTCTTTTTTCTTTTTTTCTTCAGTACCCTGAATCATATTTTTAGAAAATTAATTCTTGAAATTTTAAAATATTTAAAACATTTCTGAAATTGAATCAAAATTACATATGGTCTAATTGAGAAAAACGGTCCAACTTTTAAAGAGTGTAAAAAAATGAAACTACCATCAACTATTCATCAAATTTTCAGTTGAATGTCACACTTTCAATTATTATTATTTTTCTCTCTCTTTGATTTTAACCTCCCTCAACCTCTACTTCGTCCTCTTTTTCGCCGCTCCCGAACGCCACATCACCGTCTACAACCCATTCACCTAAACCCCTCCTCGACACCTTCAACATCAATAACGCCCCCTCCTCTAACTCCGTCAAGACTCAATCCATATTGTGTCATTTTCACCGGAAAACCGTTTCTCGAGGGTCGCCGGAGCGATGGCTTGGGAACCCAACTCTCATAGATGTCGTCGATGTTGCGGGGAGGAATGGTTCATCCCATGGCGTCGCCGACCACGTAAATCACCTTCTCCCTCCGGCTCAAAAATTGATTTTTATTGGGTTCGGATCAAAAATTGTTTTTTATTTGGTTTGGATCGCCCCTTGATCTGGTGATCCCGACTCTGGCGATGTCTCAAGCGCCGACACCAACTCCGGTCACTCCCTCGCCCTCGCAGACACCCACCGCCGCCGACCATAACCACCACCACCACTCCAGCCACCTCCACCGGTCCTGCGTCGTTGTCTCCGTCAGGTGCGAGGTCCACCACGCCCGCCTCTAGCTCGGCTACTTCTGTTGGCGTCGCCGAAGTCTTCAAGGAGGAGGAGGGGGAGGAGGAGAGGAGGGAGGTGGAGAGAGATGAGAGGAGAGAGTTAAGGGGCATGTTTGAAAATTTGTAGTTGATATAAGTGCATTTTGTTATTTTCAAAAATTAAAATTAGACCACATGCATGAACGTACTTCGGGGCAATCGGTCAACCCAGGCATGTCATCAGTGATCAGTGCAATTCTCGCCCAATACTTCTCCTTACATCACGAGCACGGTGACACAATTACTCAGGTTTAGTAGGAGCTTGGATCGACTGTTACATCACGAGGTCGGTTATTCAATAAGAACCGAACTGATTTTCATAGCCACGTGCTCATCCACCAATCGTTCAACCACGTATATATAGTTATCTTTAAATGTTATTTTGTGCAAATTATATTTGAATATTTCTATTGTATTGTAACAATTAAATTTTAATATTGAGTTCCAAACTTTTTCTCCCGTAGTAGTTTCAGGGTTGATTCTCATACACTAAGAATTGAGAGGTGAAGTGAGTTTAGATCGATTTAGAAATGTGTTTGTCCATAACTCACTCCACCCAAAACCTTGAACTAGGGATGGCAAAACCCTTTAAATCTAACGGAACCCGATAATCCTGATATAAAATTAGAACATTGCATCCTTCCTTAACCCATGACGTTGTCATTTCACATAGAGAGTAAAAGACTCAAAATCTAATAAAAACCAAATATATTCAATCTAACAAAATACGAGATGCGGATCACTGAATCTGTAACAAACATATCCCGTTTTCATTCCTACAAAATTTCTGACAAAATTAATTTTTTTGTTACGATAAAATTTATTAAATATATATTGGGAAAAATTATTTTCACTGTTACACAATGTTGGTTAGAGCTCAATGATTACAAAAAAATTTTGGTTTAAATTTAGTCGGACTCGAACAAATTTAACAAAATTATATGTTGGGGTTGGAGTTAAAAAAATTAGTAACATCTTTATGGCGCGTGTAGAGTAGAGGTGTGCCTCTTGTCTTATTTGTCACAGTCGCAGGTTGGAAAGTTGTCGCAGGTTGG
Organism: Geranium rotundifolium; assembly: GCA_963920655.1. Lineage (NCBI taxonomy): Eukaryota > Viridiplantae > Streptophyta > Magnoliopsida > Geraniales > Geraniaceae > Geranium > Geranium rotundifolium. The sequence goes on along the minus strand of OY987317.1, from coordinate 979,205 downwards.
ATAACATTTCCTCCCAAAAATTTGAAAACTACTTACCGAAAATCTTTTTGAGATCAAGGTGAACAATAATTACAGACTTGGTGCAACATAAAGATACTTCGAAACGAAGTAAGGATAAAATTCTAACTTTATAGAGAAAACAGACTAAATTCAAGTAATTAACTTAAATTTATAATAATGATGATCATCCCTACCCAAAGCTAAAACTTATATAGGACTAAAAATCCAAAACTAATAGTAAACCTAAACCAATAAAACTAATCAATTCAAACTAATTAGAATTAGTAAACCTAACTTAAATTTATAATAATGATGATCATCCCTACACAGGCTAAAACTTATATAGGACTAAAAATCCAAAACTAATAGTAAACCTAAACCAATAAAACTAATCAATTCAAACTAATTAGAATTAGGAAACCTAACTTGCTAGGAAAACATAAAATTATCCAAAATCTAATGTATTTAAGAATACTAATTGGGATTGTTCTGCATCAATTCTCCGACACTTGAAAAAAAAAGTGTCTCGAGTTTTCTGGATCTAAAAAGAACTCATCTGGTGGATGGTGTTTCTAATAAACTTCCATAAGATTTTGGGTAAAATCTCTACTTGCTACATAGCAGTGGGTGATGATGTTTTCGCGGGTATATATGTTGCATTTTGAATTAATTTTTTTGTTGGTCTAATATAAATAATAACAATTATTATTATTATATGTTGATGTTATTGAAGGTAGGTTGAAGAAGATTTGGATTTGGATATAGCTATGGTTCTGGGTGATGATGTTGTCGGGGGTATATATGTTGCATTTTGAATTAATTTTTTAGTTACGATAAAATTTACTAAATATATGTTTGGAAAAATTATTTCCACTGTTACACAATGTTGGTTAGAGCTCAATGATTAAACAATTATTTGCTTTAAATTTAGTCAGACTCAAACAAATTTAATAAATTTATATATGTTGGGGTTGGAGTTAAAAAAAGTTGGTAACATCTTTATGGCGTGTGTAGACTTGGTGCAACATAAAGATACTTCGGAACGAAGTAAAGATAAAATTCTAACTTTATTAAGAAAACACACTAAATTCAAGTTATTAACTCAAATTTATAATAAAGATGATCATCCATACACAAGCTAAAACTTATATTGGACTAAAAATCCAAAACTAACTCAAACTAGTAAACCTAAACCAATAAAACTAATCAATCCAAACTAATTAGAATTAGTAAACCTAACTTGATAGAAAAGTCTAAAATTATCCAAAATCTAATTTAGTTAAGAATACTAATTGGGATTGTCCTGCATTAATTCTCCGATACTTGAAAAAAAAACTGTCCCGAGTTTTCTGGATCTAAAAAGAACTCATTTGGTGGATGGTGTTTCTTATAAACTTCCATAAGATTTTAGGTAAAATCTCTACTTGCTACATAGCTGTGGGTGATGATGTTTTCGCGGGTATATATGTTGCATTTTGAATTAATTTTTTTGTTACGATAAAATTTACTAAATATATGTTTGGAAAAATTATTTTCACTGTTACACAATGTTGGTTAGAGCTCAATGATTAAAAAATTATTTGGTTTAAATTTAGTCGGACTCGAACAAATTTAACAAAGTTATATATGTTGGGTTCGGAGTTAAAAAAAATTAGTAACATCTTTATGGCGCGTGTAGAGTAGAGGTGTGCCTCTTGTCTTGTTTGTCGCAGTCGCAGGTTGGAAAGCTGTCTCCTTGGGATCTGTGTATAAATTTGAGCTATTCGAACCAAGGGCAGTGTAGGAATTATAAAATAATCCAATCACATGCAAATCATGTGAAGAGTGCGATTTGTATGTACTGTACATACCCTACTTCTGTGTTAAAAATGTTGAGATATGATAGGGTTGAGGTTGACTACGGGAGAGAGAAGAAATGGCTTTTAAAAAATAGGATTGGACTGATTCATCAAACAGACCCACCAGATATTCTCGTGCCTCCGCTCCTCTTTGTCCATTCTCTCGCATTCACTAAATATTTATAAATTAAAGTACAAGTCGAGTATGTGAGCGGGTGCGGGGCGACCTATCCCGAACTAACCCGTACCCAATACAATTTTAAAAATAAAAATATATATATATATATATATATATATATATAATCAATTTTTATATGTTGATTTGCTTAATTTGTTGGTTGGTGAATGAGTATCTTTACTTTTGAGTTTAGCATAAACTATAAAATAAAGATAATTAGATTTAATCTGAGCCAGCTTTCCCTCCTAATAAAGTGAGTTATTGAAATTACCGTCTTACCCTAATTTGCTAATTAAGTGACAAGAACATTGCATGTATATTGTATCTTCCCCCACAGAGAGCAATAGAGCAGAGCTGAAGTTGAGAGAAGTGGCCGACCTTGAGAGAGACGAAATCTTTGAGCATCAAAACTTAAAAGCTCTCTCCTTTTCTCCATTGCAAGCTCATATCAGAGGTAATGTCTCTACCTATTCTTGTGGGTATTTATTTTGCTGGAGAAGATTTTGGTCCTTGACTTCTTGGAAATGTTCTTATTTATAGTTGATTTTCATTCTAATGAGTATACATTTGATGTTAGTACTCATACTGATATTTATGTGTTTTTACATTAATTATATCTTCGTTTATTGTCTTTTTAGATTTTGCTGGTCTAATATAAATAATTATTATTATTATATGTTGATGTTATTGAATGTAGGTTGAAGAAGATTTGGATTTGGATATGGCTATGGATGTGGGTGATGATGTTGTCGCGGGTATATATGTTGCATTTTGAATTAATTTTTTTGTTACGATAAAATTTATTAAATATATGTTTGGAAAAATTATTTTCACTCTTACACAATGTTGGTTAGAGCTCAATGATTACAAAAAATTTTGGTTTAAATTTAGTCGGACTCTAACAAATTTAACAAAATTATATATGTTGGGGTTGGAGTTAAAAAAAATTAGTAACATCTTTATGGCGCGTGTAGAGTAGAGGGGTGCCTCTTGTCTTGTTTGTCACAGTCGCAGGTTGGAAAGTTGTCGCAGGTCGGAAAATATTTCCTCCCAAAAATTTTAAAACTACTTATCGAAAATCTTTTTGAGATCAAGGTGGACAATAATTACAGATTTGGTGCAGCATAAAGATACTTCGAAATGAAGTAAGGATAAAATTCTAACTTTATAGAGAAAACACACTAAATTCAAGTAATTAACTCAAATTTATAATAATGATGATTATAGGAAACCTAACTTGATAGGAAAATCTAAAATTATCCCAAGTCTCGATACTAATTGGGATTGTCATGCATCAATTCTTCGACACTTGAAAAAAAAATTGTCTCGAGTTTTCTGGATCTAAAAAGAAATCATCTTGTGGATTGTGTTTCTAATAAACTTCCATAAGATTTTGGGTAAAATCTCTACTTGCTACATAGCTGTGGGTGATGATGTTTTCGCGGGTATATATGTTGCATTTTGAATTAATTTTTTTGTTGGTCTAATATAAATAATAGTTATTATTATATGTTGATGTTATTGAAGGTAGGTTGAAGAAGATTTGGATTTGGATATGGCTATGGTTGTGGGTGATGATGTTGTCGCTGGTATATATGTTGCATTTTGAATTAATTTTTTTGTTACGATAAAATTTACTAAATATATGTTTGGAAAAATTATTTTCACTATTACACAATGTTGGTTAGAGCTCAATGATTAAAAAATTATTTGGTTTAAATTTAGTCGGACTCGAACAAATTTAATAAAGTTATACATGTTGGGGTTGGAGTTAAAAAAAGTTAGTAACATCTTTATGGCGCGTGTAAACTTGGTGCAACATAAAGATACTTCAGAACGAAGTAAAGATAAAATTTTAACTTTATTGAGAAAACACACTAAATTCAAGTAATTAACTCAAATTTATAATAAAGATTATCATCCCTACACAAGCTAAAACTTATATAGGACTAAAAATCCAAAACTAACTCAAACTAGTAAACCTAAACCAATAAAACTAATCAATCCACACTAATTAGAATTAGGAACCCTAACTTGATAGAAAACCCTAAAATTATCCAAAATCTATTATATTTAAGAATACTAATTGAGATTGTCCTGCATCAATTCTCCGATACTTGAAAAAAAAATTGTCCCGAGTTTTCTGTATCTAAAAAGAACTCATCTGGTGGATGGTGTTTCTTATAAACTTCCATAAGATTTTGGGTAAAATCTCTACTTGCTACATAGCTGTGGGTGATGATGTTTTCGCGGGTATATATGTTGCATTTTGAATTAATTTTTTTGTTACGATAAAATTTACTAAATATATGTTTGGAAAAATTATTTTCACTATTACACAATGTTGGTTAGAGCTCAATGATTAAAAAATTATTTGGTTTAAATTTAGTCGGACTCGAACAAATTTAACAAAGTTATATATGTTGGGGTTGGAGTTAAAAAAAAGTTAGTATCATCTTTATGGCGCGTGTAGACTTGGTGCAACATAAAGATATTTCGAAACGAAGTAAAGATAAAATTCTAATTTTATAGAGAAAACACACTAAATTCAAGTAATTAACTCAAATTTATAATAACAATGATCATCCCTACACAAGCTAAAACTAGGACTAAAAATCCAAAACTAACTCAAACTAGTAAACCTAAACTAATAAAACTAATCAATTCAAATTAATTAGAATTAGGAAACCTAACTTAATAGGAAAACCTAAAATTATCCAAAATCTAATATATTTAAGAATACTAATTGGGATTGTCATGCATCAATTCTCCAACACTTAAAAAAAAAATTGTTCCGAGTTTTCTGGATCTAAAAAGAACTCATCTGGTGGATGGTGTTTCTTATAAACTTCCATAAGATTTTGGGTAAAATCTCTACTTGCTACATAGTCGTCATAGAGTGTGTGTTTCTCCTTGTGAAGCAACATCATTGCTATTTTCTCAAATTTTGTATCCATCTCCTTTATGCAGATCTTGTGTCAAAACGATATCTATTGCTTCTCTTGTGATTGTTTTCTCACTTGCTCCAATAGGTATAGTAGCAGGAATGTCTCTAACCTTAAAATGTTGACTCATTGATGTCTCTCTCTTTTCGCCAAAGGGAGGTGTCAACCACCATATTCAAGAACAATAATTATTGTAGAAAATTATGTGCATGTTGCTAAAAGTAAAGATCGCTTTAAAAAAATCACTTTTGGAGTCAATTTATAAGAAGTAATGTGTTTGAGTTTATTTTGGATTCAATTTATATGAAGTAATGTGTTTGAGTTTATTTTGGATTCAATTTATATGAAGTAATGTGTTTGAGTTCAGTTGATTAAGTTCAAAGTATTCTTAGATTTAATTTCTAGACTTTAAGTGGCTCGTATGACTGTTCGTGATCTCATCTATCGACCAAATTGAGTTGTTTTTGGATTCTGCATGTTTTTATACATGTGAACATGTCAAGTATATATATGAGCTTTGTAATTTACGTAATAAGTCTTGATTGAAAATTTGAATCCTTAACTATTTAATAATGGTGTATTGTTAAGAAAAATAAATTAGAGAAATAAAATAAAGGGGAAATTGTATGTCACTGCAATGAACTACACAAGATTAAAATATTAATACAGTCAATTTGAAAATGTATCAAGTCACCACAGTAAAAAAATTCGAGCTTGAAACCGGTCAATTTGAAGTTTTCCCACGCATGACGAGAGTATCATGTAAGCCGTTCATAATTGAAAGCATTGGTTCAAACACAAGACTGTCTCATTTAAGATGCCTCTTGAACAAAACAAAACTCAAGCCTATGAATGATTTGGAATGTTTTTCATAAAATTGCTTGAGCACATCCCTGAAATAATATATTTCATAACAAAAGATTCTAGTTTGAAAGATTTTTTTTTTGTTTATATGCCCCGTCAAGTGTTCCAAGAGTATAGTTGCACACTGGTATAGCTTATGGACAGCTAGGATTAATGCATTCGGCAGTAATGTGATGCATAATGCATTAATTGATGTTTTCTGTTCTCTATCTCTCAAAGCTCTTGTGCTATTATTATGTGATTGCTTCATACTTTATTATATTTCTACACTTGCTTCATGAAATGTGGGCGAAGGCGATGCTTCCAGCATTGAGCTCGTCAAACCTGCATTATAGAAAGGCGGTGATAAATTGCGTGTTTTACACTTTACCGTAACATGGATGGAAAAAATCTGATTTTTTTTAATAAAAACCGAAAACACCCCTGAATTTATTTGAAATTAATTCAACTGATTTGACTTGGACCGAAAACATACCAGAACTAATTTCTGGTCTACGAAATTGGATAGGTTCGATATTAAATTACATAATAATAATAATTAAGTAATTAATTATATATTGAAACTTTCGAATGTCATAATTCTCTCATATGAGCTCAGTTTCGAGCTCGTATTATATCAAATCGAAAAGAATTGGAAGATCAACAACTTTAAAAATATATAATTAATTATATTTTTTTTATAATTAGATCTGGATGACATTAATAACTATACATTTGAAATAAAAAAATAATAATATAAATGATTAATTAATAATATATTGGAACTTTCGAATGTCATAACTCTCTCATACGAGCTCTGTTTCGGCTCGTAACATATCAAATCGAAGAGAATCAGAAGACAAACAACTTCAAAAAAATTGTCAATATATTATTAATAATTAATTATATAATTTTTTTAATAATTAGATTCGGATGACATTAATAACTATACATTTGAAATAATAATAATAATAATAATAATAATAATAATAATAATAATAATAATGATTAAAATAATATTAATAATATACTGAAACTTTCAAATGTAATATCTCTCTCATACGAGCTCCGTTTCGAGCTTATAGTATAACAAATCGAAGAGAATCATAAGAATAAATAATTTTAAAGAAAGTAGTTTTGTCGATATATTATTAATAGTTATTAACACTGAAAGTTGTTAATCTTCCTATTTTCTTCGATTTGATATACTATGAGCCCGAAACAGAGCTCGTATGAGAGAGTTATATCATTCAAAAGTTTCAATATATTATTAATATTATTTTAATTAATCATTAATATTATTATTACATTATTTTTTATTTCGAAGATTTAGTTATTAATGTCATCAGAATCTAATAATTAAATTTTTATATAATTAATTATTAATAACATATAGACAAAAAAATTTGAAGTTATTTATCTTCCGATTCTCTTCGATTTGATATACTACTAGCCCAAAACGGAGCTTGTACGAGAAGGTTATGACATCCGAAAGTTTCAATATATTATTAATTACTTAATTATTATTATTATAAATTTTAATATAAATTGGTCTAATTTTTTAGACCAGAAATCAATTCTGGCTTAATTCTGGTCCAAGTCAAACTAGCTTAATTGATTTCAAATCAATTCAAGGGTATTTTTGTCTTTTTTTAAAATATATCAGATTTCCATCCAAATTCTAACGGTGTTAGGGTAAAGTGTAAAAAACCGCAATTAGCTTATCTCATTTTGAATATTTTATTATAACTGGAGCAAAATATAAAACACGCCGCTACAATATGGGTAAACAGTAATTAACCATAATTCTAACATAATTTTTAGGGTTAATTACAGTTTACTCCTACTAAAATGACCTCATTTACACATTACCCATCTAAAATAAAAACTTTACGCTTTGTCCAAACTATGATAGTTTTTTTTACACTTTGCCCCATTTTCGTTTGTTTTGACGTTAAATATAGGTCACGTGGCATCACGTGTGAAATATTTTTAAAAAAAATGACATGAATACCTTCATGGCATTTTTTCATTTAAGAAAATATATTTCCCATGTGATGTGACACGTGACCTATATTTAACGTCAAAACAAACAAAAATTGAGTAAAGTGTAAATAAACTATTTTAGTTTGGGTAAAGTGTAAAAAACTCATTTTAGCTTGGCTTAGTTATAAATTTTTTATTTTACCTGCGGTAATGTGCTTATAAAGTCATTTTAATAGGGATAAACTGTAATTGACCCTAATTTTAATTAGTGAAAGAAGCGCGTCAAAAAAATTTATATCGACACTTGCTTTGTTGTCACAATATGGAAGTAACTTAAATAGATCCGAGCAGTTTTAGGAATAGTGAGTTAGAACGCGTTACTAGAATGCATCTTTTGCATATTCTAGTAGATGTTTTGACGGAATCCTTCAAAACAGCTAGATTTCGACTTTCGGAAGACCAAGTTGGATTGAATTCCCCTAATTCAGGGCTTCTTTCCGACCGGTAAACAATAGTTCTCTGAAATTTAGAACCAAAACTGAGTTATTATTTATGTTTTAATCATATTCGGCTGTGAGGAACAGGTTCGAAACAAAAGTTACGGGCGAGAATCGCAAATAATGAAAGAGTGAAGGCTTAGTTTTGCAGTTATTTTTTTCTTCATGGCGCTGAAGGCACGTCAGCGGAAGGGCAAAAACGTAAATAAAGCGGGATATGAAAGCAAAATCTCTCACGTGGCGGAGTTATTAGAAACAGCCAATCCTCGCAGTCCACGTAATGATTTACGAAGATTAGAGATGTGCCACATCAGAGTATATAAACCTCTCCAATTCGGTTAAATATTTTTTTTGTATTCGAATTTTATCATTTCATCGCTAATTTCGAAGCTCTCTCCAATGGCGGTGATCGGAGAAGAAGAGTCGTGGCTGTGACGAAACCGACGACGATCTTCGCGGCGATGCGTTCCAATTCCAGAGCTCAAGCGCATCTGGAGAAGATTCTGCTCATAATCGAGTCCGTTCCGTCCCGAGAATCGCAAATCCACCGAAACGGAGGGTTTGTGATCGACTTGGATCTCCGATTGGGGCTTTTCGCTGAGTCCGGAGGTTCCGATTCGGCCTCGATCGGAGCGAATCGCGAGCCTGAATCGGAGGTCACGAATCTGGAAGCTCCGAGCTCTGAGATCGGTGAAAATGGAGGTCTCGATCTCGATGAGCGCGGAGGAGACGAAACGGCGTCGTTTCCGGAGAGAGGCGAGGGCTGCTTGGACCTCCTCGTCGAGGCGGCGAGGCTCGTGTCCGGAGGCTTCGGCGAGTCGGGGCCGGGCGGCGCGTGTAGAGCACGCGCCGACGGGGCGTCGCCGGCGGTGAGGACGAGGCGAGGGAGGAGCCAGGTGATTCCGTACAGGTACAGAGACTCGGTTCTCGAGCCATGGAAGCTTTCGCAGTCGGCTCTGGTTTCGGCGAAACGCAGGTCGAGGAGGTGAAGGAGGAGGACAAGACGACGTCGTTTGAGACAGAGAGAGTCCATCGTTTCGTCGTGGATTGGCGTTTCAGGTAAGTAAATGCAAGGTAGGTGACACTGTGACAGTGACCGTGTTTTTTTTCTCTTATTTTATTTTATTTAATTTGGAGTGTGTAGAGAGTTTATGTTAAATTATGTTATCTAGAATTAATCCTGTTAATTAATAATAATAATAATAATAATAATAATAATAATAATAATGTAACATATTATAGTCTGAATATATAACAATTTGAATATATACGAGAAAGAGTAGAGAATAGAACTTTAAAATATGGTAGGAGACAAGGTAAAGACGAGGTGGTGCTTCTCATCATTAGTGCTCATATATTCGATGACACGATATTGCTATTACAAAGCCTCGTGATCTTCTTAGATCGGGCAGTCAACAGCAAAACGACATGTCGTACTGATAACAAGTGTCAAAAACTTGCTTTGTTGTGTCAATACGGCAATCACACCAGGTTGGGTCGGGGCACTTTAGACTAAAAATTGGTCCAAAACCGAGATTCAAGCAGAATTGAGCTGAAAAAACAAGAATCGTGGATAATGGGCCGATTTGATTTTGAGTTGTTGATATCCGGCTCGGGTCCAGTTACTATAGTGCAAAATCGCCGGTTAATCAGCTCGAATTCAAATATGTTCATCATTAAACTTTATATTTTGATTCAGTTGTAAGAAGCATCTCTTTCTATCAATATGTTTTATGACTGATCATTTAAAGCTTTGGCTTAGAAATCAAGTTTAATTTTCATAATTGAAAACTAACTGTTTCAATCATTTTTCACGTAGAATCGAGAAATTTGGTTCAGACCGGTTGTGACTGGTTTCGGATTCCGAAACCGTGTCCTTCCCTAAAAAGAACAATATCGAATATAGTGTAGTCAAAATAATTGAAATATAAACGTATAATATACGGACAAAAGAGTGCAACATGAATAATAAATACACAAACAATCAAACCGAAAGATAAATGTAATCGGTTTGATTATGTTAATAAAAAAATTTAAGATGGCATTTGGATTATAGCGAAAATAACTTGTAAGGATCACATCATAAAAGTTTCGACGACGAGTGATGATAACGTGAGTTCCGGTAAATCTTTTGATCCTCTAGTTCGCAGAGTTATTTTATTTTTCGTATAGATGATAACAGGACGAGTTTTGTAATTTTTTTCCTTACTGATCAAATAAGAGATTTGTTTTGTTTTAAACGTCCACAATTCAAATGTATAGCCTCCTGTAATATGTATGTGTTTGATTTGCACACGAAGATTTTGTCACAAAAACACGTACTATAGAGATGTAATGAACAGACCGGCTCAAATCAGTATTATTTATTGGGGCTTAAAATTGAAATTTAAAACAACACTTTTGTTTATTGTAAAAATAAAAAAGGTATACACTAAGACTTCTATTTTCATACCTAAATCTTTAATTTCAAGTCTTTTAAAATAAAATTTGCTTATATTATTGAGAGATTTGGGCCCAAAGCACTTGTTTGAACTACCTTACCATAGAGTCGAGTCTCGTAATGAAGTGATAGTTACATAGTAACAAGTTCGAGCTTCAACATATAATCATAAATTGTGTGACTTTTCATGTGAATCAAGTTTCAACAGAATAGTATAGTTAGATTAATTTATTCAGCATTCTATTTGTGTTCTATTGTTTCGTGTCAATTCTTTGACGGCTACAGATGACAGATCACTTCAAATTTGACGGGACTCGATGTCCTCACAAGACTGGACTGGAAATTTTCTTTGGGTTTGGGTCGAGGAAAAGCTCGTTCCGTACCCAAATTCCAATTTTAATATTTAAATCGAAAATAATATTTTTGACAATGTAAGAATATTCAATTGGATTCATCAATTTATGTGAATTATTTCTATTTTTATTTAATTTATCTTGTTATAATAATGCATTTCATTTATACTCATCATTTGAAATTGGAATAACAATAATATATTATTTTAATACATGAAATTATTCGTATAATTATTGGGCTGACATTGCATGAATAGTGGGCTCATAAACTGTTGGGCCAATCCACACATGTACTCTTTAAGTTTAACGTATAAGCCCAACTCATTGTGTAAGATTAAATATAATGTCTATAAATCGGACTTATTTATTATTTATTCACACATGCAATCATCAATAATTAATGTGATAATTATTGTTTTTTGTACATAACATTCGCTATTGATTATGGGTCCTGGGAATTAATTATTGTTGACCCTTCATTGATTCTAATGAACAACCACTAATATACGGCACCAATACCCCAAATATATAAAACTCTATAATCATGCCTAATTACGTAATAATAATAGTGATCCTATTTTTTCTTCGAAAATGAAAGATTTATTATAAATACGTCAGCCGTAGCTACCGTGTAATTTTGGAAAAATAACAAACTATTAATAAAGATAATTAAGGAAGAATATAATTATGTTTGAAAAGTTGATACACGTGATGGTTTTTAATTAGTAATTGAAAACTAATATCAACGAGTGTTTGTTACGAAACTTCAACTTAAATGAATAAAAATAATCAAATCAAATCACATAACCTCCAAAATTTGAATGATGCATGTGGGTTTCGGGTAGGGTTCTCCATTTTAATCATAAAATCACGATCGAATCGAAAATCAGACCGAATCAAACTCAAAAAATTGAAAATCATAAATAATAGTTTGGTTGCAGTTCAGTATGTAAATAAATCAAATAATTTTGGTTTGATTTTGGTTTATAAAATTTAGAACTAGAGGTTAACCATAAAAATTGAACCATAATTGATCATACAAGTGACAATTCCGTGGACGTCCACGTCTACCTACGTCTTCTTCCTACCACAAAATTAGAGTATTTTTTTATATCTTGTACATATCTTAACGATAGGCTATTGACAACTTGCTTCAGAAAGAAATTGATAAAAAATTAAATATAACTTCTTTTCTACTTATGTTTTAAATTTATGGTTTAGTATTATTTTGCTGAATTTTAATTTTTGGTGGATCGTATCGTTGGATTTGGTATTACGTTATATCAAAGATACGCAAATCTTTTTTATCATTACAAAGTGACCAAATAGTAGGGTCTTGAAGCCCTATTCAATTGCTTCTTAATTGTTGTTTTAGCCATTTAAAATTAACGTCTATTCATATTTTTAATTAATAACAAGTAGTTAAATGAATAAAAGAATTAGTCTAAATAAAATATAGGGATAATGACACTTTGTTACACGTAACTATAGCGAAATGACAGTTTCATACCCTAACTAATGAACTCTCCTTTTTAATACTCTGACAATTTTTTTGTGACAACTTATGCTAAAATTACTAGAATACCCCTATTTTAAGAAATTTAAATGACTATAATACCCTTGAATTTGATTTTAAATTTGAGAGTATAATTGTAATAGCATCTTAAACATAAACCAAATTGAATCAGAAATAACCCAAATTGAATCGGTTCAATAATGGTTTCTTGAACCAGGGGTAGTTTAGGTATTTAACAAATTTAGAGGTGGGTTGTCACAAAAAAATTGTTTGGTACTAAAAAAGAGAACTCATTAGTTAGGGTATGAAACTGTCATTTCGACATAGTTAGGTGTAACAAAGCGTCATTATTCCTAAAATATATAAAACCAACATCAATCTCGAATGACAGATTGAGCCTAAATTGCATACCTAAATATTTGATTTATAAATATCGGTTGGTTCGATTTAAACCAAAAATCGAACCACTTTTTACTTGTTAACAACCCATCATTTAATTAAATTCGGTTTTGATTATGGTTTTAAAAATTATAAAACTAAAAAATGTGGTTTGGTTTGAACATAAGCTATTTGGTTCGGTTAACTGACCATGAATAGCCCTAGTTTGGGGTCACAATATTGTGACCCCAAACTAGGGCTATTCATGGTAATTCATAATTTGAAGTAATAGTATATAGCTTGAATAAAATTAAAATTAATTTTAATTTTATTCAAGCTATATACTATTTTTGGGGTTTGGTTGGTTAAAAGTCTCATTTGATTGAATCCCACATTGAAAGAATTGAAAATGTTTTTTGGGTTTAAATTGTTTTGCTCTCTTCTGTGGTTTGTGTGGGTCTAATAAGGGGTAACCTGAGGCTTGGGCCAAACCCACACGCGCGCCGCCGCTGCCGTCTGGCTCGGCTCGGCTCGGGCTGGGTTTTGGTAGAGCAGAGCTGGTTTAATGTGTCATTATGTGTGAGTTTAATTCATTTCCCCTCAGATATTTCTATAAATAGTGAGGGGTGTCTCCCCATTTTGACACACAGAATACTTGCTGCCAAAAATATCCATTGCTGACTTGCTGCCAAAATAATTCTCGAAAATTTTTCCCGTTTATCTTCCTTCGTCTTTCTTCGATTGCACAATCTGACGGTCTTCAGACTGTTGTTTGTTCAATCGCCGGAAATTCTTTGGTAAGATTGGTTTTTCTCCTGGACAAAAGTCTATATTGTTCCAGCCTCGGCTATGCGAGTGGGCTCACATCTGAGGGACAACCGTGTTAACCTCGAAAGCAACCGGATTTGATCACCACCATGGTCCACCCGGAATAATTGCTCTCAAGTCAGTGACCTCCTTACCACGGCGCGGTTTTTATTTATTCATCTTCTTCTGCCCTGTATCAGATATCGACAAAAAAACGATTTGAATACGGTGATGCGTGCCACGTCATTTCGGGAATCTTATTCCAACAACTATTACCACACATATATCAATTATTAGGTTTTTCGTCTTAATAAATCAATCTATATTCAAAAACAAATTATTTTTAAAATACACAATCAGTATCACGAGTTTCAAAACTCAAAGTGTTTACGATTAAATAAATAAAAAGACTCGAAGTGTTTAGTTCTTAACATATAATAACCGAAATTACAGTAATTGATGAATATGAAAACGTTAGCTCTAACCTTTTATTAGGTTTTGGTGTGATCCTACAAATTTATCGATAATATTTGGACTCACAAATGCTTAAAAAAAAATTGTTAACTTGTATTCATATTAACCAATACTTTTACTTATTGATAAAAATAATCCAACCAAACTAATTTCATTTAAACTAAAAAAAAGCCGATCACTTTGTATTTGATTACATTACATATTAATAAACAATGTAATTTTATTGTTTAACGATAATAACTCGTCTTGTTTAAAAGTCAATTTGATATATGTTGAAATCTTTTTAATGGTGTAAATTAATTGTGGTGTTAGAAACTTGAAAACAGACAACACGAGTAACACGACAAGTGTACAAGCAGACGAAGTGGAGTTGTCATAGGATGTTTGGGTTTTAAGTGTAGAACTTAACATGAATGGACCTCCACGAGTCACTAACACCAACTCACTACAATCCCATATTTGTATAATCCAAATTATTATGTCTTTTTCATGACCCATCCCACAACTTGCCACTAAATTACTGGTCGACCCATTATCTATTTATACTCAAATCAGTCAATCATACAAACAGTCGACTAAGCATGCAGTCCAAGAATTAGTCGAGAACGGACTGAGTTGGTTAGAGATTTTTAGAATATTAACTGACCACGTTAATAATAGTTTTGAAATATACATTTGAATCGAGATTAAATTTATGTAACTAAACGTTTCTGTTTTAAAGTTCGAGAGTTCGAATTAATGATACGTTTCTGTTTAAGAGTTTGAGAGTTCAGTTTACGTGTGTATATATATATATATATATACACACACATTTGGGATATATACAAAATCTAAATAGATTAATTCTCATGCAGTACAATAGTAAGGATTCCATTTATCATGCTCATGAATTATGTACCAAATGATGGTAAAATATTACTGGTTCAAAAAAATTAAAAATTTGGTCCAATTTAATTTATCAAGCCAGATTTGAAATGGTTCAAATTTAGTTTTAGATTTGAGAGCATAATTGTAATTGCATCTTAAATATAAACAAAATTGAACAAAAGATAAACAAAATTGAATTAATTCAATTTTTTATTTCTTAAACCAATGGTAGTTTAGGTATTTTAGACATTTTAGAGATAGGTTGTCACAAAAAAATTGTCAGGGAACTAAAAAAGAGACTAAAATTCACACACACACACATATATATACACACACATATACATTTGGGATATGTACAAAATCTAAATACATTAATTTTCATGCAGTATACTGTATAAATTTACGCCATATTTTGATGAGTATAAATTTATAAGAGCGCGACATGTAGCGCCGTGCATATTAACGCGGTGTTAGGGTGAATATATGAAATTTAATTCAATATATTTAATTTAATATGATACTTAAAAAATTAATGTTAACTTCTCACTTAATTGAACGTAACTAAACTCAATATTATATCCATGTCAAATTGAACGTGTTGTACCACTTTATATGGTGAGATATTGAAAGTATTTAATGTGTTGTTGTGTGCTTATGAAATAAACTAATTGAGTCACTAACACATGAAAGTGATGGCCCATCAAAATTAAAAAATGTATTAATCACATTGAAGAATATTCTTAGGTTAGTAGCAAATTGGCCTTTGAATTGGGACCAAAAGCTAGTGCAATGCACCTACCTAAATTGAAGACCAAGAAGCAACAAAAACAAAATGCTATATAGTGTAGGTCTAGCTGAAAAAATCCAATTTGGTGGACCGTCATTAATTAATTTGATATATTATTGGTCCCAATTACACTTGGAACATTAATTCAATGGATGGCACTATTTAATAACCCAAATATGTACTATTTTATTTTTATTATATTTATTATTTACTATTAATTAAACATTACATTTCTCTCGGTTACTTACTTACACGTTTGCTATTAGTGCGGAGTGTACTGCATAATTATTTATTAGCATGAATTAAGATCGGTCTAGCTATTGCTACTTATTATTATCATTTTAATTATTGACTTTGAGAAATAATTTATCATTTTACTTCTGTTGAGTTTTATTATAATATAATAATGAGAATGTCATTTATTTTGTTAAACTCGTCTAGTGATTAATTGATCGGTTCAATATATTTGATTTAAATATACAATATTATAATTAAACTAAAGTAATTGTTGTATAATTCAAGTGACATGAGTATAACTTTTATCGAATAATATATTATTATAAAAAGGTTATGAAAAGTTGAGCTTTTGAGTGATTTTTAGGGTCAAATTAATTGAAATAAAAAATTTATAAAAGGTCAATAAAAGATAAATTGACTACCTAGAATTTCACGAAGAACAACATATATATAGAACAAATAATTAGTCATGAAGTGAGAGATTTTTGGGATAAGGTTGGTGGCATAGAGAAGTCACGTCGACCTAATCAACACTGAACTATTTAGTCAATCATTTGATACACGCCGTCACTAAATAATTGGTGCTACCTTTAAAAATGTATAATGAATCTTTAGCTCACCAATTTCTGATTTAAAATAATATTTTATGAAATATTGTTTTGATTAAATTTCATAAAATTAAGTCAATCAATTGTGAATATTATTGATCCATTACATCAAATTTTAACATCACGTGCATCTATTCTCACACATATGTCGAGAATAACTATGTTGGTCGGGAATGTGATACTATTCCCGACCAACTTGGATTATTGTGGGTCAAGAAAGGTATTTTTGATCAGCCTTTTTTGACCAATTTTTCCCGACCGACATATGGTAGGGAATTAATTCCCTACTGACTTTAATGCTTTTCCCAAACAATTTAGTTGGTCGGAAAATACCTCATAACAAAAGATTCATAAAAAAATGAGGAAAAGCAAGATTTACGTGAAATTTTAATTTGATAAATTTCATTTTTGATGACGACGAATGAATTCAAAAAGTCTTTTGCATATTTCGTCTTTCATTTCTTTGATTCGAACTTATGACTCTTTGTATCGAAAACAGATCGCTGACCAGACCGTACCAAATCTCGTCTCAACCCTAAGATGATTATGTTTCGATGTCAATAGCTAATCGACATTGTTTGACTTTACTAACCATATAAATTACTGATATACTTTCTAATGTTAAGTGATTTTTTTATCATCAAACCTAAATTCTCTTACTCAAATTTCGTTCTAGAGCAAAATAATTACAAAAAACAAATGACATTTAATGATATATGCTTTTTTGTGATATTATTTGAATAATCATTTATGAATTAAGTATATATTAGATAACATAATTAAGTTATTAACCCAACACTGGAAATTTTAATTGGGTGTGGTGGCTTGTACCCTTCTCCTAGGGTTTGTGTCGTCATAATTGGGCGAAATCTCGCGGCGCTGATATCTTATGGGTGTCGACGTCTACGCGGTACTAGCGGCGACGTCAGTGTGGTGCGGCGGTAGGAGCAGAGCTCTTGTGAAGGTAGATCTGGGTCTGATGGAGGCGTGGTTGGGTGGTAGATCGGGTTTTGATGGAGGCGTGGTCAAGTGGTTTGGGGGACTGAGACGGGTGAGGCTGGAGTTGCAGATGGGTCACGCCTGGGTTGCGACGGCGGAGCATAGAGGACTGGGGGGTTTTGCTTTTGGTTAGTTGGTAGGTCGGTATTGAGAGGGAACCGCAGTTATCTGGCGTCGGTGGGCAGACTCATGAAAGCATATCAAATTAGGGGGTTCGGCATGCTCAAGATTCAATACGTGTCTTATTGGAATCGGTACTGGAAGAAAACGAGGGGCCTTGGTGTCGATGAGTTGATCCGGTTAAACCTAATAAGTTTGAAGGATTTGAATTTCACGATGATCATGTTGATCGCATGGTTGATCAAGAAATCTGGTTTAAGTCAGTCTGTAGCAAAATCACGGGGTTTCTCCATCCGTATGAGTTGGAGGTCGTAGCTCTACATGATGCTAACTGGTTTGAGTCGATTGGTCTCTGAGTTTTCAGAGATGCATGTGTAAAGCGTTTCGCAACAAGATCACGAAGTTTCTTCATCTGTATGAGTTGAAGGCTCTGACTCTACATGATGCTAAACGAGTCGAGCTGAACAACTTTGAAGAAATCGTTACCGAACGGTGTTGCGTAATATACATTATCAGAACTTTTACGTTTTGTTTTGCTCGTAATCAAATGGCTCACAAATTGACCATGTTTGTTTCAACTAACAATTGTTGAGATTATGCTGAGAGATCTGTCCCACCATCTATAACTTCAGCTGTCCAGCTTGATGTCAGGTTAGTGACTATTTAATTAATAAAATTCACATTTCCTAAAAAAAAAAAATTGGATAAGATTAAAATCAATTGTAGCATTATTAATTACATGTGACATTAACCCTTATATTTTGTACATCCTTTCTTACGGGAATTTATATATAATATGTTCAGATCTTATCCTTAAATAAACCATGGTTGATTTTTCTATCTTATCATTGAATCAACCAACACAATATTTTATTTATATAAATATATCAATTGTAAGATCCAATAGTTGAATTTATTATTGGCCCACATTCTACACAAATTAATTAACTCCGAATCTCACCTTGGAAAAATCATCAAGCCTCACACGTTTTTAATCATTTATACAACCTTTTTTTCATTAAATCACTATACATATAAATAAATTTGAACATTTGTATAAACCTTTGGTACCATATAACATTGTATCCAATAATAGTTATCTAAACTATATTGTTACTGTTTTTATAAGATAATAATGAGATTATTTACGCAAGTTGGTATTATCTAATTATTATCACATTGAAAATATATATTATAATTTATTAGTAATTTTTTGCGGCAATGCAAATCCGAATAAGAGAACTCATCACATGTGTATTGGGAAAAAACATGGTTATCAATATTTATAGGTCCACATAGCCAAGTGTCCAAGTGGGCCCCAATTTTGCCAATAATTTGCTTGATCCATCACCAGATATCAACTCCCCACAAAACGACACATGTGCCTCCCCTTACCGGATTATATCCTTTTCCTTCACCAATAATATTTCATTTTTGGCTCACCGTGATAATAATGACTATTAAATTATTAATTAATAATAATAAGTGACTCAAATTTGAACGACACTGCTATTGGGGAAAACAACAGCGGACTATTTACTCCTGAAAAAAAATAGTGAATTATTTATATGCTAAACGTGTTGACTCGTGAAACATCAAAAATTAAGTTCGAACTCGACTCGTATATTAAACGTGCATAACTGTAATAGAGGCACTTGAGACTTTACAAACGGGAAAAAGAATGAGAATTTTCGGGACATATGAATTCATTGACATTCATATGTGAATTTTCTTAGATAAACTAGTATAAGCAATTCTTTTTAGGTTATCAAGTAGCTACGGGTATTTCATCTGTTAGTATAGAAATAATAAATCACCTAAATTTGATTATGATAAATTTAAACTATACGTCTAATAAATTGAGCTTACGCGACTTGTGATTGATTTATTTACAGTGAGAAGTAGCATTTGAATTGTGTTATCGGTAAAATATCAAGAACATGGACGAATAATAAAAACTAATACTCCTCCAAAACTCGTTCTCTTTGAGTGGATTATTTAACTAGTGAAAAAACGTAATCAGATTCAGTTTCAAAACGGAATCATAGGCATTAAAAAATGTTTAAATCATTTGATCATCACCATAATCATCAAATTAAATGATACTTGATTACGGAATTAAGATTCTATCAATAATAATAGATCGTGTGGTCAAGCTCAAATGGTCCCACCCCAAATAAACAAAACGCTGTCAGCGAGTGTCGTTCCGAGAAGCTTCCCGACCGAGCCCATCGATTTAGTATCGCACGAAACGAGTCCAACGTGCCAAGAAACGACGTCGTTTTAATATCTTCACACCCACTCCGATCCTCCCACGTGTCATCTCCAATCTGTTGCGTACGTTAGAATTGGGCGGTTAAAGCCCAGATTCCAAGAATCACAGCCCACCGGTGATAGCCCGTCGCCGAACCCATCATTGTTTCTATGGGGTCCAAAACAACGACCGGTGATGGCCGGTTTTCGGTCTCTTATCTCCTCCTCTGTATAAATTGACGTGACTCTTCACTTTCTTTCCACATTATTCGCCGCCTAGCGATAACATTGCACCCTCTGCTCACAACCCCCATTCTGCTCTCGCGTTTTCCGTTTATTTACGGGCGTGCCACTCGGGTTATGAGAGCCACCGTCGACTGGGAACCTGAGAGCCCCGTTTCCTCCCCCGCTCTCGGCTTCCCCAGGCCCCGCTTCTTCCGCTACCGGCGCTTGCGGTGACCGGTCACTCATCCCCGATCGAGGTCAGAA
Organism: Geranium rotundifolium; assembly: GCA_963920655.1. Taxonomy (NCBI): domain Eukaryota; kingdom Viridiplantae; phylum Streptophyta; class Magnoliopsida; order Geraniales; family Geraniaceae; genus Geranium; species Geranium rotundifolium. The sequence goes on along the minus strand of OY987317.1, from coordinate 958,590 downwards.
TCGTAAATACACACAGCCATGCCGAGCTCGAAGAACCAGAACCGGAGGGGACGGTTGTCGCAGAAATCGTCGTCGTTTCACGGCGGAGCAACGGCGAGCTTTGCGGCGGAGAAGGAGCTGCGCCGCCCGAAGACGCTGCCGGATCTGCTCTCGTTCAGGGGAGTCCCGATCTCCGCGGCGGAGGAGGTCCAGATCCTCCGGCCGAGGCTGACGAAGCTCCTCCTCAACGTGACGATCATGGGGAGCCTCGGGGCGGTTCAGGTGATCTCTTCGCCGGAATCCACCGTCGGAGACCTCATCGCCGCCGCGATACGCCAGTACTCCAGGGAGGGTCGCCGGCCGATCCTCCCCTCCGCCGATCCGGCGTCGTTTGGCCTCCACTACTCTCAGTTCAGCTTAGAGAGTAAGTCACTACGTCACCTCTCGACCGTTGGATCTATATAATATCTATATTACGGACACGTGGACGGTGCTGATTTATTTATTTAATTTTTTTTGTTTTTGTTCAGGCTTGGATAGGGACGAGAAATTGATGGTGTTGGGGTCGAGGAACTTCTTCTTGTGCCCGAAAGCCTCCGCGGCGGGTTCTGTCGAAACGACGCCGTCGACGTGCTCGAAAGAGGCGGGGAAGGGTAAAATTGGTTTTCAGTGGCTGAAGTTCATGGAGTTTCTATTGTGAGATAAAATAATATAGAATTATAAATCGTTAAATTTAGTTTATTTTTGGGTTTGTAAAAATTGGGAAAGTCCCAGGTAATGTTGTTTTTTTTTGTCAGCAATTCCTTATCAATTCGGTTTGTATAGATTTTGGTACGTGTACGTTTCTTGATGGGGTACAAATAATAAAATTATATAGAATTTTTTTTATAAATTATTGTTTGCTAAAGAAGAAAAAAATGTCATATTGATCATAAAAACTGAATGTTATAGATTCAATTGTATCGATCAATCATCCCTAGATTTAATTATATCGATCAATCATCCATAATTATGCAATTATAGTGCATTTATGAATAGAAGTTAAGAGGTAGTTGTTGAGTGCTGAATCGTAAAAAAAAGAGATGGTGGGTCCAATATGTTTTTGTGTGGCGCAATGTGTCAAGTGTAGTGTAAGATTTTGATGGGCACATGGATTAATGGTCCTAGTGGATCCAATTCTTTAGTTAGTGAATATAATTGTATCGAAGGTTTTTGTTGACTTGAAGATGAGATGTTGTAAATTTCTCAATTGTAACATGTACAAATATCTTATATAAAGAGCATTGTTTGAGAGCTCAAGAAAATGAGTTTAAATTGGTGATACTATTTGGCCAAATCACACAACCAGTGTTACTATAACTTATATACACGATCGTGTTCTCTACATTCTTTCGGGTCGTCACATTTGTCTTTCTAAACGAATGTTTATGATTGAATCAAATTCACGAAAAATAATCTAAAAACATATAATTATTATATATTCTTAGAAAATAATATTAAGTGACCTATTTGAAAAATATATAGTTGGAGGTGTATCTATATGTAATTATTCGTTATTATTTTAAGAAAATATTTAGGTTTAGTGTAGTCACTAGCTTTTGTTTATTATTGCTTCATAAGTCATTTTGAAACAGTAAAAATGAATCCTATAAAGGCTCAAATGAGAAAGCCCAAAAAAAAAGGCCCGTTGAAAGGTCCAATTCCTAAGGCCCATCTAAAGATCCACCTGGCGGCAAGTGCTCTCTATAAGTTTTATTTAAACCCTCATTTCTCTCTAAACCCACACTCTGCTTCTTCTCCATCAGAACCTGTTCTCGAAACCCTAGCCATCTCTGCGATCATCAATGGAGTTTTGGGGTAATTTCTTAGCTATTTTTGATGATTTAGTGCACAATCTGTTTCGATTCGCCATTCTGATCGATTTATATTCAGATTTGATGTTTTGATTCGCTTCTTCTTTGTTTTGCGGAGTGAAATGTTTGTGTTTACTGTGTGCTTCTTACAATCTGCTCTGCAATAGCTTCGCAGCCTCCATAGCTGTTAAAAATGCTTTCACGATCTCATATTATTCGTGTTTCTGTTTGACGCATGATTTATTTTTATTTTTTTGGTTTCTTAGGTGAATGTTTTGGACCTTTGGTTGTGTAATTTTGATTCTCGTGTTTGTGTATTTCTTTTTAAGTTTGAGTGAATCTGTATTTATTCTGGTGTTTACATGGATATGTCAATGGTTTATGAAGCTGGTTGTAGGATTAAGTCTGTGTTTATTCTTTCTTCAGATGATTATTTACTTTTGATCGAAAGAATATACGCGGAATGTGCTGTAGATTAGTTCTCCATACTCGATTTGATTGATCTTCTACACTGTAGATCTCATTTTTGTTGTTCTCGCTGCCCACTTATTGTTATAGTGTTGCTTTGTTTTCAATGTTCACTGTTGGATTAAGACCAAACCCAGTTCAACCTGTGCAGTGAATCATGTACTTTTTGTCGCGTTTTTGTGACTGCTTTAATTCAGTTATTTGTTTCTGCATCAAATATCTTTCTCGTTATAATAATAATTGTATCTCCGTACCAAGAAATTTCAATTAATTAAAAGGATTGTTATTCCACATTTTTTATTGCTGCTGACATTTTGAACCCACTCAATATAATTTTCAAAGGTATTGAAGTCAAGTCTGGAGAGACAGTTACTGTGGAAGTTGATGACGAAAAGTATTTGCATCTCACACAGGTTTCGAGCAGTGAACTTCCCACTATTTATTTAATTAAATTACAAAGTAGTAGGAATATCTGAGTGGTTGGATTTTTATTTTGCAGTCTGCTCTTGGTGAGTCAAAAAAGAAGGGAACTGATCCTGTTCACCTCTTTTTGACGTTTGGTGACCAGAAGCTTGTTCTTGGAACTCTATCTGCAGAAAAGTTTCCTCAATTGACTTTTGATTTGGTGTTTGAGAAAACGTTTCAGCTCTCTCACAACTGGAAAAACGGGAGCATTTATTTTACAGGATACAAGAGATTAATTGATGAATATCCTTCTCATATAATTTATGTTAATTTGGTGCTTACATTTTGCGTTATCCATGACAGCCCTATTATAATACTCATTCCCCTGTAATTTGTTTAAAAAGTTCCTTAACTACCTGCTTGTGGTTGTGCACTGGAGAAGACTTTGATGGCTTTCCAGGTGAATTTTTAGTGAATTGTTCAGTGTCTGTAATTACTTTTAAACTGTAGCTATGGCATCCTCACTTATGTTGTATTTTCTCCTTTGCTTGATAGGTTTTCCCGAGGAGGCAGAGCTATTGGAAGCAGCTGAGAATGGTTGATGACTTATATATATCCTTGGTTTCTATACTTTTGACGTTTGTAAATGATCTAACATTTGTTTTTTGACATTTATAATTACTCAGGGAAACCAGAACCTATAGTTGCAAAGGCAAAACCTGCTGGAGAGAAGAATGCTGCTGCCAAGGCTAAGGTCGAGGTTGAGTCCAGCGAAGAATCTTCTGAAGATGATAGTGAGGATTCTGATGAGGTATGTAGTTTAGTAGTTATGTACGGCATATATGCATGTCATACATTTCATGCTCCTTTTTTGTTGTTGTGATTTTACATATATTTTCAATACTTTTGCGTGATATATACCCTTTGAGTGATCCATTTTCAGGAGATGGATGATGCTGAAGACAGTGATGACAGCGACAATGATAGTGAGGAGGAAGAAGAGACCCCGACCCCGAAGAAGGTGCTTGATGTTACCATTTATATGCTGTTTTATTCTTATTATGATGAATATTCCCTTGTTTGGTTTAACAACTTGATGTTCTATAATGTAGGCTCTTGGAAACAAGAAGAGGCAAGCCGAATCCGCAACAAAAAAGCCAGAGTCTTCTAAAAAGGCAAAAGTAGGAACCCCTGAGAAGAAAGGTGCTTAATATATATACTAAATCTTAATACATATGTGTGTGGTTATTATGGTTTACTGTCACTTTGTGTGCCTGTGCTCAGTTGCATTAGGAAGTATCAGTGGATTATATATGTGCTTTTACATATGCTACTTGTTTACTTATTTGTATTATATGACTATTTTTTTATTCAGCCCAGCCTTCACATCAGTGTTCTAAAAATCCCCACCTTGTCCGATTATTCCCCAATTAGTCCTCTATAATTTCCAAATAATCCTTCAATCCAATTTATGTTCCGATTAGTCCCTAGAAGGCCCTCTCCGCCCGACCAGTGCCTAGCGATTTTTAGAACACTGCTTCATATGTTTTTATTTTTGTCATTCGAAACACATACAACTACTATTTCCAACAACCCAACATATTTCCGAACTCTGATTAGTCGGTTTTAATATTTCAAGTTTATATTTACCATTACACTTGGACAAACAGACCTAATATATTCTTTTGTGTTTTCTTGATATGTATGAAGATGGGAAGAATGTTGGTCACACTGCAACTCCTCACCCGGCAAAGAAGGTCGCCTCCAAAACCCCAAACGCTGACAAGTCCAAGAGTCCCAAATCTGGCGGCGAAGTCTCCTGCAAAACTTGCAGCAGGTTTGTACTCTAAAATCTTTGAATATGTTATCTTCTTGTAGTATGGTTTGGACACCTATCTGACTCACCATTTTGCAACAGGTCGTTCAAGTCGGAAAAAGCCATGGATGCTCATTCCAAGGCAAAGCATAGCGGCAAATAGAGGTGGGGGAAGGGTTAGAAAGATGATTTGGGTTTTGAACAAAAAGCTTTAGCTTGTTCCTTCTTTTTTGTTAGTGGTTCGGATTAAAGATATATGGAAGACATATTTGGTACACTTCAAGTGGTTTATTTGAGTGTAGTTTTGGTTTGACGATATTTTCTTGGGCATGTTTTATTTTGGTACTTAAATGTTTATCAATCCACGATGTCTGTGCCTTTGAATCTGCATCTCTTTATATAAGAACTGAATTAGAACGTGAACATAAAAATGTTCCGTTTGAACATAACTCACTTTGAAAAAAGAAAGAATGTGAGATCAGCTTGAGGGACGAGGATGGGTGCGAGGGATTCCTCTGCCATTTTTTTGAGCTCCCATCATCGTTTCAGTACATAATGTCGTTTCAGTAGCTGTTAAGGTTTTGTCGTCTTCATTGAGCTGGAGTCTGCAGAAGGAACATAGATTGTGGAGGTTGAGCAGTACAGGCTTGAGGATGTCTCTTGGGCTGCTTTCTTCGGTATATATATATAGATTCTGATGCTAGATATTAGGGTTGGCTTGAATATTGTATTGTTGAAATTTATGTCATTTCTATCCAAGTTTTCGTTTTTATGGTGTATCAGTTTCGATTTTAGTACGTTACAGTGGTATTATCAGCCCTATTTCAAAAATAATTCACTCAGCTTTGCCTTGTGTAATTAAATCATGGTTGAGGTTATGTAGACTGAAGAAGAACAAAATGTTGGCCTTGCTGCTATACACCTCACTGATTCTGCAGAATTATGGTATGCTGAGTATTATGAGTCATAAAGTAAATTGGTGGTAGTTTTAGAGATAGAACTGAGAAATTTGAGTTGAATGAACATGATGAAGAGCATAAGCTGCAACATATAAACATCAACCCCATAACAAGCAAAATCAAGGTAGTGGGATTCAAAGAGAAAATAAAGCTTGGACAAGAAATGAAGGGTATAGAACAAATCCAACCCATCTCCTAACAGACCAGAAAATCCAGCCCATCTCTAAAATGTCCCAACTTATCAAAAGATTAACCAGAATAGCAGGACACATGATTGTCCTAACAAGAAGAGGCTATTCATGATAGTTCAGGATGACAGGGAAGAAGGAGAAGTTGACGAAGAAGACCCGAATGAAGGGCAAGTTACAAAATCTGTTATGAGTGACAAAACTGCTGAAGTTGTAGGAGTCAAGGTGTTCAAAGCAGGGCCAATATTGGTGAAAAAAGGGAGTGAAGGTAAATGTATTTGTGAATCTGGATGTAAAACCTCTTGGAAACCTCATATTTACATTAGTCATGGTGATTGGAGATGGTGACATGATTGATCCTAGGAGTGGATTGGTTGTCCACAGCCAGTCCTATCTATTTATGCTACAAGAAGAGGGTGATCAATGTGAGGGATCAAAGAGCTGTTTGGTGAGCCAAAAAGTCTACCTCCCATCAGAGAGCATGATCATGATATACCTTCCTCAATTAGCCCATACAAATAAATTTTCATGAAATAGAGAGATTAGTGCAAGAGATGCTCCATTCTGGAGTGATTCAAATAACCCTTACTTCCCTATTTTGCTGGTAAAGAAGAAATATGAGAGTTGGAGGTTCTGTGTGTGGACTACAGAAAACTCAATGAGATCACCATCAAAGACAAATTTCCAATTCCTACAATTGAAGAACTAATGGATGAGTTACATGGGAGCAAATACCTCACCAAGCTATTTGAGGGCTGGACATCATCAAATCAAACTCATTTAGGACTCACAAATGCACCTGCAACATTTCAAAGCTCAATGAATCATGTTCTGCAGGATTATCTGAGAAGGTTTGTTATGGTTTTTTTGATTTACATTGCAACTTGGGAGGATCATCTCAAGCATTTGAGGTTGAATAATGCAAAGGTTCAAAGAAAAGGAGTTTCTAATTCAATTTAGCAACTGTGACTTTGGATTGGAACATGTTGAGTACCTAGGACACTTGATCTCTGCAGAGAGACTGACAACTGGCCCTCAGAAAATTGTAGCAATGGTGGAATGGCCAACTCCCAAGAATGTGAAGTCATTAAGGGGATTCTTAGGCCTTACAAGATATTATAGAAGGTTTGTGAAGGATTATGGAGTGATAGCCAGGTCACCCACTAATATGCTCAAAAATGAACTGAAGAAGGCCATGACCACACAACTATTGTATTGAGGCTTCTAGACATCACACAACCCTATATCATTGACACTGATGTGATAAGGGCATTGGAGGTGTTCTCATGCAAGAGGGCAATGCCTATTGCCTTCATGAGTAAGACAATGGGAGTAGAAAATTTGGGGCTATCAGTATATGAAAAAGAGTTGCTTTCTATTGTGACAGTAACACAAAGATGGAGACATTATGTTGAAGGTGGCCATTTTAAAATAGGGACATGTCACCAGAGTTTAATTTTTTTGCTTGAGCAGAGGTTGACCCTTCATTCCAACATAAGTGGTTAGCTAAACTTGTAGGGTTCTCTTATGAAATCGAATACGACAAGGGGAGAAATAATGTGGTGGCAGATGCTCTATCAGGGTTGCTTCTGGAAGAGCTCTTTCTATGAACAAGGAAATTCACAAATTTGTCACTGAATGTGAAATCTGTCACAAGTGCAAGACAAAGAAGGTGGCATATCTTGGGTTATTGGAGCCTCTTACTATTGAAAGGAGATATCTATGGATTTTGTTGAATGCCTCCCAAATTCTTGTGTTTCAGACAACATCCTGGTTATTTTTCTGGGGCACCCTCGGTCGTATGGGTGAACAGAGATGGTAAATTAGTGTTTGGAGAATTACTCGAGGGCAATGACTCATAAGTAGTCTAAGAAATGGAAGAAGTGGCTCAGTTTTGCAGAACACTGGTATAATAGAGAACAAGTGACTGAAAATTTGAGAAAAGTAGCTTACAGAATTCTAAAATCCACCCATTTTTTGTGTTTCACTTCTCAAGAAGGTCAAATGAAAGGTGATGCCTCGGCAGATTCTGGGCACTGGCACGGTGAAGAGAAGCAATGTTGATATGGTGTAGTATCTGATTCGCTGGGCTCGCTTAGCTCCAGAGGATGCCACATGAGGATGCCACATCGGGAGGATGTGCCAGTAATTCGCGCCAAATTTCCAGAAAGCCGCTTGTCCTTGAGGTTTGAGGTCAAGCCTATTTCTGAAGGATCGGGATCTGTCACGAAGGCTAATCTTCAGGAGGAAGTTACTAAGGGTTTTGAAATTATGACCGTTGAACGAGAGGGCCCAGGGCGAAACACTCCAGTAAGTGTCAATGAACATGTGTCGCGCTACGCTTAGCCCTAGAATAAACATTTACACACAAGCATTTTCACAAACGGCTCATTTTCATTGAAATGTATCTGAAATCTCAAAGTACCCATACAATCCCTCACTCATGCAAATGTTCTTCACACACAAATAAAATGGTTTACAATTCCTGTTTAATAAGAGGAAACAATGAAATGTGGCGCTTAACCTACATGCTAAGATTAACAAAATGTAGATATAGTCCTCCGAATCTTCAATCCTGCACATAAACAGCCCTGTGGCGCCCGGAACACAATAACCTGTAATAAACAGATAGATTCATTTGTAAGCTGCAAATAAAAACATCGCCAATGTACTTGCGGAAGCAGGGTGGGATACCTGCACCTGCAAAACTTAAATGACACTGTAAGATCGACTTCTTTTTTATTCTATACAAAAACTTAAGAAATGGAAGGCACAGGGTTTAAAAGGAAACATAACCAAATTACAGAACCATAGAATTTTGACCACTCATCATTATGCCTGGAAGTTCTGTGTGGTCAATGTCCCTGACTGTGAATCATGCAACGTGAACTACAGTGTCAACAATATTCATACACACAATATAATTAGCTTCAAAAACCGGCCTTCCCAAACAATAGTAAATATACGATTCAAAGATTCATAGAAAGAAATTTGATGTCCATAATTGCAAACCCATAGTTGAAGAGGATTCACATATGAACATAGGGCTAATAACAATTTTAAACCTAAAAACAGCTTAAAATGGATTGAAGTTAGTGGTTGAAGAGTCGGGTCTTCTAGGTTTCGAAAGAATGAAAATGCCTACACATGGTCCCACGGTTGAATTAAGAGACCGAAGAAAGATACCAATGAAAAGGTTTAAGGAAGGAAATCATCGGAAGAAAATAGATTCACAATATGGATTGCAATCAGGGGTCATGATGGGTGGAAAAAAAATATATTAATGAATGGCAGTGAAAAAACAATTTAGGAATAATATGCTAGGAGAATTAATAATGGCAAAAGGACAATAGGGTAAAAAAAATCCATATCTGAACCTGCACACCACCTGCACAGTGGAAATTGATGAAATGAAATGAAATTGATTTGTTCTGTTTTTTTCGGTTAAAAAGTAAGCATGCATAAAAAATACTGAATTTGAATAGACTAAACATACCAAACATTACTGGAGAGGGGATATCAGTCTTCTGGGCTCGGGCTTCGCCGACCATGGCCATTGTTTTCATCAGCGCCTCTCTCTTCCTTTTCCCTGTTCCATTGCTCGATCTTTGCACGTCTCTCTTCACTGCCTTCCCTTGACGGGCTGCGGTTCCTTCTTCCCCCCGGGCTTCTACTTCTCCCTCTCTTGTGCCCGGGGCTTACACTCCTGTGCCTCCTGCTCCGGCTCTCACGGTAGGGCTCCCTTTCTTCGTGTCTTCTACTGCGCACTGGGTGAGGACGCTCATCATGGCTGCGGTGCCTGTAGGGACTCCGGCTCCTGCTCCGACTGCGGCTCTGCCTCCGCAGAAACTTTCCAAAAAGTTGGCGCCTCAAATCCCTAAACCAAAGGCAAATCGCAAGAAGGGTACATTATGACAATTGACAATTTCATCCAGGGAAAACTATAGAAAAATACACCCGACTATACACTTAACTAAGATCTGGCTTACCCAAGTTTCATAAATTCCCACCTATTAAGCTTTTGGATGGAAAATGTAAAATTCGAAAGTGAAAAGACAAAAATGACCTTGGCTGATAATCTACCTTCAGACCTAGAATATATTTTTAGGTCTGAAAATTAGATTTTTAGTCAAAGGGCATTTTAACTTTTCACTTTTAAAACTTAACCTATTCCATCCAAAAATGTTAATGGTGTCCAAAAAAAGAAGTTGGGCGTATCTGAATGACTCAAATTTAAGTTAGGTGTAGCCATTTGAAAAAGGTGTATAGTTGGATGTATTTGTATGTAATTTTCCCTTTCATCTAATTGTGCCACGAATAAGCATAACATAATTGGAAAAGATCAGGTAAGTATTGTACCTTCCGATCCTCTTCAAGTGCATAAAGTTGCAGTACCCACCCCGGTTACATGTGTTCTCTTCATATTGTCTACAGGTTGCTTCACGGAAATCAGTAACAGGAGAGAAATCTACGATAATTGGACGACCTGCATAGCCAAATGATACCCATCAATACAAAATACCAAGTCTGTGTTTACAATGTATTTTAAGAAGAGAGGAGCGATGAAAGTATACCGGCATAAAATCTCCCAGTCAGGTTTTTTAGGGCATTGGCCGCATGGTCTTCCTCTCTAAACTGGACATACACATTACCAACCTACCAATACATATACCAGGCAATAGACATACATCAAAGATAAGAAAAAATGTGTAGTTTTTGTTTATAGAGCAAAGATGATATTACCATGTGGTCAGCAAGGTTGTCACAGATATTCAGGCTCTCAATTTCTCCGTATTTGCTCAGTTCCTCAAAGAGATCTTCATAGAAATCCTATAATTTCAAATGCAACAGTTTAGAAAGCAAAGCACCCAATGTAAAAAGAAGCTCTATGGTATACTAACAAAAAACATAATAAATAGGATACCAAATACCTAACCCACACAAGCAATAGCCTCATACAATAATACAACGAAATGGGTTATCCACTACATGGTTCCAAGTTAAACTATTTTTAAAACCAATACCAAAGGATTCAATACAAAATCTTCAAACAAAAACAAATGAATAAATCATTCCACCACGAAGTTCTGATATGTCTATAACATTAGAATTCAACTATTCATGCAATTTAACATAACAAATTTAAACCTAAAACTCCTGTGTTCCTAACAAAATATAAACAATCCATGCACAAAACAAAACTCATTATGCAAATAAATCCTCAAGAAAAAATAATACCATTCCAGACATAATCATAAGTACAATAAAGAGAAATTCTTGTCATGTGAAACATTGAAAATCTAAAGTCGGGGATTTGAAAACTAGTTAACAAAATTTTACCATTCCAAATGCAGCAATTTCAACACCAAGGTGTAAACTTTATTTCTCCATACCAATATTAATCAGCAATCCATGAGGCACAGCATAATTTCTGAAAATGGTTCCGATACTAGAATTTACACAATTATACAACTTCCAGTGCACCAATTTAACAACCAAAAAATCAAATATAGCATTCATTTATAAATCAGCCCGTGCATAATTATAATTGCAACAGTACAGGACCATTGAAAATTATTATTGACTAAATCATTCATATTTTACAGTTCAAAATGCTAAGAAATGCTCGATTTGAAAATTAGCAGTCGTTATTATTGAAAAAAGAGGCTAAAATTAAGATGCTAGAATTGAAACATTTCTACAGCTTCACAATCAACAATTTAACAACCAAAACACACAGAACATAACATACATTTAACAATTGAAAATTATAACAAATTAAAACATTGAAATTCGACAGCTCAAAATGCCATACAATGTTTAATTCAAACCTAGCAGTCATTAGTTTTCGAAAAAAACAGAGATAAAGAACGTAAAAACCTGGAAATGTTGCTGGATTTCGCGCGATGGCAAAATTATGTCATAAACTTCTGAAATGAATATGATGCTAGAATTGAAACAATTCATCAACTTCACATGCAACAATTTAACAACCAAAAACACAAAACACAACACACATTCCATAGTCCAAAACAATAACCACCTAAAACATCGAAATTCTACATTTCAAAATGCAAATCAATGCTCGATCAGTCGATTTGAAACCTAACAGTCACTAATTTTCGAAAAAAAGAGAGTGCGAAGAGCGTGAAGACCTCGAAATGTTGCTGGATCTTGCGGGGATCGATGGGGAGGCCCTGAGCGTCGACGCCGGGAGTGATCATGTCTGGCCTCTGGTACATGTTGGAGAGGAGGAGCGTGGGGCTCACGCTCGGCTTTGTGTGGAGGCGCGAGCACCTGTCGCCGTGCCTGCACGCCCCGATCTTGAAGTAGAACGGACAGTTCACCCTGTCCTTCTCCGTCCCGAAGATCGACGCCAAGTGCTCCGCCATTGATCTTCTTCTCCGGCGACTCTCCGGCGAGCTACGGTGGTGCTGGTGCTACGATGCTTCTAGAAGGTGCGAGCTCTGGTTTGTTGTGTCTGTGTGTGTGTTTCTATTTGGGGCTAGGGCTTTGGAGAGATTGGCCGTTTATAGAAGTTTAAGTTGGGCCTTTCTAGATCCTTCTTTTTTGGTGTTGTTAAAAAGCCTGGTCGAGTTAGCGAGAAGGGGCTAACTGAAATTAACATATGGGCCTGGCCTTGTTCAGGAAATGGCTGTTTTGGGCCTTTGAATAGATTATTTTTAGATGCAGGCCCATGAGTAAAGGATCTGATACATACATGTATATTTCCTTTTGTTCTTTTTTATTAATGTATTTTATGCATTCGCACCGGTTGCGAAGATGGTCACCGTTCGGTGAATAATAGCTATCGATAAAGTTGAGAATTATATATCCATTGTGTACACGTGAATAACACATTTCCAAATGAGAATATGAAAGAATATTTTATAAGAGCACAACACGTGCTGGTTGAATATATGTCTGTATCGCCAGTTATCTCAGGAGAGTGAACACCATGAGGCTATCATGGTGCTCATTGTGGAGTTTCAACAACAAATCATTTCTTGTTTACCTTCATTGAAACTACAAATCATTATTTGTGTACCTTCATAATCAAAGATTTACGTCCATCTCCACCCACAGATCATTCTCAAACCGACTGCAAAAAGATTGCAGGCGGTTTGAGAATGATCGAGTGCCATTGCTTTTTCGGCCCGAACCAAGGAATCCCTTAGATACTTATTTTGTCCCTCCAAATTTTCTTAGGACCCCCTTTAACAAAAAGATTAATGAAGTTCAGTTTTGTTAAAGATAAATAAAAAGGTTTATATAAAAAAGAAGATCTAGTTACTCCCAAATAAGATATACTGACTGACAAAGTTGTATTTTGGAACCTTTTTTATTTATATAAGATAAGAAATTCCAATTAATCGCTTTGACTTACTGTTTTTACGTGTTGGTTGTACACTTAAACTATAAGTCATAAAGCTAAGGGAGTGTTGGGATAATTTGTTTTTATGCACCCTTCCTAGTTGAGACCATACATCAAAATGACAAATCAAAGACTTACGTAAAGTAAAATACATTTTTTGGGTCTAATCGTCTCATTCTCTTCCAGCATCATCCGTACATAGCCGATATTCCCACTCGACATCCTTTATGACTAGGGTTGTCCATCGGGTCGGGTCCATCCGAGCCGACCAGTTTTGGGCCCGACTCGGCTCATGTCGGGTCCAGGGACTCGGACTCGAAACTCGACTCAGGAAGGCATTCGGGTGGTCGGGTTCGGGTGGTCGGGTTGTTGGGTGAGTCGGGTCCAACCCGACAGACCCGATGGGCCCAAATTAGCAGCCAATTAAAAGAGAAATTTCAGCCCATTAAAGAGATTTCAGCTCAATGACATATTAATTCCAGCTCATTAAAGAGATTTCAGCCCAATAACACAAAAAAGCCACTACCAACATTTACATTAAACCCAAAAGTAGCCACTGTCTGTGGGCATAATAATAATAAACTGCTAATGCTATACAAGCTAAAGCGACAATTCATGAGCATACATAACTGAACTAAGTGTTCATCACCATTCACCGTACTACCAAAATAAGGTGATCAAAAGTGAACAACAAGTTCAAACATCACCATGAATCTTGTGTTATCGAATTCAAAATAAAAGCAAGAAATCACAATTAAACAAAGAACGTCATTCAAGAGGGAGCCTCATTCCGTAGGTTGTGCAGCATAACCAATTAAATCTGTCAATGATTAAAAACAATTAGGGCTCTGTCCATAATTAATAAAATTATGAAGAACTTGTAAAAATTGTATTTAAAATTTATTACCTTGCTCAACCTCTTCATTCTCTTTCAGTATCTCCTCAAAGCCACTGACCTCTGCAGTACCTCGAAGCCAACTTTGAGTGCACATCAATGCCTCGACTGTAAGTGGTAGTAAGGCACTTCGGAAGTCATTGAGAATCCTACCACCCGTTGAGAAAGCTGACTCGGATGACATGGATGTGATAGGTATTCCCAAAATATCCTTGGCTAGGGTAGAGAGTATTGGAAATCTTGAGGAATTGCACTTCCACCATACCAAGATTTTGAATTTCTCGTCATTACCCTCTATTTCTTCCTTCAAGTATTTGTCGAGCTCGCTCTTTGGGCCACTTTCTTCTATAGCTTGAGATTTATCGAACGCTCCACGATTTGTTCTCCTTGTAGGTTCCTTGTTAACCGCAACAACATTTTCAGTGGCTGTGCTAGTACCTTCATGAGGTGTAGTACTACTACTTGAAGCTGATGTAGTAACATATTCATCGAACAATTCATGTAAAGCATTCTTTATGTTAGCTTGTAAGACAACAGCAATATCATCAAGGTACATGACATTCACAGCATATTCAACAACAACAAACTTTTTCCTTAGATCAAAAATAGAAGCAATGAAAACCATCAAGTTAATTGTATTGACATTAGCCCAATACTTGTTAAATTTTTCCCTCATTCTGCCCGCTATGGCTATGATGTTGAAGTCGTGCTCTGCCACTTCCCCCTCTTTGATGATAGAAAATATGTCACTAACTTCATCCAACAGCAGATGAGATGTGACATATTTGCAACCCGATACCCTTTTGGTAACAACAAAAAAATGCTCGAAAAAGTCCATGAACTTCTTTATGTAAGCCCAATCTTCTTCCGCCAACATACCCAAAGGCTTTGTAGTACCTTTCTTGAATTTCGACTCTAGCTCTTGGCGAAGAAGGGCGTTCTCGCTGTCATACCTTTCAAAGGCATCCTCCAAGGCTACGGCAGATTTCAACATCAAGTAGGTGGAGTTCCACCTACTAGACACATCAAGGATTAGTGAATTCTTGCAGTCAATCCCAGCAGCAGCTACACACTCCTTGAATCTGTTCATCCTAGCGGCTGATTGTTTAAAAAACCTCACCGATACCCTAATTTTCTCAATCGGGTCACCTAGCAAGGTCAAACCTCTCTTCACTATGAGATTGATGACGTGAGCACAACACCTCATGTTCAAGAACTTCCCACCTAATATGCTTTTCCCCAACACATTCATTTTTCTCCTCAAGAACTGAACTGCTACATCATTGCTCTTGGCATTATCTAAGGTAATGCACATGAGTCGATCAATCCCCCACTCTTGAAGACATTGTTCAATAGCCTTCCCGATATCCTCTCCCTTGTGACTGTTGATCTGACAGAACGCGATTATCTTGGAATGCAGCTTCCAATCATCATCTACATAGTGAACGGTAATGCACATATAATTAATCAGCTGGTTGCTAGTCCACGTATCTGTAGTGAGGGATAATCTAGGGATCTTCACTCTCAAGAATTCAATAAATTTCTTCCTCTCACTAGAATGCATCTCGTAGAGGTCTCTCGTGATGGTGCTCCTACAAGGCATGTGGAAAGGGGGCTGGATTTTTTTCGAAAATCGTTGGAAACCCTCATGTTGTACAAAACTATGGGGCAACTCATGCATAATGAGCATCCGAACTAACTCCTGCCTACTTCCTACTTGATCAAAATGTTGGATTTTGTGCCCTAACACAATGTATTTTCAATCTAATCTTGTAATAAAGATTATTAGTTGAATAAAAATCGGCATTCATATTACTAAGTGTTGTAGTAATATCTTAAGTATGATTTGATTTGTATCATTGATGTGTCAACACATAATAGTAGATCTACAGATCAGATAAAATCTTACTTAAGCAGTCCCCGATCAGAATAACTTCATAAGATGCGATCGGTATGAGGCTAACTCTAAATGATCACGCTCTACTGATCATGGCCAGAAGGGGGCCAGAGTTAGGTCATAGTATCACCAGTCAGGGGTGATATAGGACGACCCGAATCATGAGTATGTTACATAGACACAGTCATGAACATACTCATATGTCGGATCATGAAATCACATCCTCAGATCGAAGGACTATTGAGGTCAATATGTAATGAGTGACGAGTTTGACTCAGTCTAACGTCTCCTGTAAAAGGGTTACAATAACGGCTGTGATTGGCTCGATCACAAGTTACATAAGTTGACTCAATGGATCGCTGAAGGATTTATCCCTCATACGGACGTGTGAGCAGATATCAGTTTAGGCCACTTGATGAGTACAACTGAAATACAATAGCATGGCCATGCAGACGATACGTAGTATCAGTTATAATTCAGTTAACTCAGAATCAAGAAACAGGACAATAGAACGAGGATGACTTGTCTATGCCTCGTGGTTGTCAAAGATATCAAGAGGATAAAAGGATAGATTCATGAACGGCAAGGTTAAGTTGAAATCTCGATAATCACAAGCGTTGGGTAATCATGATGTCTTGCTAGAGGCCACTCATGATGGAAAGGGTAAAATGGTAATTTTACCAGTACGTCGACGTGTCGTGAGCCTAGAGGGTCACACACTTTAGGTTGAGTAAAACGGATGGAATCATATGGAGGAATCATGAGAGAGACAAAATCCGGTTTTGGATTAAACCGGATTAGACCGATTTCGGTTTAGGATTAAACCGGAATCAAGAACGGTTTAGCAGGACTAATTAATTATAATCTAATTAAATAGATTTAATTTAATTAGCTAAACTGGGCCTATTCAGAATGGGCTAAGCCAGAATGGGCTTCTCTACACAATTAATTAAAAGTTTTGGGCTTTAAGCCCATTAAGGCCTTTAATTAATTAAAAGCCCAAATAAGGTCTATAAAAGGGAAATTTTCATATCTGAAAATTAAGCAATAATTTTTACAAACCCTAGCCGTCCTCTCTCTCTCTCCCTGCCAAGTTTCGGCCGGCCCCCTCTCCTCCCCGCTGTCCGTCCGTTATGCTTACTTCGATCTTCTAGCAAGGTTCGTTGCGAGTATACCCGGATTGCTCTTCCTGTGTGGACGATCTTTAGAGGTTACTAAGTCCAATTTAGTAACAAGGAGATTTTTGATTCAAGGTAATACTTAATTTTAATCTAGTCTAGATCTCATGATCAATTCATGATCATGCAAGATCCGTATTAAACATGGAACTTTGAGGTTAATTTCTTGTATGGGCATGAAATTAATTGTCTGGAACCCTCAAATAATTCCTTCACAAAAGTCCATGAACCTAGAGATTGTGTACTACCATTAGAAGTCGTCGTAAAAGAAAGTATAGATTGAGTATTAGACTTTCTATCTGGATGACCAGGACAAACTTTTATATGGTTATTCAAATTGGTAGTCCCACAATCTTTACTATCAGCTTTATATTGCTTAGGACAATACTTGCAACGAGCAGTCAATACACCTTTTTCATTAGGGGCTGGTAAGTGAAAATCATTCCATGCAAGACTAAATTTTTTGGATTTTTAGGGGGTCTAGAAGCTATACCCGGGGCTGCTGCTCCTTGCTGAACAGCATGAGGAGCAGCAGCAGCTTGAGCAGCTCCACCAGCAACAGCATCCACATCTCCAGAATCAGCTCCAGCAGCAGCCTGGTTCAACATTTACATTACTGTTAAATACACATTTTCTAGACTACCATTTACATTAGTATTAATATCAGTTACTTATTAACCCATAACAGTTTGGATTTAGAAAATACTTTTACTAAATAAGTAATAACAGATTGGTGGTGTACAATACTAGATCTAACAATGTACATATACTAACAAATAACAAAAACAGTTTATAAATAACTGTACTAAATAACAGATACTACTTGTACAAATAACATGTCGGATAAATAATAAATAACATATATAAAAAATAACAATAACAGTTACTTATTAACCCATTTTCTATTAAATACACATTTATTAATACATATACTAGAGTCGTCAGATTACTACTTGTACTAACAATATCATATTATCAGTTACTTATTAACCCAACCGATTATCAGATTATCAGTTACTTGTACTTACCATATTATCAGATTATCAGTTACTAGACAAACAATATACATATACTAACAGTTACTTATTAAATACACATTTATTAATACTGTACAAATAACATGTGTTTAAATAACAAATAACAGAACAATAACAAATAAAAAATAAAAAACAGAGACTAAATCCTAACCGAACTCTAACCCCCAATTTCCCCAATTTAAACCCTAACCGAACCCTAACCAGTAACCCCCAAATCAAAACCAATCCCCAATTTATAACCCAAAACCGAACCCTAAACCCTAAACTTATTTACCCCAATTAGTTGAACAACAATTTCTAAGTAAATCAAAAGCCCTAACCGAACCCTAACCCCAAATCAAAAGCCCTAATTTAAAATCTGAAATTGAAATTCAATTAATTCGGTTTTGAAAATTAAAATAAAATTAATTTGGGGGTTAGGGTTAGGGTTGAAATTCAATTAAACCGAACCCTAAATCCAATTTTAAATCCAAACCGAACCCTAACCCCCAAATCAAAACCCGAACCCTAACCCTATCCACCAAATCAAAACCCCCAATTTAAACAATAATCAACATTCAAATCGGACTTTCAATTAAACCCTAACCCCCAAATTAACTTTCCTAATTTTAAACCCCTAATTTGTAATCTATAACCCTAACCCAAACACGAACCCTAATCCAGAACAGAACCCTGACCCCCAAAATAAAACCCGAACCATGAAATCGAGACTCAATTGAACCCTAAACCCCAAAATCAAACCCCTAATTTGAAACCCTAACATAATACTAACCTGATTTGAAGACATGTTGGCGCCTCGCTGTTGGATTTGAAGATCGGTTGAATCTCCACAGGAGAATCGAGCCGTTGGTGGAGCTTCTCCTCTTCACCATCGCTTGATTTATAGAATTTTGGTAGTGAAGAAGCTCCAACAGCGGCTCGGGTCTCGAGTAGGTCACCTAAAGGAGCTGATGGATGGACATGGACGGACGTGAAGTGATGGCGACGAAGAGGAGGATTGCGGACGAGTCGACAGAAAGAGAGAGAGGCAGAGAGCCATACTTGCTCTCTGCTACTGCTCTGCTAGGGTTTTCGTTCCATTCTCAGAAGAGAAGACCATACGCGAGAGGCGAGACGAGACGAGAGCATTAATGACTCTCTCACCAACTCGTCAGGTTGTGGCTGGAGGAGAAGAGGCCACGTCGCCATCAACCAACGGCTACGATTTGTTCAGCGTTCGCGATGGACGGTGGATGAGGCGCCACGTCTTCTGCCCGAACCTTCTCCTCTTTGCGCGTGTAACATCCTACATCGGAAGTGTATAAATGTTTATATACTTCCGTGTTCCAAAACTTTCAGAAACAAATAGTTGGGCTTGGGCCAGGGCTGTGCCTGTTAGTGAGATGGTTTTGTTGTTGGGCATATGTGTATAACTAATCTGACTTGGCCCATTTTTGTTAAGAAAGAGTCGGGTGAGTCGGGTTACTCGGTGGATTTGTATATCACACCCGAGGCCCGACTCACTTGTAGTCGAGTTCGGGTCGGCCCAACCCGATTTCCACACTGTCTGGTCGGGTGGCGGATAAATCGAGTTCAGGTTGGATTGGTTTGTCGGGTGAGTCGGATCCCCGGGTCCCCGGTTAAAATGAACACTCCTATTTATAACATATGTTTTTCAGTTCAAATGTTGATCTACTCGAATCCTGAACTTGAGATTAAGAAATGAGTTTTTTACGTAGACTCTTAATTACTGAGTCAAATTTAACATGTGTGAACAATATATTAAATCACGAGAAACTATGACGGTTAATTTCACACAAATTGGTGACCCCATTTTTGAATAGGGTGGGGCCAAAATTAATTTCATGATAGTGCTACTAAATCTTGAGCATCCAATGTGTCCATGTCTACAATAATTCTGATATATTGGTTCAAACAAAACAAAGACAAGGCTTGTCCCTAACCGAATATACCCAATCACAAAAACACAAGATTAGACCCTTCACCCACTAAAATTTTAATCATCACATCATACTATATTTTTATTATTAACAACTTTAAATAAAAATACAACCGGTATAAAAATCAAAATCATCAACCTCGAACTTATATTTTACTAATAAGTTAAAACTTATAATTTGTAAAACTATTCAAAACTCAATATTATATTTTTGTACGATAACAATTAAATTATTTATATATGTTGTTCGAGTCATGCCAAAAAAATCTTATAAAAACCCAAATAATTGATGGAATTAAATATGTCATCCCACTTGTTAAGGTGTCGGTTTGAGTTAGATTTTGCATTTGAGGATCTATCACTTATGTAGTGTATTATTGGAGATTTAGATTTCACTAACAATTTAATATGAATTCATGATTGATTTCGGGTGATAGAAATCTATAAACTAACAATTATTTATACAATAACTATACATTTGGTTATGGTGTCAATTTAAAAATAAAAATATCCTATCGGTGCATCGAATAAATTGGAAGTTGAAATGGACAGCTAGTCCACATACAGCCATTTCATTATCAACCAAACTAAATTATATTGTTCAATATTGAACTCCATGAATTTTGGGTCCTAGATCCACTTTCTCCCCCAAATCTTCATTTATTAAATTAATTTCATGTGACATGATATATATATTTTTATGCTTTTTTTCGAAAACCCATTTCACTAACACACTGTTCAGCATCAAGTTATATAGCAATGACAAGAACGTGAGATAAAACCCAGCCGAATCCGATATAAAACTTGCCGCCAGAACCCTCTCGAGCAATTTACAAGAACATTATAAAGGTTGAGTTTCAAGAAAATTTAACATCTTCGCTACAAGCTAAAAACTCATTTTAGTAGTTGAATTTATAAAATAAAGTAATGAAATTTAAACATGTTATCAATAATAAGAATTTAATTAAACTCGATACATTAATATTAGAGTTTCAAACATTTAACTTAAAAATACCACTCTACTTGTATATTCCTTCCCACTTTTATTTAATTCAGTGAGCCCATGGTTTTGCCGTTTTGGGCAAATTGTCTTTTATTTAGATAAACTCTCATCAAAGTTTAGAATAACTTTTTTTACAAGTTACCATAATCTTTCAATATACAAAAGCAAAAGCATATTTAATAGATATGAATTAAATACTACAATTGGCCATCTTTCCCAGTTTCAATTATCAAAAGACTTTGTTTTGGTTCAATTAGATAAAAGCACTTGTGCTTCAAGTAAAGTATAGTTGAATGATTTGTCATTATAGAATATTAAATGGTCATAATTTGATCCAATGTGTAATTGTAAATATACAACAGTAACCTTTCAGTTAAAAATGATACAATCAAAAGTTTACAGTTTGTGAATTTTAAACATATAGTACAAACAAGAATTAAACGTTGTATTTTAAATGATTTTTGGTTCAGTTAATTTCGATTTAACCATGGCTCCGATTTGTAAAAACTAGATTCAAATTGCAATTTGAATAGTTCTCTCAAATCATTATCGATTTTCAGTTCAGAATTAGTATCATGTCCAAAATAAACACTCCTATTTATTACGCCAGCGCTAGTTTTGTGAGACTCAAATGCATTATATAAATGAATTGAGAAACTAAATTTACAACAAACGAAAGTTTATTACCAAACCATCCTTCAACTATTGAACTCTTATTGCACCATAACTAACAAATAGGAAGCCAAAAAAAAAAAAACAAAAAAAAATTACAGAAAACCCAAAACCTCACAAATACAAGCAACCTATTTCAAAACAAAACAACAAACCTTCCCAAGTTGTCTGAACCTTACACATCATGTTCCTCAGCTCCCCTCCCTTTCCCATTTTCCACCTAATCACACAACATTTCCCAGAAAAATCCACACCTCTTCTTCGGATAGTCCCAGAAAAACTTTTTTGTCCGTTTCTTTTAATTACTTGGAATCCAAGTAATGCCCACCAACAGAACTTTCACTGCGTAACGGTAACATAACAAGGCACGGACGATAAAACCCCCTCGTAACCTAACGAATTTACGACAATGCCACTGCGACCTAAGAGCTCGGAATGATGGTACCGACGTAGCCAAATCCGGTGATGAGAAATGTGACCGTTTGGAGCCACAAGTACACGAAATAATTGTTCTTCCCGTTGACGAAATCGTAGCATCCGCAGAAGAACAAGAACACCCCGAACCCGAGCTCCAATTTATTGAGCCTGTTGTCGTCAATTAAAAAAAAATTCAACCACTGTGTTAAGAAAATAATCGATCAACAATAACTGCAGGTGTGAGGATTTGATCTGTAAGGGTATTTTGGTAAATTTGTCTACCTGTCCGCGATGGAGAACCTGAATCGAGGTCTCTTGAGCGACGGCTTGGCGTTAGCCTTGTTTTTTAGGGTGTCTCCGAGTTTTTCGGTCACGACCCATTCGTTAACCCTGCCGGCTTCCAGGAGTCCGATTAAGGTCGCCTTGGTCCGGTGCAATGACATCACATTCTCGAACAGGATCCAATAAAACAACAGGTGAATTGACCTGAAAATCGATCAAAATACAACAATTTAGCGTTACCCTTAGCTCATACGAGTTGATTAAATATTTAAACCTAACAATGTAGTTTTTGTTAGTTTAATGTGCCTATGACTGGACTTCTGTATATGCACCAGAACCCATTACAGGTGCGACGAGGCGACTATAATGGATCTGATATCATGTAAATTTTACGTAATTGAACTCGAGAACAAACCTCGGAGTTCCAACGGAGTTGAGGATGGTGATTACGGAAGGGATGTAAACGGCTCCCCAGATCGGAACTTTGACTTCCGGGACCAAAATGGTCAACGGAAGCACGAGGCAGTAGAAGCAAAATGTGACCATATGGGCAATGACTTTTCGGACAAAGAAAAAGCTGTAAATCACATACACTTTCTTCCAGAACTTCACTCTCTGTAAACATCAACGGTCAAAAATTCAAATCAAGTCACTTCAATCACAACAAGAGCAACAACAACAAAACAATCATCCTAGTTGCTTGTGGTGCAAGAAACCTACCTTGTTCCTAACAATCTCCATGACCATTTTCCGGAACAAATTGGCGGGACCGCAAGACCAGCGATGCTGTTGGAAACGGAAGGCCTTGAAAGTACTAGGAAGCTCACTTTTAACCTTAAAACATAGTACAAACAAAAAAACCGTAAGAAAAAGCTGACCCAGTACACGAGACTGCCATCATCGTAACGTGACGACTTTGTTTTGTCAAAATACCTGTAGGTCCCCGAGGTATACGAATTTCCACCCGCGCAGACTTGCGCGGACGGCGAGGTCCATATCCTCCACGGTGGTTCGATCCTTCCACCCGCCAGCCTCGTTGATGGCGGCGATTCTCCAGACACCCGCAGTTCCTATTGACGTCGAATAAAATTAAGGGAAAATGTCTATAATAAAAGGGTTTTACCAAAAAAAATCATATCATTTCAAACTATACTACCCATTGATTAAAATTTATTTTGAACATAAATTAAGAATAAATGCCTTTGCTACTTTAAGCATGTATAAACAATTATATCCCAATGATTATTATGTATTAACAAGAGTAATGATGTTGAAATTTAACAGACATGTCCACATATAATCATGTCAAGTGACTAATAATAATAATAATCATTAAAGACAAAATTAATTATTTAGCAATTTGATTAATATTACCGTTAAACCCAAAAAAAGCATGAGTAGCTGAGCCCACTTCTTGTTCCACTGTAAAATGATAGTCCAAAGACATTTCTTGCATCCTCGTCAACAAGCACTCATCTGCATTTACTGTATAAAAAACATTCAAACAATTGTCAACAAAATCATCAAAACACACAACATTATAATCTTTGCAAAAATTAAGGTTAATTTTACAAAAGTTAAGGATTGATAGAATATCATTTTAATTTATCAACTGAACTCAAAAACATAATATATGCTTGGTTTATTTAAAATATCTGCACTAAAACAATTATTATTTGGAAATTAAAACTAATCTCAGCTGTTGAACCGACAAAACAAACTTAAAATTAAGCGTTTATAAGTTAATTACTTTCAAATTATTGTATTGTTGATATGTGAAATAGAAGAAAGTCAAGTATTTGGTCTGAGTTGTTTCCACGTGGCAACCTTTGATTGCCTAGTTGAATAATAAAGAGCAGGAACTCTCTTTTTTTTCTTCTTTTTGTTGTCACGTGAAAAAGGACAAGCGTCGGTGACCCAAAACGCAGGTCCACCATTGTTCCCGTGGTGGTTGGTGCATCAAACCAAACCCCACTCACGACGACCACGTGGTGCCCAGTGACGACGCAACCTCCGAAATGACCAAACTAACCCTCTCCTCACCACGTAATCACCGACACAACCCTCGACTGACAGCAATTTCTCGCGGTCCGAGCCGCCGATAAAGCCAAACTCAATAAACCACCAGTTTCGTACTTTTCCTGACCGCGAAATTACGAAAACACCCCCGTAACCTCAGGCGCAGTGATGATTCTTTAGGTCACTCTCGTCATTCCACAAAACTGTCCTAACGTTGAACATAAATACCACTGCACGTGACCGAATGAATTGAAATTTGTAGATGGGTTATGTATTGCGTCAGCAAAAATATCTCGTAATCAATATGATTATGTCATTATGTCTCCGATAATTCTCATTAATTATTGTTTTTTCACTTAATTTACAGGGAAAGATCTGATTTAGAAAGAGGTGGGTCCCGATGACCCCGTGAAATACGGTAAAAAGTGGGGCCCACCGGCTGATTGATTTCAGGAAATACTTATTTCTCACAGGGTGGACCCCACAGCAGTCTTTGCAACAAATCTCGCCGACGGAAAAAAAAAACAGGCCAAAAATAGAATCGAGACCACCGACACTCTCACAATCCAGTTTTGGTAAATTTAAAATACCGATAAAATAGTGTCGTAAAAAATCAGGCGCTAGTCGAACAGAAAGAGTTAATTATAATAAATTAATGAGTGATTAGTTAGACAAGTTGGAGATTACCAAAACGCCATCGGGCCTGGACGAGAGCAATGTCGGGGTTTTTGAGGAAGAAGGGGATGGCCCGGCGGAGGTAGTCGGGCTCGGGCTGGAAATCGGCGTCGAAGATGGCGACGAAGTCGCAGTGCTTGGCGTAGCTGCGCTTGAGGCCCTCCTTGAGGGCACCGGCCTTGTAGCCGCCTCTCGTCTCTCTGATTTGGTACCTTATGTCAATGCCCTTGCTTGCCCACCTCTGGCACTCCAGCTCCACCATTTGCTGAGATAAAAATTCAATTTTTACCGTTAGTTTTTGACCGAATTGGGTTAATTTTCGCGACCCGGGTCGAAAAATGATGTTAATTTTAATGGGTCGGTGTCTGATTTTTCAGAAACTAAAAGTTTAGAGTCGGTTGGTTCGGTTCGGGTTCATTACCTTGATGACGGGATCGGTGGAATCGTCGAGGACTTGGATCACGAGCCGATCGGACGGCCAGGAGAGCCCGCAGGCTGCTCCGATGGAGAGCTTGTAAACCTGTACCGAAACATACCCAATTCAGCGAAATGTCCCAAAACCGAAGTTTTTTCACAAACTCAAAAATGAAAAGAAACCTAAATCAGCAAATAACCCAAACATTGATTTTTCTTCAAAAACCCAAAAAAATAACTGTACACAAACACCCAATTCACCAAATGACCCCAAAAATCGAACCTTTTTCACAAACCCATAAAAAACTGTACACAATCACACCCAATTCAGCGAATTGACCAAAAAAAATAGTAACTTTTTCACGAACCAGAAAAAGATAACCGAAACCCAAATCAGCCAATAACCAAACATCAAGAAAAATTTAAAAAACCCAGAAAAAAACTGTACACGAAACACCCAATTCACCAAATGACCTAAAAATCCAAACCTTTTTACAAACCCAGAAAAACAAAACAGAAACAGAGAACCAAATCATCAAATGACCCCAAATTCGAAGCTTTATAAAAAAAACAGACTCAAACACACCCAAATCAACAAATAACCCAGACATCAATTTTTTCTATAAAAAAATGTACACAAAACACACCCAATTCACCAAATGACCCAAAAAAATCAAAACTTTTTAGCAAACCCAGAAAAAAAAACAGAGACCCAAATCAGCAAAATCCAAAAAAAAACAGAGACCTCTCTCTCATTAAACATTGGGATTTGAATGAGAACGGCAGGGAAGGCCTCGGAGCCGATCTCGAGATCCTCCTGTATCGGCTCCCAATTGTACCGCTCCTCTGGTTTTTTCCAGAACAGCTTCACCAGAACGATGACGATTCCCATGTACACCCTCTCGAAGAACAGCATCAGCGACATGGCCAAGCAGATGTAAACGCAGAGCTGTAGCAGAGGAACTATCAGCGGAGCCTTCACCAGCTCCCAGATCAGCCCGATCTGTCCCGCGATGTCGTCCCTCGAGATCTGCAGCGCCTCAGGAATCACCACCTCCGAATCCGCCATCGACGATACCCAGAAGAGCACGAAGCAGAGAGGAATTGAGATCCGGAAAAAAATATCGCAGAACAAGACAAAACCAGCCCTGCTCTGCTCTGTTGCTGCTAGATCTCTCTGTTCTCGATTCCGGGTGTTTATTTATAGGTTTGGTCGAGGACCCAGAAACGGCATTGCGGTAGAAAAAAATCGATGCCCAGAAATGGAAGTTCCGAAAATACGATCTGGATCGGAAATTCAGGAGGGGAGGGATCTAAATTTGTGGGTTTCGGAGCAATGGGTGGTCTCTGGGTTTTGAGAAAAACAGAGGACGCGAGTGAGTGTGTAGTGATGGTGAGCGAGAGGAAGGAGAAGGGCAATAAAGGAGCTGGAGAAGATAGGGTCCTTTATAGTCATAATTGGTCTTGATTTGGTGTTTAATTTGATTTAATTCCTCGATACCCATTCACTTGCATCATTTAATTTGAGGATAAGTAGAACATAATCAATTATTACTACTAATAATTTAATCATTGTACAATTCCAAAAGGAATCCGAGTCGTACTGTTAGATATTTAGTTTAATTTAGATATGATTAGCGAGGTTTACGATTTGGTTTTGAGTACGTTCGGTTCGAAGAAAATAAAAGTTAAAACCGAACTGGTAAAATTTGGTTTAATTTTGAATATATCGATTTTTATGAATTTAATTTGATGGATCTCTCACATTTTAGTCCGTTTTAATTTATTATTTGATGTGCCGACTTTTTTTTATAGATTTTTCATAACATTCTCACATGTTAGGGTGATCTTGAGTTATTTCTGTTGGATCAATATTCTGAGGTTCAGTTAGTTATATCGATGACTTAAAATGAGCAGTGTGTCCACATATATTAGCGCGCGATTCAACTAATTCGGCAGGTTGGGGTATCGACCATTACTTTGGTGTCGTGGGGGGAAGCCGAGTCGTACTATGCTC
Source organism: Geranium rotundifolium (assembly GCA_963920655.1). Classification (NCBI taxonomy): domain Eukaryota; kingdom Viridiplantae; phylum Streptophyta; class Magnoliopsida; order Geraniales; family Geraniaceae; genus Geranium; species Geranium rotundifolium. The sequence continues at coordinate 931,102 of OY987317.1, read as the reverse complement.
AGGTGTAATGTGGATGAGGCTTTGGAGCTGAATGCGAGTTGGTGGGCGGTGGGTTTTGTCATCCGAGACTCGGGAGGGAGGGTAGTGGAGGGTCGGGGGTTATCTCGATTAGCGGATGGTCATTCAGAGGAGGTGGAGACTTTGGGCATTCAGCAGGTCTTTTCGTGCATTAAAGGCTTGGATGGAGACCAATTTAGGTGAAATCGGATTGCCTATCGTAATGAATGAGATCATGAGTTCGGGTGACTTGTGTTCTCCACTGGTTTTGATTATTAACAATTGCATAAGCCTTTTGACATAATGACATTTATGCATGTTGTTCGAATTGTGTATGTGAGATAGGTACATGACAGTCTCTCGCTTTGTTAGGACTATATTGTCGGGTTCCGACTATGTATTCAACGAGAGGAATGTCCCGTGTTTTCTTATTGATATTATTGATGTTGAAGCTGATTAATATATATTTCTTGTTTAATTTCGAAAAAATTCTAATCGAAAATAATACTAATAAGAAAATGTACAATTTTCTCCTGCCCATTTAAAATGTCATAATATGACTAAAAAAGAAGGAAGGGTACACATGTAATTTAACTCAAATGCGCTGTTATTGAGTAATAATTGGTCGGGAAAAGATAAAGGTAAAAAAAAAATTAAACATAAATTGTTGTTTATGAACTGCACTCGATGTGTAGGGGTAGATTGGGAAAGAAAAGAGTTGTCTGAATCACAGAGATTAGATTTACTAGAGAAAGTGAGAACTGAACACACTTGTCTGTCGGCACGGTTTCAAATATCGAAGAAAATAGCAATCGAATTTTTAGAATATTCTCTTATTTTCATCATCATTGATAGCTTTTCTTTTTACCCAAAATATACCCAACAAAAGAAATATATTTATTATAATATATTGGGAATTATATAGGTAACATCTTTGATAATCATGTTTTACCAATCTAATTCAAATTGATCTTGAATTCTTGTGTTTTATTTTTTCAGTGAAAAACGTTGATATATTTGAAATTATACGACCAGTTAAAGCACCAAATAATGATTTATTAACTTTAATCTTTTAAATTATCAATAAATCGAAATACGTGCATAACCGTAAAAATAATTTTCAACGTAACTCATAAAATGAAGGATATTTTCTAGCAAAAATCAGAAACCAACAAAAGTGCCAATTTAAAGATTTAGAGTTACGATAAATTGTCAAATTTGTGATGAAAAGAGTCAAAAGATAATGATTTTTTAGAATCACAATTTAATTGTGTAATTTACAGTTACATACATTTTTCCAACTGCAAATTATAATTTATTTTCTGCTCCAAATGAGTCATCATTTGAATTGATACGAACACTTTACATATATATACTACTTAATCATTATAAATGCTTTTTTTTGTCATGACTTGTTTTTTTTTATTTACTTGGGAATGATTGTTGAATTTTACAATCTATTCACTGACCGACACAAAAAATATAATGAAAATAACAATTGGGTTACATTTACGTGGAAAATGAGGTATGAAACCTTCAAGAAAACATTAAAAAATGCATGAATATATTATTTTATTTTTGCTCTGAAATGAATTGTAATTAGACTTTAATGCGTTTAATAAATGATGATGGGCACAGAGAAAATAAATGCTTCCTACAAGTGTGACCGGGCATATAATAAAATAATAATTAGTTTTAACATAAATTTAGTTTCATGAATGCCTCCGAAAAAACAAATATATAATAATTGATTATTTGATTTAACATTTGATGTGTCGGTATTGGAACTGCACATTGAATTAATGTTGTAGCAACCATTAATCATGAAAAATCCTACCCAACTCCTTGATAAAACTGCATATATTAATATCTTTTAGATAGAAAATATAATTAATTGGTTTTGGAAATATAATTTATAGTACAACATTACTATTTATACCACCAACCCATGGTTTAGAACAAAATTTTGAGAGAAAATTCCACTTAGTATTTTAAGGGAAATTTCCATAACCAATTAATATAAATTATAACATATTCGTATTAGAAAACATTATATAAAAAAATTCAAAAATTATTTTTATTAATTTATTATAATTTTTTCATAATAGGGTATTTTTGTCATTTTGAGAAAAAGATAAAGTGAACATTTTTCAAACTTAAGAGAATTCACAAGTTGATTTTGAAGTTAAGGGGAGTTAAAGTGAAACTCGGCCAAAATTAAGAGGAGCTAAGTGAAATTTTTTCAAATTTTAAACGAAATAAAAAATGTATTGATCAATTTTGTTCTAACTAACCGTAACTGTGATTATAATGTGAAATTTGTCACATCAAATGTTGCTTCAACTGTCTGGTGCGATGCCGAATTAATTGTTTAATAATAATTCAAATTTTCTTTCAAAAAAATATCATTCATCAATTATAAAATTGACTTGAAATGAATTTAAGAGTTAGTATCCAATCATAATCATAAGATATGATTGTTGACTATTTTGTTTCATTCATCAATTTTAGTATATTCGCTGATAATTGATTTTTTGAAGTAAAACGAATTTTATTTAGGAAAAGACTATTAACCCGGTATCAAACCGGACAGCTGAAGCTATAGTTGGTGGGACAGATCACTCACCATAATCCCAACTACTGTTAGTTAAAGCGTACTTGGCCAATTCGTGAGCCACTTTATTGCAGGTCCTACGAGCGAATGTTAATGTGAGATTCACCCCTGGGGCAGAAATGATACGTCTGCAATCATGAATGATGCCCCCGAACATATTTCTCCTTTGGTTCGATTGTCGGATCCCATCCACCACCCGAATGCAATCTGATTCTAGTGTTGCTTCGTTCCAATTATTCCTTTTTGCTCATGATAACGCTTCTCCCAGGTCCTTCGAATCCCCTTTGCCATTGCGACCACTCTTGCTGGATGGAATTATTTCGCTTTCCAAACAACTTGATTTCTCGCATCCCAAAGTGCCCATAGAGTGATGGCATATACAATTAATGACTTTTACACTATTATTTGATTTATTTTAATTAAAATTAACGTTCGTTCGATCCCGTAAAATTCTAAATCAGAATTCGGATGATAAAATTATAATAATCTCTCATACATATTTTTTTTTTAAAGTTACAATCATTACAAAGGTAGGGGAATTATTTTTAGGGGGGAGGGGAAATAAAAACACTAACAGTAACAGCGGCTGGTTTTGTCTCTTATCAACCACTCTAATCTCTCTATAAGATTTACTAAATCCTAAACTTATAATTATTAGTGTCCTTGCCTGTTTTGGCATGTTATTAATTTAGGTGAAACATATTTATCAATGCAAAATCTTATTGACATTAGATTTCGATGTGTTGGGTCTATATTAATGTTGTATTAGCGTTTTTATCTAGAGATTCTCAAGGTTAAATAGATTAATATAATTATTATATATGTGATATATTGATTCAGAGATAGATATAAATCAATGTTTACTTGATTAATTAGTTAAACACTTGAACTTGAGCACAAGAGTCTTGAGTTCGAGTCACGCTATAGGGTTCAAAGGATGATGCGAGAAGCTATGGCAGCACACTTGTGCGCTTCAACAAGCGCACTGTCGTATGAATGCTGCAAGAGCTTATCGCAGCGCGCTTATAGTTGTTCTAGCGACTGACTCGTCGGCTTCGTCCAAACTGTTAACTTCGATGTTCCTTTCGATTCAGACATCTCGAGATGGGTGTACTGTTTTTACGAATAGTTGGGCAGGATCGACGACTTAACCATGTTCCGTCCACACCCTATACATGCTCAAAAACCCTTTTATCAATAACTGAGTGCAAATGGTCTTCATATAACACAAATATTTGAATTTATCCAGCCTATACTGTGGACCATTTTTTCTCACAAATTTAAAAAAGCTTACCAACATATACTACTAACACTCAATATCTATTTAAATGTGAGACTTATATATTATGTGAAAATGAAACGTGCGTTGTCATAAATTCAATTTAATTTTTTTGTTTGTGACCGATTTCAAATCTATAATAAACACTTTAAAATTAATCATAATTACGAATGGAATATATAGTCTCATCTTACTTGTACGTCATGTTTATGTTACAGATTAGTCTTGTCTCTAATGAGATTTGGTGTATAAAATCCATCGGTTCACCTATTTTATATTAGAGATTAGTCTTTGGTTAATTTAAATTAAGATTGTCGGTATATAAACATTTGTTTTTGTAATAGGGATTGTTGATAAAATAAGAGCTCGTTTTAATTTCTTAATCAATATAATAATTTTTAACACACTTTAATGCAGATAATCAAACAATGAATAAAAATATTGAAAAAGAAAAAGGGACTTTAGTGCCAAAAGCAATTAAAATTAGCTAGCCTCATGAAGAAGTGATCGGGCATGTTCAAAGGACTTCAATGAGATCATATAAAGATGAACAAGTTGCATTGTATGTATAATATATTTATAGAGAAAGAAATTCTCTACAAACCAAACTCGAGTGTCCATACGTCCGAACTGTAGAATGTATAGTGTAAAGTTGTAAAAACTTGTAGAATGTGTAGTGTAAAATTGTAGAACGTGATGGACCCGTATAAAATTGAAGAACTCTGTAAAATGTGTAGTGCAAAGTTGTAGAACGTGGTGAACCCGTAAAACCCATAAGCGTGCGTTGTAGTTACTTGTTGCACGTATCGCACGCTGAGACAACGCTCTTTCAGATTTGAAAGTTCGAACGTTCTACAACCGTTTATAACGGAATGTGCCCGTATATTTATATATAGCTTTATGATAATAAAAATAATAACAACGTGTCAAAACTCAAAAATGAGTTATAACATATTTGCATAAGGAGTTTGTATCATTTTTTATTTCTAAACAACATCTAAATATGGCACAAAAAATGTGTTTATCGTGAAAAAAACGAATTAGCTATTAAATGTACGCTAACCATTTACAATATTTAGTGTTAAAACCTCTAATAATACTATTCAAATATTTCGCAAGAGAGATTTTTTACATGAATTTAGGTTTATGATAACTCTTTCTTCGATTAATTAAAAAAGTATTAATAGAAATAAGGTCAATACTCTTTTTATTCTTTAGGTTGATAGGCACGTCGCACGTGGATGTTTGAATTGCAGCTACAAATTGCAGGTGAAATATTTATTCACTATATATCATAGACTGATTGATGCTGATTTTTATATGAGCATCACCATGTTATATCTATTTTTATTATAATAAGTTAAATTCTAATAAAAAAACATTTGATGTCACATATCATGAGTTGTGGTGAATCCAAATTATCCGATAATCGAGTAGACTTTATTTTAGGACGGATGAAAATATACATTTTGAAGAAAGTTATTCATAACTTTATACACATTAATGTAAGAATAAAATAAGAATATCGACTGAAATTTATAATTTACGTAGAAGCAGTTTCTAGTGCCGTATCTAAATGAGAACACATTAATCGAATTTAAACAAAAAGTTGATGCCAAATATTAAATTACAACATTTTCTTCTATAAATTCCTCAATTTTATTACTTGTACTAAATTAAGTTTCTATTTTCTTTTATTTAATTGTACTTTATCCATATATGGAGTCAATGGCAAGTAAGGTTTATTTATTTTACTTTTTTATCTCTGTATTTTGTTAAAATTATTCTTCATTTTCAGTGCCTCCTTTTGTTCCCAATCCTAACATTTCTTGATTTATAAGTAAAGCAGATACTCTTGAATCACACACCAGAAGATAATGTAAATATATATATATATATATATATATATATATATGCGTGTGTGTGTGTGTGTTTTTTTTGTTTTTTTTTCTAGTTCAATTTTAAAGTCTTGAGTTGATATAGTATTTCTAGGTTATTAAAATAATGTTTTAAACTCATAACTAGATAGATAATTGAAATAAATCAGATCATAAAACTTTAAAAAATAATTTATTCTTTATAAAAAATTTATTTCATCCAATGAAATTTAAATTTGATTTACTTAAGACAATAATAGACCATGTTTAAGTGAACAATATTGTTGAAGATAAGGCAAATGGGCCAAATAGACACAATGGTCTAATCTAGTAAGAAATTGGGCTGTGAAAAAACCCAATACACCTAATTCTCCACTAATCAACTTAAGGCCCTTTCTCTTATTTTATTTTTCTTTCATACTCAATTTAATTATTTATTTTAAAGATTTTTTAATTTATATAAATTATTTACCCACCAATTATTATGTATTCTTCCAACTAGTTTATCTTAAACTTATATTTTATTAATTCAAGATTTGATCCTAACTTTTATGATACTAATGGGTTTCACTTGAATATAAGAACCAAATATGATTAAAATACAATATTGTCGGGCAAAAATGCAATTTTAAATAATATATATGTAAATGAATGCTTGAAGCGACGAGTGAGTGTAAAATGATTGTATGTCCACTTTAGAAGTTGTAGAGAACAATTATTCTAGTTTAAGAAAACAATGGTTAATTGATGATGCACACACATAGTGTGGCATATATAAACTTTATAGTCTCATACTCACTTATTTAAATTTGAAATATGTGACATATCTTCTTGCAAAAAAATTTAAATCACAATTTCCACTTTATCAAAATAAAAAATGCAAAGAAATTTAAATCACAATTTCTACTTTATTAAAATAAAGAAGAAAAAACAATAATTTAAGTTCAATCAATTAAGAATAAGGAGTAATGGGAAGAGCGGCCTCTCTACACGAGTTAGGGTTCATTGTCTAAGTGACGAGCTGGCGTCGTGAGTCCGCAGACTGGAGATTAGTGACGCTAGTCTGCGATTGGGGTTTTGAAGAGACGAGGGCTCGACAACGAAGGGTCGTGTTCTAGGGAGTAGAGGGTTCGGCGGGAGATCAGAGGTTCAGTTGTGAGATTTCGCAGCGTCCTGATTTGGGGGACGGGTTTGGAACGGGCGTCGTGACTTGGAGAAATTGGGAGGGTGCTGTATTTTGGGGATCATGGTGATTCGGGGGGTGGGGGGGTGGGGTATGGGTCTTGGGAGATAGAGGTTACATGTTCAACATTGATGGATAGGGAGAGGGAGACTTGGGGATTTGAGTGTGGCGCAGTGGGAAGGGCAGCGGGGTGGATGAAGCATATGGACCAGTATACATAATTTTAGACAAGGGTCTGATTCATGTCTGGCTGGTTTTGTTCATCTAGTTCAATTGGTTTGTTTTCCCGTTTTTTACTCTCTGCTTGATGGCTCGGTACTGGGAGGGGGTCGGGGGTTCTCTGGCATTGATAGATTGATCATGGTAAGCACAGAGAGCTTGAAGTATTTGGATTATTAAAGATTCGTGATTTCTCTAGAAATGTCGATCGTCAGCTTTGGAGTAAGGATATTGATTGCATGGTTGATCGAGAAAACTTGTTTAATGCATTATGCAGTGGGTTCACAGGGTTTCTCCATCCATTCGAGATGGAGGTCGTGACTCTGCATAATGCTAACTGGTTTGACTCGATTTGTCTTCGAGGGTATCGAGGAACCATGTTCAAAGCGTTCTGCAGCGGGATCACAGGGTTTCTCCATCCAATCGAGGTGGAGGCCGTGGCTCTGCATGATGCTAAATGGGTCGAGTCCTTTTTTTCTCCGATCAATCATCATTTCAGTTCATCATTTTATTACTTCTATGTTTGCTACTAAATCATGTTTGAATGCGATGTCAGCCAATCTTGTTATCAGCTTCTCGGTCTCAGGGGTTCATGTAGTGGTATTGTCCCATCTCGACATGTAGCTAATTTTATCCGCTTAATAAAGTTAGATTTTTATAAATAAAATAAGAACTAAAACTACGAAAGTGTAAAATAGAGTAACTTTCGTTAAATAGCAATATATCTTACGCTTTAAGCCTTGAACAAAAATTATCGAAACAAAATATACACGTAAAATTAAATATTTACAATTGGTTATTATGAACTTAATATTGCACACTCAAATTGTCACATCGTGTATATATATTATATAGTCATCAAGTTCGATATATTCATGTATTGTATATAGAATGTTTGAATGGTAAGTATAGGTCATAAATGGTTTGCTGTTTGGTTCAACTAAAGCAATGAATATTTCGAAAAGAGAGTCACAACAATCATGAAATTGGACATCAATTTAGATAAGAGAAATGCAATACAGCTAGTATTTGGTCCACAAGTATATATTTCAATTTTTTATTATGAAATAATGAGTTTTGAGATAAACATACATATGAATTTATTAATTATTATTATTTTGTTGATCAATATAAAGTGTAATAAGAAGTGTAATTGTGTAATTTTATTCATATATAGTAGAGTAGCGCAAAGAGTTTCAAATTGTGGGCATAGCTATAGCTTGATTAGTACAAAAGTGTGTTAATATATAATAGTTCTCAACCCACAAGTCTAGGGAATATGATCAATGCATATAACATTGAAATTAATTCTAAATTTAACATTTACAAAGTTGAGAGTTTAGATGAGCCGAGGTACTTTTGTACAATTTTTAGAGGTGTAAACGAATCGAGTCAACTCTCAATTCGCTAGGGCTCGACTTGAAAGAAAATAATCAAGTTCGAGCTCTCCTCGACTAGTTTAAATATTTACTCAATAAAAAAAAATATATATATATACGCTAAACGAGGATAGATCAACTCGATTCGATTTATCCATTTTCATTAGAAATGTTTATTGAATTTGATTTTTTTTTATAGTTAATCAAATATTAAACGAATCAACTAACAAGTGTATCGAATCTTGAACTAACAATTCAGCTTGACTCGTTTATAATACAAGTCAAACCAACTCAAACTCCGGTACAACAAACTATAACCTAATGTATAATTAATCAAGTTCAATCGATTCGTTAAAAACTCCCTAATTATAAAAAACGAGACTCGAATGATTTCGATATTTTATTCATACTCGAACTCTCTTCTTATACAAGATTATAAGTACTTAACAAGGCAACAATATATTCTATATTAATGATTGTTACCTATGGAAGATAATAAAATAAAAGGGAAATGAAATAAATTGACAATGAATCAGTATAATTTATTTCTTTTTTTGCTAGAATCTCTACATGAATATAAATTAGTATAATTTATTTCTTGATTTGCTAGAATCTCTACATGAATCTAAATTATTTGAATTTTTAACACAAATCAATCATATAGAAGAAAAAAAGGACTGGGTGTATTTAGTTGACTTCAATTAAATCCCACCGTACCATATATTTATTTGCCTGCTATCTCCTACACTTCTGGTCTCATCACTCTCTCTCTCTCTCACTTCATTTTTAGAGAGAGAAACAAAAAAAATGGCTACGGTTGATCCAAGAAACCACGAACCCCAAAAACCCAAAAACAATGAGCTTCAAAAACAACCTCAACTCGATGCTGGTGCTCTCTTTGTCCTAAAATCCAAAGGTAACAGTCAAATTAATTAATTGTTTTCTCGGTTTCAAAATAAGTGTTGTGTTTGTTTGATGCTGATCGGGTCGTTTTAGGCTCGTGGCTGCACAGCGGCTACCACCTGACGACCTCGATCGTGGCGCCGGCGCTGCTGAGCCTCCCGTACGCTTTCGCCGCCCTCGGGTGGGCCGGAGGGGTCGTGGCTCTGGTCGTCGGGGCTATAGTGACTTTCTATTCGTATAATTTGATTTCTCTGGTTCTCGAACACCATGCTCATATGGGTCATCGACATCTCCGGTACAGAGACATGGCTCACGACATCCTCGGTAAGTACGTACGTACGTTGTACACATCGATCGTTAATCAACATCGTAAAGTGCTCTCTTATGTGACACACCAAAACACTATCCACAGTGTTTATATATATATATATATATGATTAATTATTATTCATTTATGTGATTTTGGATTTTATATCACTGTTCGTGAGATCAGTTTGATTCTTACATATCGAAGATGGATTGATATGATGGTAAAATCATTTAAAATCGATTATTTCTACATTTTGATTTGCAATTTTCTCATGAGCTTTTGACTAAACTTTTCAGAATAAATGTACATTCATTGATTTTAATGGCATTTTAAAAATGTCAATATATTGACTTATATTTGTAAACATCACTCGGCCCGACTCGAGCATGACTCGGGCTCGAACGAGTTTTCGAAACTAAACTCAAGTTTGGTTGAAGTATTTAGACAAACTCAATTTTGATTTCGTACTTAACTCAAACTCGGTGGTTATAACGAGTCTAAACAGGATATTTAACGACCAAACTCGAACAGTTTGTTTAAAGCTCGATTCATTTACTGCTTTAGTTGTACGTATTGCTACACTCCAAAATCAGACAAGATATTTATTATATTAAATTGATTTACCTCTTTTCGTATTTATTTATGTATTTTTCATAGATTTTTTCAGTCTAAATCATTTGTCTTTTTGCTTTCTCTTTCTTGATATTTAATTGCGTGTACGTTTGGGTGAAAAATGTCTTTTCCCTTCTCTTTTTTTTCGATTTGACCAAAGAGGCAAAAACCGTTGAAAATTCTAAATCGGGCCTTTCAATAACGGGCCTAGAGACTAAGTTTTATCTCAATGGGCTTTTGCAGGGCCGAAATGGGGCCGTTATTACGTGGGCCCAATTCAGTTCTTGGTCTGCTACGGTGCAGTGGTCGCTTGTACTCTACTGGGTGGTCAATGCATGAAGGTCAGTTCTTGGTCTGCTACGGTGCAGTGGTCGCTACCAATAAAATTATTATTATTATTATTATTATTTTAATTAATTTATTATTTTGCATTTCAGGCAATTTATTTGATAGCTAGCCCAAATGGGTCGATGAAGCTTTACGAATTTGTGATAATATTTGGGTGCTTGATGCTGATTTTAGCACAAGTCCCATCATTTCACTCACTAAGGCACATCAATCTCATTTCTTTGGTTCTATGCCTTGCCTATAGTGCCTCTGCCACTGCTGGCTCCATTTATATTGGTAACATTTCTATTCATTTCACTTTCAGTTCTTAAGTGTGTTCTAAAAGACGTTAGGGGTCAGTCAAAAAAAGAAGACATTCCAAAATTTAACCCAAAACTATTGGAGATGGATCGAAAATCAACATATAATTAATTAAAGACTAGTTGAACAAATAATAGAGTTTTAGAACACTGGTTACTGGATTTTTTTATTACTGTCACATTCTGATCTATTACACGAATCAATCAATTATCGCCCAACGAGCTATCAGATCACCGATATAATCGGTTGATCCAGCACAATTGCTCTAAAACTACACGATTCCATATTGTTTAGTGTGGATATGACGATAATCATACCTATTTCATGAATCAGCCAGTTAACGATCGATGGGCTATCAGATCGTCGATGTGTTCGGTTGAACTGTTGATCCATCATAATTTTTGTGGTAAAATTACACGAAAGAATTTTATTGACTATGATGTGACTACGACGTGAAATTATGATAAAATACTCATATCATCGCCACGTCATCATTTTAAAACTAAAATTATTGTTACATTGCCGGTAGATACCATGTGAATAGAACAGACGACTGAAAAAAAACTTTAATCTATTTGTCACCGAAAATTCAATAACTTAATTATTACTGAACTTATCGTTTGTGAAAAAACTGCACGATAATAATGATCATGTACAAAATTTTTCACCATATCGTTTTCGCAGGGCTTTCGTCGAAGGGCCCAGAGAAGGACTATACCCTGAAAGGCGACAAAGAAAGTAAAGTGTTTGGGGTGTTCAATGCAATAGCCATAGTTGCGACAACCTTCGGAAATGGGATCATCCCAGAGATTCAGGCGACGTTGGCGCCGCCGGTGAAGGGGAAGATGTTCAAGGGGCTTTGCGTGTGCTACACGGTTGTAACGGTCACTTTCTTCAGTGTGGCCATTTCTGGCTATTGGGCCTTTGGGAACCAGGCCCAAGGCCTTGTGCTCAGCAACTTCTTGGAAGATGGCAAGCCTTTGGTCCCCAAATGGTTCATCCTCATGACCAACATCTTCACCATGCTCCAACTCTCTGCTGTTGGTGTTGTAAGTACTCTCTCCCACTCTCCTTTTAACACATCAATGATAGGGATGACGATAAGACGAGTTTCGTGATTTCCATCCTTACTCGAAATGATAGGCATTAATGGGGGCAGAGAATACATTTTAGAGACTAATCAAAAATTAATAAGAACATAAATCAGATTGAAAAATCAATAAGAAATTATAAGGGATTAATTACACAACACATAAATTTTTAAAACACCAATGCGAATACCGGATTCTCGTTAGGATTAGGATGTAGGGATTACAACTGTCCAAATCTGACATGGACCCGATATTCGCAAACTGATAGGTAAAAAGTAGGGATCACTAAATTCACCCGTTATTACCTTGTTAGGGTGTTTTGCATCTTTATAAATTATACAAGAGTGATAATGGATTAGGTTTTTTAATTTCCGCACATGCTCCCGTTTGGATCGGGGAAAAATGGGTCTTCGTCGAGTTTTAAAATCAGACCCATTGAAGTTTCCTGAATTTTGTTTGTCTTGAGTTAAAAAAGATGTGAACTCATTCACTACTTAACAATTATATTAGACATTTTACTAAATGTCTAGTTTGATTTTTTTAAAGAAGAAAATTCACACAGAGAATGTATGAATAAGAGACCAATTCGTAATGGGTGACAACGGAGCAAGTCGTATGATCCCATCTCTGTGTAATCATATAGAAGATATCAGTTGGCCATCTTGTAAGTATTTTACGGATAATTTTTATGATTCTTATTTGTCTCATCGAATCAAAAATACCAAGCATTTATCGAATTTAAAGATTTTTGTCAACTCTAATTCCTAAATTTAACTTCAATTTGACATTCAGTTTACCCCAATTTATACACCATCCCATTTGTTCCAATTTTGGCCCATTTTAGGGCAAAACCAACAACGGGCAAAAAAATCATACATCAAATTAAAAACCATTAATTGAATTTATTTTCTACTTTGTGATGCAGGTTTATTTGCAACCTACCAATGAGGTTTTGGAGAAAAAGCTAGCAGACACTAAGAGTGGAGAGTTCTCAGCTAGGAATGTGATCCCAAGACTCATATCGAGGTCACTCTCGGTCGTCGTAGCCACAACTATCGCGGCAATGCTCCCATTTTTCGGGGACATAAACGCGCTCATCGGGGCTTTCGGGTTCTTGCCCCTCGACTTCATACTGCCCGTGGTTTTTTTCAACATCACTTTCAAGCCCTCGAAGCGGAGCCCCATTTTCTGGCTCAACATTACCATTGCGGTGGTTTTCTCCGCCCTGGCCGTCATAGCGGCCGTTGCAGCGGTTAGGCAAATAAGCCTCGACGCGAATACCTTCAAATTATTTGCTAATGTATGATTAAATTAGTATGCAATTTTCGTACCTGCAGTTATTGTTGATAAAAAATATGAGTTACATGTCGCAATATTAGAAGCTACTTTGGGTTATGTGACAAAAAGTTGCACAATGTGTAAGGTTGTTAAGTTCAAAAGAGAGTATAAATAACTTTTAGATAATGTCAATGTATATATGATCGAATCAATTTATGCATTTTAGTACTAAATTTATGTTTAATTAGGATGAAAGTCAGTCGAATTGATATTTATTTTGTCAAAGTTTGACCCGCCTAAAAATGATTATATAAAATTTATTTCGATCCACAATTTGCTATCCGAAACAAAACAAGTATTCATGGTTATTAATTTTTTAGCTTGGGTAGTGTGATTTTTTTATTTGAAATCGATTCTTAATTCAAAACGAATATTTGATTTAGTTTTGTGAAATTATGGACGCCACCTTGCACATTTTCATAGAAGAACTTTTTGGGTTACTGTATAAACTATATACATGATTGAATTTAATCAGGGTTTATTTGATTGTTTCTTGTTAGAGGATCTTGAAACCTATCACGACAATGACCGATTTATTATAATGCTATCTTTTGAAGTTTAGAAGATACATTTGAGATCAAATTGTTGGTTTATTATTCATTGGTCACAGATAGAGATTGAGTTGATAGTTTTTCTTTTGAAAGTAAAAACAAATTTTATTAATAAAATAACAACTAACCTGTCGCCAACACAGACAACTGTCATCAAACTTTTTTTTGAAAATGTAAAAGAGTACAATTCATTGTATTTGAATGTATATGAATAAAATTTATTTTTTTGGTATCCAAAACTCTCTATAAATTAATCATTATTAATTTATCGATTAGTTAATATTTTTTTAAATTAATAAAATTCTTCAGTCCCAAATATATTAATTTATAAAAGGTTTACTGTATTGACGTTAATTCAATTATTATCCAATTAAACCAGTAATTAAATGAAAACTCACTCTTAAAATACAAATCCCAACTCACTGAATTGGTTCGATTCTTATTGGGTAATTTCATTTATGAGTTTTAAAAAATAGAAAATCAAACCAAAATTAAATGATTTTTTCAAATTCAAAATTAAAATTAGACTATTAACCAATATTTCAATTTTCTTTGCTACGAATCCGGTTTAGTTTTCGGTTTCAGGACTAAAGTATCTATCCAACCCTAGACGTAGAGATGGCAAAAGAATCCATACCCAATGGATATCCATGTATCCGATCCGATCAGAACGGATATACCTGAAAGCGAACGGATATGGATACATATATTTTCACAGATATTTCATCGGATACGGATAGACCTGTATCCTACCTGTACCCGTACTATTTAAAATAAATATAATAATTTCATACACCCATAATCCCGTATGTGCATTCATGTATACATAAGTTTCACAATTGAAAAGTGAAATAACAATTAATATTATGCAAAACATAGTCTTTTCTAAATCTACTACTTTCTTTATACGTTATTGTGGTCTTCTCCAATAAGAAGAGATGTAGTTTTTACTCTTTATTAAAAGCTTAAAGTATAAACTGTCCTATACTTACGTTTATATGTATTCTTGAGTTTCGAAAATTTTCAATTCAATCAATTTTTCTAAAGTTCAATCGTATCCCAAGTTCAATTTTATTGTATTTCACAACTTTCATAAAAGACTTTATCATGTTTTATACTTATTTTAAATTTTAATTAATTATATATTTATTTTCGGTTACGGATCCAGATAATTTTTTTTATCCATATCTACCGGATATTAAACGGACCACCTGATAAATGAACGGATATAGATACCCGCTCAAGTGAGCGGATACGAATGCGAATAATGTCATACTCCATATCTTATCCATTGCCATCCATATTGCCTACACTGAGCTAATCAATAAATAGGCCTAAGCTGACACTAGTTAGCGAGCTGGCCCATTTTTTGAATTTATAAATCAGGCCCAAATACACAAGGCCCGGCCCAAATAAAATTTACACGAACTCTCAAAACATTAGGGTTTAAGCTCGAAAGCACAGAGCACACACAGTGGAGCTGTGAACCAGAGGTTGAAGACGATGACTCGATTAAGCTCCGAGCAGGTCCTGAAAGAGAAACAGACTCGCGATCCTGACTCCATTACAGCTCTATCGCTCAACCACAAAGCTCTCACCGATGTATGTATCTATATACACCTTCATTTTTCTTCCCCAATTTGAGCTCGCTTCGTTTCTCCAGAATTCACTTTATCGGTTTGGTTTGCTCTCAGGTCTCGTGCTTGAGCGATTTCAAGAACTTGGAGAGGCTCGACCTCGCGTTCAACAATCTCACTTCCCTGGAGGTACTGACTCTAATTTTCGTGTTGGCGATTGTGTATCGTTTATGGTTCTTTGATCGGTTCGGTTCTGGTTGTGTTAATTCAGGGGCTCAGGGCTTGCACTGGATTGAAATGGCTCTCGGTTGCTCAGAATAAGCTTGAGAGCTTGAAAGGAGTTGAGGGACTCTCAAAGCTCACTGTGAGTACTGTGTGCATTTTTCGAATTTGTGTACTTTGGTATCAAATTTGAATTGGAGAGTGAAGCAAAACAGTACATTTAATATTGTTTATGATCTAATTTAGTATCCATTATTCTTGATCGAATATAAGTTATATAGCACCTAAAACGATATTTTCTTCAATTTAGACCATTTATGTACTATGTGCATGTTCAAATTTGTGTATTTTGGTTTCCAAGTTTGATTTGGAGTTGAAGGACACACTAAGCTTACTGTGTGCTTTTTCAAATTTGTGTATTTTGGTTTCAAATTTGAATTGGAGAGTGTAACAAAACAGTACATTTGTATTGATTATGATCTAATTTAGCATCCATTATTTTTGATCGAATATAAGACCTAGAAGTTATTTTCTTCAATTTAGATCATTTATTTGGTAATCTAACTATTGAATTTTTGTAGATAGTGTGTGCATTTTCTTGTTTTTAGTGCATTTTGGTTTCAAATTTGAAATGTAGAGTGTAACAAAATAGTGCGTTTAGTATTGATCATGATCTAATTTAGCATCCATTATTTTATATTGAATGTAGCACCCAAAACGTTATTTTCTTCATTCTCGATCATTTATGTTTTCATTTGGTAACCTAACTATCGAATGTTTGTGGATAGTGTGCACACGTGTGCTGTAATCCGAAGTTTTAGTATTTATACTTATGATAGTTACATTACTAAGATATGCAATAGGACTTTGAAAATGAGAGTGATCCTTTGGTAGAATTGTCTTTTTTATATGCTTGATCACGAATGTAGTTTCAAAGGGTTCTGGAATCACCCTTTTCCGTATTGTAAACCAGGTATTAAATGCGGGCAAAAATAAGCTTAAATCAATGGATGAGGTCGCGTCTATTGTGAGCTTGCGTGCATTAATTTTAAATGGTGAGTATTCTGATATACATTAGACTTTTTATTGTTGTTATATGAAAATAAGTGGAAATATTTATCACCCTTACCTGTTCATTTTCTTAAACTGCAGACAATGAGATTGTTTCAATATGCAAGCTCAGTCAAATGAAAGAATTGAACACTCTTGGTATGAGCTCCTAATTAATTTATTCCAATTTCATATCTAGACGTCCATATAATATACACTTTTTGAACATTGTACTGTTTGTGCTTGTTGAATTTGTTTTAAAAGTTTTGTTGATTGAGAGGAACGCATATTCTGATATAGTGTGTATGTTTAGAAATAGGAAGATTACATTGATATTTTTTACATCATAGTATCTTAACACAAGAGTAATGGAACCTTCTATAAAGTTTCTTTTGACTGTCATAATATTTTCACTTTCCATTAGTAATTTCTGCTGATGATTGAGTTGATAATTTGCTTCTGACTTACAACATGGTCAATAATGGAGTCTTAAATTGGTCATGCAAGTAAATGTTTCACCCCACGAACACGTTCTAATCCTATAGGTTCTTAAATTCTCATCCAGTTTTGTCTAGAAATCCAGTCCGTCAAATTGGTGATTCCGTGGCCAGGATGAAATCTATTACAAAGGTGATCGGTTTTCTGTTTGTTTAGTTTTCGATAGAAGTCACTTTAGTGCTCAGTCTCTTACCATTTTGCTCTGTTTCAGCTTTCTCTCTCAAACTGCCAACTCCAGACTATTGGCTCTTCACTCAAGTCCTGCACTGAATTGAAAGAGCTCCGACTTGCTCACAATGATATCAAGGTGTGTATTACTCCTTGGTTCAGTTTTTTTTCATAAAAAAATATATTCTCCGCACTTTGAATATTTGAATCACTAAATCACAACTCTAACAGGCTCTACCAGCTGATTTGGTTCAAAACACTAAACTTCAGAATTTGGACTTGGGGAATAACTTGATCACAAAATGGTCAGACCTGAAGGTTCGATACATGCTACTTCTGTTTAATTTTATCGCATTTCTGTTCTAATACTCATACCATACTTTGAATATGTGTTGTATGGCGATAGGTGTTGAAATCATTAGTCAATTTGAGAAACTTGAATCTACAAGGAAACCCTATTGCTGAAAAGGATAACTTAGCAAGAAAGGTACTTAAACGTTCACTTTCATAAAATTTTCCTCTTTGAACGGTTCTAATAAAAGCAGCAATGTCACTGCAGATTCGAGAACTCTTGCCAAACCTGCAAATATTCAATGCAAGGCCGATAGATAAAGGAAATAATGCTTCCATCAAGTTGGAAGCTCCAGAGGCTGATGCCAATCAAGACAAAGAAGGCAGTGTAGATACAGAGAATGACTCGAGCCGAAAGAGAAAGAAAACAAAGGACAAGCACTCAAAGAAAGAAGATAATGATAATAAGCCGAACATGGATCAAGGCGAGCCCGATATCATTGATAACGTATTCATGGAGATTTTTAACGCTGAAACCAAAGAAAACCCCAAAATCGAAAGTAGAGCTCGAGTTCAGAACAACGACGATGAAGAGGGCGATATTGCTCCCCTCCCGGCCAAGAAGAAGAAATCCAAGACTCTCGGGAAGGGCGCTCCGGCCCTCGAGCTGCTGTCGGGTCAAGTCGAGGTTGGAATGGGAGGGCCATCGTCATGGGACTAGCAGACATGTTTCGAGCCTTCGAGTATGCTATTTTTTATCAATGTCGATTCTTTCAGCCATAACCTTAGGTGTGAGGATTGTTTGATTAATATTTTTGTTGATAACTTGTAATGGGAAATGTAATCCTTTTGAGAGGGTTTTGATTCGAATGTATTTGAATGTCCTAAAATTTTTTGACTTGTTCAATTAATACTTTATACTTCTCTTTGATTAATATTTGACTGATTTTCGATTATTCACTTTCAGAACATTAGTCTTGACCATATGTTGAAGTAAATTATTTTTGTTTTGTTTTATTATTATTATTATTATTATTGAATACCAGTAATATTTAGAGACGAAAATGGGTAGGCACGATTGGGTATAAAGTCATTGTTGTGATGATTTTTCTAAAATTTGTCTGCATACAGTAGTCTTTAATTTTCGATAAAATTGAAGAATAGCATATATATATATATATAGGGTATAAATATTTTGTATTCCCAAACTAACCCTCATTCAATATATATGTCATTTTTTCCTTATTTAAATGCATGAATCCTTGACGTTGGATGAATAAAAATCAGATGGTCATGGTCTATTCTCAAGTTCTAACATAATTATAGGTTCTCAGCCGAATGTATCTGTCACACATGTCCGATTATTATAACTGTCCGTTTGTGAGTGAACTATGTCCATATCTGAAAAAAAAGTTTTTCCATATATTATTCAACAAAAATAAAAAGGATAAGGAAAAAAGTAAAAAAGGAAGTAATTAATTTATATTATTTGTAGAAATAAAAAAGATAGAAAAAAATAAAAAGGAAGTACTTAATGAATATTATTTTGCAGATAAAAAGGAAAGTAATTAATCAATAGATGTTATATATGTCAACTATGTATAATGACGATTGTGTCCTCAATGTGATTATTTGGGCCAAAAAATTCAATTATTTCATCAAGCAAGATCGAACGGTTGGGACTTATTTTGAGGTTCTACAATTGGATGGAGGTTTTCACCTGATTTATACCCTATATATATATATATATTACTATTAGTGCTTCTCTTTTCTGTAATACAGTATATGTATTTAATTGTTGACCATTTTAAAATAATCATATTATTTTATTAAATCATTATTATAACCCTATCGAAAAGTTAGTTAAAAATTAATGTTGGCTTAATTAATTCGTTCAGTACTTAAATTTGAGTTTGAATCTTGCGGCCGATAAAAAATATTTTTAAAAACAAAGTATATTTTTATTTGAGCTAGCTAGTTGTAGTTATGAGATTTATTAATTATTAATTGTAGTTATCAGAACTAAATTAATCAAATAGTTATGTGTTCGGATGAGTAAATCAACTAAATATATATTTGTCACGTTTTTATAACTTTTTGTTTAAGCTCTTTTCAAATCATATACAATAAAAGACATGAAAAGTTATGTCTTGAGATTTTTTTTATTAATTGATTGACTTAACATATAAATTATTGATTTAGATCAGTCGAACCAACCAAGTGATTTCCATAATCAACCAAAATAATTGTGAATATCTCCATCAATGTCTTTGAAGTCATAATCATATTTTTCAACAAACATAAATGCAAAAGAAAAAATAAATAAAGAAAACTAATCTAAAATAGTAGGCTTGATTTTGAGTTCCCATCTCTTTGATACTTATCACCATACCATCCACTAGATTGTGGTACTAATCAACTTGTACACATTAAACACATTGACTATAGCACTTCACTTTCAAATAATAACAATACTAGTTAATCTCAAACACAATTGTCCAAATTTATTGACTTTTAAGTCTCAAGTTTGAATTCATGATATTTATATTACTAATTATGAACAATAATTTTTAATGAATTTAAAACATGAATATATTTTGATGAAAATTGTCAATATGATATATATTATTTTTAAAATGTTAATATTTATCTCGATTACAGTTAATCAAATCTGATGACTCGAAATCGTGATTTTTAATACACGATAAATATATTATAAGTCATATATTTTTAGTTAATTGATTTGAAAGATGAACCTATTTTAATAATGAGTTGAAATAAGTAATTAATTAGTTGTGTTAATTAGAAGAGAAAAAGTATTATGAATTGCAAATTATTATGACATATGTATATAATACACCATCAAACATTAAATGGGTAGTTGAAAGTTGTGGCCAATTTGGCCTCAAAAGCCTATATATCTATACCAAATTTATATTTAAATTATTTATATAAAAGTTGATCTCATTTTCATAAGAAACAAATTATAAATATACGCATGAAATAGATTTTTCTTCACCTCCCGTGTGCATGCACAATATCAATACATGTAATAATTAATCATAATCATAATAAAATAAAGAGAAAAAGATATGATTCGTTACTCAAAAAGGTGACACTTTTGACTCTTAAGTCACACATATAAATATTTGCTTCTCATACCATTAACATTAGCTATTATTTATATCTCTAAACAAACAGTATGGCTACATTCAAAACGACGCCGTCGTGCTCCGCTGGTGGCAACGGCGGCGCCGCCATCTTCTCCGTCCACCCCGACATCATGAAGACCAACGTCCTCGCCCGCCTCGACGGCCCCGACCTCGTGTCCGTCACGTGCGCCTCCTCGGAGCTCCACGCTCTCTCCGACGACGACCGGGTCTGGCGGGAAATCTGCGCCGCCACGTGGCCTTCCACGCGAGACCCACGTGTCCGCCACGTCATCGCCTCGTTCCCGTCCGGATACAAGTCTTTTTTCTCAGACTCCTTCCCCGAGCTCCCTGGTAGCCGGGTCTCTCACAGAGACCCGGCGGCCGGGGAGGTACGGGAAAGAAACCAGCTCCCCAGCGGCACAGGGGAGCTGGTTTCTTTCCCAGGTCGCCGGGTCTCTGCTAGAGACCCGGCGGCCTGGGAGCTTGTCTCCGCCGTGGACGTTTTCTACAAGGGCGAAGCAATCTTTTCCCGCGTCCACGTGTCGGAGACCCGGACGGGCTGGTTCGCCTCCTCGCCGTTCCGGGTCGACCTGGCGGGCCGGAACGGGCCCGTCGTCCCGACCCAGATCCGGCACGGCGGGGAGAGCGACACGTGGCTCGACGACCTGGCCCGCAACCTCACCCTCAGCTGGATCATCATCGACCCGGCCCGGAACCGGGCCGCGAGCATCGTCTCGGGCCTGCTCCGGCCCGTCTCCGTGACCCGGCACTGGATGACCCGCCACGTGGAGGTGCGGTACGGCACCGTCCTGTCCCCGGGAAAAGCGGAGGCCGTCAACTGCGGCGTGGTGGTCACGTGCGGCGGGAAGGCGGGGGGTGAGGTGCACGTGACCGAGATGAGCATGCACGTGGAGGACCTGGACGGGAAGGTCCTCAGCGGCAGGGACAGCCTGGTAATTTTACGGGGGGCGATCGAGGGCAAGAGGAGGAAGAGGCGGGAGGGGCAAAACGGTAAAATCGCGTACGAGGAGTTCGAGGAAATGAAGGTTCGGAAGAGGAAAGCGATGCAGAGGATGGAGAGGACGCTCGACTTGGTCTGTATCGTCACTGCTGTCACGTGTTTTATGACGTTCTTGTCCTTCGTTTTCTTCGGCTGAAGGGGTAAACGAAAAGGATGAAATGGTAATTTAGGACTTGTACAGTTACGTTACTTTACGTGCTAGTTCAACAGTTAATACGGTTACAGAGGAAAAAGAAGGAAAGCGAAATTCAATTATTTTATTTTTCTTTAATATCAAACCATTTTTTAAAAAAGTGATAAAATATATGAACTATTGTTTATTGGATGATATATTTAGTTAACACCATCTTCAATTTGTAAACTAATTTTATTGTTGAATGAACAAAATTAAAATACTGCTTTTAATGTCTTTTTATTTATATTTCAACTCAAAACAAACACCCATAATTAATAATAAAATAAATTAAAAATTTTATTAATCATTAATAAAATAATGTATTCGAATTTTGTATTTTTGAAAAACAAATATATAATGATACTTAGGACGCTACATATATAATGTATAATGTTTGAATTTGACTATTTATTTGACAGGAAAATGTCCCATACATTTTTGTTGACATAATTACTCGCAATGAATACACTTTAATATAACTTGGTTTGCTTGTTTAAAAAAACATAATCCAAAAATATACTGTATTTGTGAAATTTGGGTATCTACGACACCACACCACACCATATTTGACATGATATTGTAACAAAATTGCAAATGTATTTGCTATTGGATTGGATTTGAAAATGTCAAATATTACTATTGAATTTGACAACGTGGCATTAAAAGTATGCATGTCAAATCTATCATTATTAGTTAAGTAAATGATCGTCCACTTGAGTTAGTTAATTTAATGGTCGAGACTAGTGTAATTTGAGATTTTAAATTCAAATCCTAGTGGATTTATAGCATGAGATAATTAGATTTAGCCTATAATTATTTTTTCTATAATCTTATAATTATTGAAAAATTTTGAAGAAAAATATAATAAGTAAATGATTATTTCGTTGAATTATTATTAGATGATAATTTTCTTAATGATAGTAAAATGAAATAATTTTGCATGTCAAATCAATCATTATTAGTTAAGTATATGATCATTATCATGGATGTGTAACGAAGAACAAGGCCAATTAATGACATGTGCTTGTATATGGGATTGTACCAATCAGAACCTAATTACTGAAAATGACTTGACTAAATTGGGAAAAATGAATTAAAAATAAAATTATGATAAAAATATAATAAATAAAAAATTCATGATCAACACAAAATAAAACGTGGGAATTAAACAAAATAATTCTAAAATCAAATAATTAACTTCAATTGTTTAAGAAAGTAGAAACCAAACCAAACATGTGACTTTGAGGAACCAAAATCATAATCACGTGAGAAAGGCTAGTCCAATTCTAATCCGTTTCAGGCAATTTTTTTAAATTTTGACTTTAGTTACAGGTCAAATTAGTCAAACTTTGACAATGATTTATGAGCCGAAACTTAAGTCTTAAGTCTGTAATCATAAAAATAGTAATCAAACTCAAATGTTATGTTTAAATATTGCATCAGAGTCGTAATCTAAAATTTGCAAATCAGTTAAATATTACAGTTTAAATATAAATTTACAATTTACAAAAATTATGACTGAACTACAGTAAATTATTCTTTTAAAAATGAAACCCAAAATTGAACCATTATTCATAATTCTCGATTTTTCTGTTTCGATTCCCCATTTAAAATCGGTTCGGTCCAAATTAAACACCCATTAATAAAACTTCCCATAATTAAGTAAATGACTTTATTCACAAGCCAAATTAGTCAAACTTTGACCATAATTTATGAGCCCAAACTTATGTTTGTAATCATAGAAAATAGTAACCAAACTCAAATGTTATGGTTTAAATATTGGGTCATAATGTAAAGTTTGCAAATCAATCGAATATTACGATTTAAATGTAAATTTATAGTTTACAAGAATCATGACCAAACTGCAATTAATTATTCTTTCAAAATTGAACCATTATTCGTAATTCTCGATTTTTCTATTACAATTCCCCACATTTGAAATCGGTTCCGGTCCAAATTAAACACCCGTAAAAAAACGTCCCATCATTTTTAAATCAGCTGAATAGAAGTTGTGCCTATTGGGCCAGACTGGAATCGTAAATCGGCCCACTGGGCCCTTGTGCGTAACGAGGTCTCGCACTCTACTATTCTGGGCTTTATTTAAACGACGTCGTGCGAGGGATTTGGTAACCACGCGCTGTGGGGGAGCGTGAGGATAAGACGAGAGACAGAGAGCGCCCACACTATCCAATGAAATCAGAGGTGTCCGAAGCGGATTGAACGACGACGCATCAACCCAATCCTCACCAAATCCACAAACTCAATATCTCCAAAAACTCCATTATTATCATTATTATTATTCGTTACCACAAAGCTTCAGCTCAAGAAGAAGAGAAAAAAAACACACACACAAATCAGAAAAATGGCTCTCTCTGGCATGGCCACTTCTTCACTATCCGTTTCCTCAGGTACTCGTAATCGGTGATCTGATACTTATTATATCGTGTCTTCGCGTGTCGGGTTTGTCAAAAATGAGTAATTTATGATATACATTTGAAGATGTTCGTTTATGATATGTTAGGGTGACCCGAGTTAATATTAATGTGATTTACGGATCAGACATTATTGTAATTTAAAAATTAGTCTAATAAGCAATATGATGAGTATGTGTGTATAAGTAAATATAATTCAAATTTACGTGACTTGATAATATATATTTTTACATTGAGTCGCTCGTCACATTGTTCTACTCGTGTTAACATACTCATCCGATCAGGTATGCTAGATTTATTGATTTATCGTTGGTGTTCTAAAATGGTAGATGTCAGTCGGGCATAGAGGGCCTTCTGAGTAATAATTGAAAATTAACCAAGAATTAATAATAGAAGTTTGAGGAATGTTAGAACAATTTATCGCCCATAAAAAACTAAAATATTAAGTCATGAGTATGTTACATATAATGTGTTAAGCATTTCTGACAACTGTCTGATTAATTTTCTTTAATTTTTGATTAATCCCTAAATGACCCTCGACGAACCAACTTCTGCCTAACGAATTTTACAACCCTTATTTATGATAGGTTAAAAATAAAAACAATACTCACAAGTGGATATATAGTTTAACACTAAGATCATTTGTTGAATGTGTTTTATTAAATTAATAATATAAATTAAATTTATTGATTACAGGTTTCATGAGGCCTAGGGCGTTGCCGAGCAGTCCTCTAAGGGTGAGCCCAAAAATTACCTACCGTGGGAAGGTTTCATGGTAATTAATTATTAATTTAACGTGGTAATCAATATAATTATCATTTATCATGTTAATTAACTGCGACAATCATGTTAATTATCATTGCATATGTATGTGATTGAAGTGCAAGCTTCCCAACTGATTGGCTCCGGAGGGACCTGAATGTGATCGGTTTCGGGCTCATCGGGTGGTTGGCTCCGTCCAGCGTTCCGGCCATTGACGGGAAGAGCTTGACCAGTCTCTTCTTCGACAGCATCGGAACCGAGCTCGCTCACTTCCCCACTCCTCCGGCACTCACTTCTCAATTCTGGTCAGTCTCCAAATTAATCATAAAACCGTCACAATAAGAATAACATTATTAGTTTATTTACTAAAAAATTCAAATCCGATTATTTTTCGAGTACTCTTAAAGACTCTTCCTGTCCGACTAGCACGGCTATATATGTTGATTTTAGGTCAAAATATGTTACTGTTTGGTTTGTGGTGGTCGCAGGTTGTGGTTGGTGACATGGCACTTGGGTTTGTTTATTTGCCTCACTTTCGGCCAAATTGGGTTCAAGGGAAGGACCGAGGAGTACTTTTAATTTCCTACTAATTGTTGTTTAACGTAAAATCTATGTAATCTATGTCCATGTAAGAAACTTCTGTATTTTAATTTATCGTAATTTTTATTTGCATATATTCCATTTTTTTCGCCGTAATAATACTCGATGTCATAAACTACACGATCGAGAATTAACCCTAAGTTGCTTGATCGATGAGGACAAGGGTCAACATTTCAAAACTTTGTGCTAAAACTCGATCTGACTCGAGCAGAGATTAATCTTAATCCGATTATGACATAACAACTTAAAAGTGTAACATAAATTAAAAGAAACAACCAAACATGCCCTTATAGCCTACACAGGACTAATCGGAGATTAATCGGACATGGGATTTTGAAAAAAACTGTTCTAAATACATATCAAGAACATATGGATACCATAGTTCTAATTCTCTCAATCGCTATCTCAAATCAAGCACGACGGTTCATAACTAAAACCCTAATCAAGCATATTGATTATTCAGTTCTCATGATTTATGATCTAAGGTTAGAGATTGACGATAGAAGGATATCACGGAATTATACTACATTCGATGTGATATAGAGTTTTGCTTATGATTTTTCGGTTTTGTTAACTTTATTGTTTTCTCCTGATGTTCACATACATGTTTCATATTCCATCAAATGTACAAACAAAGGCACAAAGTTTCCAATTATTGAGTAACTATGCAATATACATCTTCTCAACCACAGAAACATGTGATGATGCAATAGTAATGAAGTTTGTGCTCAGAAACGATATAATGTCACAGCAACGAAGCTTGAGTTCAAATCGGGTTGATTTGGTGATCATCGACTGTACTTACTTGTGCGGAGCTTCGGTCTTGAGAGATGTTGAAGCAAAAGTGACGGCTGCTGCTGGATGATCCTTCACGGTGAGACTCAACACCTCAGGTCTTGCGTAATGCCCAACCACATCAAAATCAAATTTCGCTCGGGTTATTTCTCCAAGATCTGCGCATCGGTTGACCAGAGAGAGTCAGAGTGATATTTCATAGAGACAATTGCAAAATGGTGCCCTATAGTATGACATTTTTGCAAGAAGATGCTTTGTCTGTTAATCGCAAAAAGGTGTTGGGTTGTTTGCATTTTTGTGCAAAATGTGCATATTTTTTATGATAAAAATGACGAAATTGCCCGTGAAATTAAGAATTATTTTCTTAAAACTAAATACGTTTAAAAGTTTTTCTATTTTTATCTTCAAACTAAAACTTGTATAATCAAATTTTGTAATTTAATTTTTTTTATAATTGTTATATAAAACAATTCTATATTTCGGGGGCAATTTCATCATTTTTATAAAAAATAATATATCATTTTGCAAAAAATGCAAACAACACGACACAACATCTTCTTGCAAAAATGTCATACTATAGGGCACCTTTTTGCAATTTTCCCTATTTCATATTTGCAACAAAACCGAAAACCAAATTCCGACGAGACTTACCAAGATCCGCTGAGATGAGAGCCTCCCCGTCATAGTTGGGTCCGGCCAAAACAGTTCCCGAAGGTGATATGATAACACTGCCTCCCGCGCAGACAACAGAGTCGGGGGTGAGATCTTCATCGCCTGAAAATTCATACTCTGGAGGCGATGGATAGTCTTTCCTCCGACAGAACTGATTGGCGGATAAAACGAAGCATCCACCTTCGAGAGCGATGTGGGTCATTGATGCTTGCCATATTTCCCTAGCATCAGCTGTAGGCGCGCAGTATATTTCAATGCCTATAATACATTTCCTTTCATGGTCAGAATCAAGATTTTGAAGAATTGCACAAAATCAGTGTTATGAAAATCGGGCTAGGCGGTATAGGCCGGGATTTTTAGAACACCAACCCGCAGTTTAAGTTGGCAAGACGGTTCTAGAGCTGGCCTAGGCGGATTTAGGCAATTTGTTTTAAAAAAAAAATCAAAATAATGAACTTTTTTATACTCATAGGTATTTTTGCTATTTTTAAGGATATGAATGAAACAGATATTAAATTATTTATTTTTATATCTTAAATGTTTACTATTATTATTTTTATATGGTATAATTCATGATTTTTTATTTAATACAAAATTTAAAAAATGCGAGAAATGCAAATCCAATTAATCCCCAGGGTCCTTATCCACCCGACTAGCTTCTACTGTTTTTTAGAACACTACACAAAATATGATAAAAACCATCGATATTGAAGTTTACACGAAATCAATTACTGACCTTTGGCGTACATTGCTGTCCTCAGGAGCGGCATTCTGTTTTCCCAACAAATGGCGGCCCCTATCTTTCCTATTGGAGTTTCGAAAACCGGAATTGTGGATCCGTCACCAAATCCCCAGATTATGCGCTCAAGTGCAGTTGGCATGAGTTTCCGATGCTTCCCTAGGTAACAGCCTTGAGAATCAAAAAACAAAACTGTACAGTAGAGCGTGTATCCATCTCTTTCGATCACACCCATCACTAAATACACCTTGTACTTCCCGGCCATTGCTGCTAACCGGTCAACCTCAGGACCTGTATTTAACAGAAACAACAAATAACAAAAATTAACCAAAAGTTGCACTCTTTGACAAATTTATCATAAACATATAAGCATAGCTGCATAAGGATAACCTTGACTTCGGTTTCCAACAAGAAAACATGGACTTGACAAGTGGCTAGCCATCTTGTTCAACTTCAAAACCCATACAAATCCAAATAAACATAATTCTATCTCAATTCGAGTGATATGCCAAACTTGCATTGTGTTTACAAGGTTTTCATATTAGTTCATATACTGGTCAAAATAACGTATACGCCTCGAAAATGTAAACACAAAGATGATCATAACTAGCTTCCTTAATGGTTGAACAAATTCTAACCACGTCATAAACATATTATTTACTCGTAATTGAAGAGGCTATATAAATATGTAACGGGAATCGATCATATTTCATTTCAACCAGATTCTGACACATATACTCCTTTGCCTAATAATTCATAGCCACATTTTTAAACACAATATAACCTATTCACTAGCATTCAAGAACAATATTAATTGCTGCAAGCTCAACAGCACAAAAAAGATCAAAACTCCTAACCAGTGTTGTAAAAAACGTTAGGCGCTAATCGGCCGGAGAGGGACTTCTAGGGATTAATCGGACAAGTTGGGCATTTTTACAACATTGCTCCTAATTCATTCCAATTCCCAATCCACCCTCATCACCACAAGTTCAAATCTCATATTTACATAGATATGTTACGGGAATCGATCAAATTTCATTTCAACCAGATTCCAACACATATACCCCTTTGCCGGTCAATCCAAACCCACATTTTGGACATACAAAACATACCATATCACCTTGACCTATTCACTAGCATTCAAGAACAATACTAATTGCTCCAAGCCCAACAGCACAAAAAAGATCATTTTTCGAAGACCAAAACTCCTAATCAGTGTTGTAAAAAACGCTAAGCACTAGTCGGTCAGAGAGAGGGCCTTCTAGGGATTAACCAGGAACAATAGAGTATTAATCGGGGACTAACCGGACAAGTCGGGGATTTTTACAACATTGCTCCTAATTCATTCCAATTCCCAATCCACCCTCATCACCACAAGATCAAACTCTTCAAATCAGCATCCATTAACACCAAAACCCAACATTGCCTAACAATTCATACCCACATTTTTTATACATGAAACATATCACCTATTCACTAGCATCCAAGAACAATACTAATTGCTCCAATCCAAACATCACAAGAAAAGATCATTTCTGAAGATCAAAACTCCTGATTCACTCCAACTCAAGAAATCAGCAACCAGAAACACCAAAACACAAAAAGGGTAAGTCACAATCACAACAAGCACTAACCAGGAACATCAATGGCCGAGCCATGATACTTCCTGAAGTCCTCTTTGCCCTTGGCCGTGCGGTTCCCAATAGTGACCCCAAAATCGGACCCGCGAGGGTACCCTCCCACAAACGCCTCCGGAAACACCACCAATTGCGACCCATACGACGCCGCTTCGGCCAGCAACCTCTCCGCCTTATCTGCAACAAAACCCACAAACTCAAAATTCAAAATTCCCCAGTTACACAGCACCAAATTGAGAATCGGAACGTGTGCCCATTTCGATTCGAGGTCGAGAGCGAGACCTAGAGTGGCGGGAGTGTCGTAGAAGACGGTGGAGGCCTGTACGACGGTGGCGCGGACGGTGGTCGCCGGCGAGTCCGTGGCCATGTTGACCTCGGCGAAGAGTGGTGCGTCGCTGACCGGCGGCGGAGCTGGGACTAGCGCCATAGCTCTCTTCTCCGTCGAGCTCTAGCTCGAGCTTGAGCTTAAGCTTTTCTCTACGGTTCTGATCGGTACAGTAACGGAGCGAGTGAGTGATTTCTAGAGTCTACTCTGGTTCTCATCTTTACAGATCAGTTTTTGTTTGTCTGAACTAGAAAAGACAACGACGCACGGGTCTTTCTGGGCCTCGGCCCATTAAGGGACGATTTTGTTGGGCTCTTACTAGCTTCCCTTGGACCCATTGGGCTCGGACTAGCTTCCATTAGACCGTTTTGTCTTGGGGTGTTTATTTTAGGCCATATCAAACCGAGAACCAGACCGAACTAAAATTAAAAATTTGAGAAATGTGAATAATAGCTCACTTTTTTTCTTCTTCTAATAACTAGAGAATGATTGAATTTCGGTTCAGATTTGGTTCTCATAAACTAAAACCGTAATTTACTGGAAAAACTAACCGAATAGATTAAGTTTTAAATTTTTTAATACTCGTTAAATTTAAGTTTTGATTGAGTTGTATAATTTTCAATTTTAAAGACATACTTGTAATTATATTTTGTACTTTACGAATTTTTTTGTAGTAAATAAAATTACTTTACTAGTCCAGAAATAATTTTTCTAGGCTTAATTCAGCCTACAA
This sequence comes from Geranium rotundifolium, assembly GCA_963920655.1. Lineage (NCBI taxonomy): Eukaryota > Viridiplantae > Streptophyta > Magnoliopsida > Geraniales > Geraniaceae > Geranium > Geranium rotundifolium. Next base: position 900,252 of record OY987317.1, on the reverse strand, counting down.
ATTACAACTAAAATTAAGACTCCTATTCAAATGATTCGCTTTGTTTATAACTGACTCGGCAATTGTCTTTGTTTCGAATTAATCGTATGTCCATTTCAATTATAAAACTACCAACAACTATAGTTTTGATACAATCATAGTATGTAAAAATAAATAAAATTAGAAACAAAATTGCACGAGTACATATGAATATAATTTATTTCTTAAAATTCGTACCATGAGGAATTAAATATAAATTTTTTCTCGCAAACTAAGCGGCTTGCCAAAATTGAAATATTAAAAAGGAAGGCCAAAAGTGAAATTGAATCATAAATAAATTAAAATTAGATACCAAACCCATTGGTTAAGAAACGAGCTCGAGCTCCGAGGCGGTGGTGAGGGTGGGCTTGCACGTGCGTTTCATGGTCAGACACCCATGTCACGTGCCCGACCACATGGGCCAGCCCACACGTTGGCAACATCAACGGCCCAAACTCAACCGTGGCCCACCGTATCCGACATGACTTGCAGTTCGCGCCGACTCCTTAAACCAGACAAGTGTCACTGTCGTTCCTCTTCTCAAAACACTTTAAATATATTAAATTAAATTAATTATTTTTATTCTCTTAGTAGTTTTTAAATAAGGAATAAAATGACAAGAAAATTGCTGTATAAATTTTACTTTTTAACAAAATGATGATATATATTAGGAAAATACTCGCATGCATCTTTTTTGAAAGAATTCCTATTATTTATATATTTCTAATTTTTTTGATTTTATTCTATTTCACATTCATTCTAATTCTAATTCCCAGAAGCTGTAAATTTAATTTCCATTTAAAAAAAATAAAATTAACATGAACTATTATTTTATTGGATTACAGTTTTTTTTCATTAATTTTGATTCTAACTTTTTAAATTTTCTTTAAATTCAATTTTGAGGCGTAGATATGTGGAGGCACAAATTTTTTATCTCAATTAAAACACTCTGCTATGTTAAAATAAGTAATGAGTGATGATATATGAATGTGATATCTGACAAGTGAAATTTTAATTTAGTTTATCTGATTAACAAATAGTTTATAATAATATTATATACATTCCAACCAAAATTAATGGGTTCACGTTAAAATAAAATCATAATTTAACTATAATTTATAATATTCATTTTCTTGAATTCAATTCAGTCTGGTTCTTAGTTCACAAGTAGACTTTTAGTTGAAATGGACACTTTGATTACTGTTCACTCTTCTCCTATTTTACAATAAATATTTCTTTGGGAAATTAATTTTGTGGTTTTGATTAAAAAAATATTATTTTTATATTCCAATTCCTATAAAGCACTCCAAGAAATCTAAAGAACATAAATAGCTGCTAAGAATATGGTACAATCCGAAAACCCAACAAAAGGGCCAAACCTTTCTTTGGGATTTAGGAACTGTGATTCGGGTTTTCGATTCTGTTCTTGACCCACGAGTTGGGTTCTGTTTATTTTCATTTCTGGGTAATTTTTTGTTGTTGCTGTTGACGAAATCGAAAATGGACGGTGTTTCGATTTCGAGGGACACCCAAATATCGGTGGCGGCGTCGGCGATGTTTCCGGGATTCAGATTCTCTCCGACCGACGAGGAGCTGATCTCGTACTACCTGAGGAAGAAATTGGAGGGTTCCGACAGGTGCGTCGAGGTTATTGCCGACATTGATTTCTGCAAATTTGAACCTTGGGACTTGCCTGGTCAGTTTTACATTCTGAACCCTCTTTTTTAATTTTTCGCTCCTCGTTTTGTTTCAGCTGAAAATTGGTACTGTTACTGTTCTTGTGTTGGTGATTTAGCAAAAACCCAGAATGGGTTTTGAGTGATATTGAGATAGAAATGGAAATGGAAAATATTTTTTACTAATTGGGGGTGAAGTTCCAAATTTTAGCCACATTTGATGAGAGTTTTTTGTACTGTCACTGTTCTTGTTATGGTGATTTAGCAAAAACCCAGAATGGGTTTTGAGTGATATTGAGTTGGAAATGAAAATAAAAATGGAAAATATTTTTTTACTATTGGGGTAAAGTTTCAACTTTTAGCTGCATTTGATGATTTTTTTTCTGTTACTGTTCATGGTTTGGTGTTTTAGCAAAAAACTCAGAATGGGTTTTGAGTGGTTTCAATTTGTAATCGCATTTGATGATAAATTTTTGTTTGAGAATGTTGGTAGTTGAGTTTAATTATGATGAAAATTTTCTGATTTGTTTGAACTTTAGATTTTGAAGTCATTGTCATGAGTTTACTGTTGTTTTTGTGTTTGAAAGTAATTACAAAAACCATAAACTCAACCAAATGCAGCATTAATGTCTTTACATTGTTTCAGCTGAAAATTTTACTGTTACCGTTCTTGTCTTGGTGTTTTAGTGAAAACCCAGAAAGGGTTTGATTACCTTACCCGCATTTGATAAGAATTTTTTGTTTGGGAATGAGAATATTATAGTTGAATTTCATTTTCCTGTTTGTTTTGGAGATTTTGAAATCATTGTCATGAAAGGGACTAAAATTATGAATTTATAGTTGTTTTTGTGATGGAAAATATTTACCAAAACAATAAACTCAACCAAATGCAGCATTAATATCTCCACATTGCTACAAATCATAAAAAAGAAACCAAATTTTGCGTTTGGGATTATATACTCTGTTTAGAGGAAGCTATTTCTATTAGAAATGGAAATTATGTGACAGTTGATTTGAGAGTTCGAGTTTTGTCTTTAAATCCTTTGAATGGCGACTGATCAGTGATGGTTTATTTTGTGAGTAGCAAAATCCGTCATTCACTCGGATAGTGAATGGTTCTTCTTTTCCGCTCGGGGAAGGAAGTACCCGAACGGGTCGCAGAGCAGGAGGGCCACCGAGCTCGGTTACTGGAAAGCCACGGGGAAGGAGCGCAACGTGAAGTCGGGCACTAATGTCATCGGTACAAAGAGAACTCTCGTTTTCCACGTTGGCCGCGCTCCAAAAGGGGAGAGGACGGAGTGGATCATGCACGAGTACTGCATGACCGGTCAATCCCAGGTTGTTATGACATACAGTTTGATAAAACTGAATTTCATTTGGTCAATAAGTTTATTCACGCTTGTGAGTTTTTTAGGATTCGATGGTCGTGTGCCGCCTGAGGAGGAACACCGACTTTCGCCCGAATGAGAATGGAAGTCGGGTTTCTCAAGGGAGGAGAAACCTGTCGAACAATGATAATGGGAATGACTATGGCACCCGAGATGGCGGGACGGATCGCGAGGGCAGTTCCGGGAAGGGAAAGGCGGTTGAGAGCTCTTCGAGTTACGATTCTCATTCCGTCGAGCAAAATGATGCAGTTTCCGGAACTGAACAGAAACAATCGAACAGCTTCGTTGTAGCAGAATCATCGAGCAGGCTCAAGGTATGTTTTGTTTTTCACTTCAGAACATATATACTAGTTGATAGCATGTTTATTTTCTATGATTTTAGTATAAAACAGGGGTGTTTATAAGTCGGTTTTGAGCCGGTTCTAGGAAATTCAAAATCGAAATCAAACCATTAGAATTCAATTCGTTTTGATTTTAAACGAACAGTTTTCTGTTCAGATCGGTCGGGTGTGTTCGAACTGTTATTCATCATTTTTTTTGCTGGCTCAATATTTTTATCACAATTACTAAAAATTGATGGCCTAAAACGTAACACTTGTCATAACTCATAACTTGGCTGGGATCGGTTCAGTTTGGTTTTCAGGCAGTTCAAATTTCATAAACCGAACGATGCATAACCAGTTTGGTTCCTAATTGAGCCAAACTAAATCGGCTTTGATCAGTTTGGTTTCTTCTTGGTTTAGTCCGCTCTGGTCTGGTTTCATCGTTCGGTTAATATTTGAACATAAGGGGACTAAATAGGTTTCGGCACTCGGGCTTTCTTCAACACACTTCTTAGCGTGTAAGGATGGACCTTTGCACGCGGGTTTACTTCAACACTGCCCCTCACGTGTAAGACTAAACTTCAACAATACCACAACTCGATGTTTGGGCGCCACAATCGGTTAGGATTCCATATATTGAGTTCAGGTCCCACATCGGAAAAAATATGGCATAAAAGGAGTATATATCCACACATTGAACTCAATATCTAACATGCCAGTCTTTCTGGGTCAAACGTGAACTCTAATGTGTGTATGAATTTCCTCGTGGCGTGCTACTCCTAGTGGACGTTCATCATAACATTTCTCGATTGCAGGATTCTGGGGACGAGGAAGACTGTTACGCAGATATACTGAAAGACGACATCATCAATCTAGACGAATCCGCCCTCTCCGGCACCCTCGACCTAATATACTCCGAACAAACGAGCCACCAGTCGCTCCAATCAACGACGACAACAGTTCCATCGCTCGGCACATCATCAGAGTCATCTCAACAACCATCCCAGCCGTCAATGGCAACGTCGTATCGAAGAAACCGGCCTGCCGGAGGCTCTTCCGGGGCGCCGGGAGGCAAAGAGGCTCAAAAGTACACAGTGACTATAGATCTGTCGCCAAAATGTCTGATAAATGGATTCAGAACCGGACATTACCTAATATCTATAGTTTTGCTGATCTTCTCATTGCTGGCTCTGTGTTGTTGCCTTTGTGATTATTGTTACCATTAGCTATGGGCTTCAAATTTGTAATACAAAATAGAAAGCAATAAAGAAAAAGCATTGTTATTGTCTATTTTAAAATTTTCAATTTCCTAATGGGTATTTTGTGATAAAATGATCTAATTAAAGATAATTCGAATAATATTTTATCAAATAATGGTGATACAAATCAGTGAGTTGAAAATCACAATGTATGTCAAAATTTTATACCTAATTTTACTAATATCGTGTCTGGACTTTAAATAAATCTGGTTTCATAACCACAAGTTCAGGTATATAAATGATGTTTTTAGTTCGAAATTTATTATCAGATAAACTGGCTGTTGAGAATATATAAGTTTAAATGGAAAAAATATGGAATAAAAATAGTGTATATAAGAAATTGGAAATAATAAACCAAATTAATAAAGTTGACCTACTTGTGGAGCCCAATATGATATGTACGAATCTGTTTTCATGGTATCAGAAAAAGTCGATTTGGGCATGTGTTTATTGGCTCTCCATGCCTACGACACCATGTGAGCTCAGATACATACTTAGAAGTCCAATCCTATTATGATTCACGTGTAGAACACTACAATGCGAAGTAGTGGCTCATGCGCACGAGAATTGAAGAAAAATAACCCCAACGTGTACAAACATGAGAGAGAGAAGTAAGCACAATTGTAATGAATTGAAAATGAAAAATGAATTATACTTTATCCCAGAATAAAGTAGAATTTCACAAAAAGAAAATCACAATATTAATTTATGTCAAAAAATTTATGCCAAATTTGTAAAGAAAATCCATAAATGTTCATTTTACTTTCAGAACCAACTGAAAAATATTTTTTTCATTCCATTTTCATGTAAGTAAAGACATGCAGCTACAACTTATTAAATGGGAAGTTTCTTGTAGCTACATCGTTCATTATATGATTTTATATATATAGCTGTTCATTTCTGACAACATTTAAAACAATATTTACTAATTCTATTCAAGTACAATAATACACCATAAAATCTCAGAATGTGGAAACTTAAAAAACCACACCAACCCAAATTCATACTCACCATAAACTCACGTTAAAAAAAATAATTAATTAAAATTTCAGTTTTTTTTGACAAAATATAATTTCAGTTAATTGTGATGTATATATAAATTTATGTATATTGTTCAGGTTTATGATTAAAATATTAATTAGACGTGTTTGTGACTTTTATATATTTTTAATTTCTCTTAATTATATATGATTATTCCAATATTTTAATATTTTTTCGTACGTGTGTTTTATACTGTAAACTTTGTTGGATGATATATATATATATATATATATATATATAGGGATTGGTTTCTTAACCATTATAGTACTCTTAACAGTTCTTCTTGTCTCTGAGTTTTTTGTGCTTTAAAGTTGAGATTGGCCTACCAAAAATTGGTACGGTTGAATTGATATTTCTTTTTATATCTCGAACATGTTGAGTTGAATTTAAACTTTAAACATTATAAATTTTTTAAAATTGTATTTCGAGTCTTATTTACTTTTAAAATTAATTATATATAATTTGGGTTTGAAATCGGATCATATAACAAATGAGTGGAAATAAGTACGAGTATGACCATATCCTTCTTACTCGAACTGTTGATATTCCTAATACTGTAATGAATTTGTTGTATATCGTCCTTAATTTGAAATATACAAACCAAAATTGAAACAAAATTTATTAAATAAATCAAGGTCTGATAGATGTTTGAGATGTGCAAGAATGGATTATTGTGTACCATGTATATATATATAAGTATATGTTTATTTTAGTTTCATAAAGTTCGAATTAAAATTATTATAAATTTTTAATAGTCTACAATGATCAATATCTAATTGTGATTTGAAATAATTTACTTCAAATAAATCATGTTTCTTTTATTTTAATACGAAGATAAAATAAAAAGCTTAACTAAATATCTTATTACTTAATTGGGTGTGGCGGCATGTACCCTTCTCTTAGGGTTTGTTTCGCCACAATTGAGTGAAGTCTCGCGGCGTCGATGTCCTATGAGTGTCAAAGTCTGTGTGGTACTGGCGGCGACGTTATCGTGGTGCGGCGGTAGGAGCAGAGTTCCTGTGGAGGTAGATCTAGGTCTGATGGAGGTGTGGTCGAGTGGTAGATTGAGTTTTTTGATGGATGCGAGGTCGGGTAGTTTGGGGATGGGCTGAGACAAGTGAGGCTGGAGTTGCATATGAGTCGCGTCTGGGTTGTGACGGCGGAGCATGGAGGGTTGGGGGGTTGGAGATCGTGCCTCTACATGATCGTGCCTCTACATGATGCTAAACAGGTCGAGCTGAACAACTTTGGAGGAATCATTAGCGAACGGTGTTGCTCGTAATCAAATGGCTCGCGAATTGACCATATTTAATTTAACTAACAGTAGTTTAGATTATGGTGAACTAACAGTAGTTTAGATTATGGTGAGGGGTATGTCCCACTATTTGTAATTTCAACTGTGCGACTTAATGACAGGTTAGTTATTATTTAAGTAATAAAATTCACATGTTTCCTTAAAAAATCTTATTAATTATTTTTTTTTGAAAAAAACATCTCATTAATAAGGAAATATACATATATTTTTATGGCATATTTAATTTATGGCATTCGATCCAATAAATTTTATTTTATTGCAATACAATATAGTGGGTGTGCAGACTGATTGATATTAGAGCTGAAGAGTAAATAAATAAATAGAAGGAAATATTTGGTGTTAAATTATTTAATTTATTTTTAATAGGCGTTGGATGAGAAATGGCACATCCACAATATGGTCCAATTATTAATGTGACTTTAACCATTAATAAAATATTTTCCATAAGTAGTTGATTTTTTCAGGTTGACATAACAATTTTCATTAATAACATTTATATTTTATCTAATGGATATTATTATATGTACCCAATGCATGATAATTAATTCTGCAGTGTAATGACGGACTCTATATTTTTGAACAAATTGATTTCTTACAACCCATCTCCCCATGACATTATTATTAGTTTAATCTATACTAATAATAAGATAATTATTAGAGAATCTGGTTCAATAAATATTTACTCACAATTACCATTCGAACATAATTAAAGAAACATATATATAGATATATAGGCTAGTTCGGCTGAGAACCACATATGAGATGAGAACATGAGAATAAGTGGTATCTGGTGGATCAAGTTCGATCGAATGTCTGTGGTGACCATTGCTAACGGAGCATGGTTTGTGTTAGGGCGTCAGTACAAAGGTAATTCTGAAAGAGTACGCAGTCCCATATATACGAAAACATCGAGCGAACAATGATTATGTTTAATATTTGAAAGAGTAAGCAGTCTCATGTTCTAATACAATCTTACAGTTCCCACATGATTCATATTCCTCTATATATATAATCAATTTAAGATCATAATAAGCACTATTGTGTTTTTTTTATTATTGTTTCAATATTACAATATCACCTTATATAAATATTACTCATTCCATAGACTTTAATCTACCATGAGATCAGGAAGAGCACATTAAATAATTAGATGATATTAATTAAAACATATTTTAATAGTACATATACATAGTTGGGACCGAGAGGAGAAAAGAATACGAGTGAAAAAATAAGAGAGAAAGAAGAGGGTAAGGTCGTTAAAATTTGAAATTAACTGCGACAACAATAACGTACGCAACCCATAAAAAAATAAGAGTAGTAGAAATTAAAGATCGAGAGTAATTACATCCTCAACCCTCTTAATACCAGTCCGACATAATGACACTAGTCAAAACTATATTATATGATAATATAAGATGTCACAAAAATCTAGCCAATATATATATAAAATAATTCATTACAAATGAATCTGAGGAACATTGCTTTAAAATTTTTGAGACCCATTCTCTCTTATAGCTTTCATTAAATGCATGTCTCTAGATTAGATTCATAGGAACCAAACTCTCTCTCTCTTTCATTTATATATCGTACCCATGAACATTAGTTTTCTCAACATTTTCACTACCTCAATTCCATCAAATTGCTTCTTCTTTCTACACCATTTTCAGCCATCTCTAGGTAAAAACACTTCTCGTTGTATAAAAAATATATTTTCAGACAGTTGAGTTGATCGTTTAATACTTTATTTTATTTTTTCTTGACAGAGAAAAATGAAGAGACAAGAAAATAGAGAGAAGCTAGAATTGAGCAACCTTACGCCGCCGAGGGCTAACCGAACCGACGGCGGCGGCGAGCCACCTAGGCGATCGGGTTCTTCTTCGTCGTCGTCTTTGTTGTCGTCCACGTCATCGTCCGACATGTCGGAGGAGAGCTCGTGCGTGTTGTCGGAGGCAAGAGATCATACAGCCGACAACCCGCGGAACACGGCGGAGACGGCGCTGGTCGGGTGTCCGAGGTGTCTCATGTACGTGGTGCTGTCGGAAGTTGATCCCAAGTGTCCGAGGTGCAAGAGCACCGTCTTGTTGCTCGATTTTCTCAAGGAAGAGGAAATTAAATATTATGGAAAAAACAAGTAAGAGCTCGTTTTCTTGGTTAGTTTAAATATTGGTAGGTTGAGTTTTATTTTCCTCTTATGGTTTTTTTTGTTACTTTTCTTGTTGATTGTAATTTTCTCTTTGGTTAGAGAAACTATAAAAAAGGAAAATTTAGTTTTGTGTGGGAGAAACGATAATAATTATATTATAGCTAGTGATTCAGATGAAAATCACTCGTTATGGTATAATTTTTTAAAATGATGAGATTAATTAAATGCGACATTAATAATATATAAATTTACAGAAAATAATAATAATAATACATTTTAAATTAAATTAGAGTTTTTTTATAAAAAAAATATGCATGTTTTCTCAAACTGTAATATTTAATCTTAAGATTATCTTTTGTTAATTTGATGGTTATTTATACTTGTTTCCATAAGAATAATATCCACGAGAGTAATGTCATTTGTATTATTTATCACACATATTTATTTTGAAAACAATTATGTTATACATTTGCCTGTATATAAACTCAAAAAGTTTGAAGAAAATTTGTAACTTTGAAATAATGGTTTATGGTTTATAAGAAAAATAATAAATCACAATATTTATGTCAACATTCCACACCTAATTTGGAAAGAAAATCCTTAAATAATAATGACTGAAACCGAAACAAAATCTTCAAATATTCATTATGAAGTTCAGATTTTATTACTATCACTGTTTGGACTTTAAATCTGATTTTGTAACCACAAGTTTAAGAACCTGTGACCTTGATGAACAAGCAATCTTCAAACATTTTTCAGGTCTATTTATTGACATGTTCGAGTTCGAAAATTGTTTATAGTAAAAGTACTATGTATACTCGATGGAATAGATTTTGCACCATGATCCCATCCATTGCTAGTTATGTCAAACATGATTAATTTATGAGTCATATAATTACAAGAACAACGAACAAAATAAAAGATAATGAAATGACATTCTCTTGCAACTTGCGGCCTCTACCTCGAATGGGTCGAGACTCTCCGCAAATCCATCACAAGAACCATCCCGAGAACGACGAGCATAACAACTAATAACGCAATGAAATACTTCTTACAAACTTGCGGCCTCTACTTCGAATGGGTTGAGACTCTTCGGAAATCCGTTACAAGAACCGCCCCGAAAACACTTAGAGCAAGCCACTATTATTACACCATCCCAAATAAACCTATGAAATAAAATAATTGCCTACAATCTTCTTCCCAAATCAAGAATCTCGTGCCATCTAAACCTCCAAATGGCTCAATGGGACACCACGAGAATGTATTGAAGCTTAAGAAAACTAAAACCTCATACTTCGATATGCTTACTTAAATATGCCCATCGATGCTAAAGAACTTCTGATCTCTCACAGTACAGAGCCATCAACCAACCAAAGTCGCAACAATCAAATCGCCAGAGCCCCTCCCGGATCCATCTTCCCTCTATCCAGCACCAAGCTAGTCGCCAGATTTTCTCTGCCTAACCACCGATGTCGCTCTCCTGAACCCGTCTCCCCTCGCAAATGATATCAATGTAATACCCTCAACCGTACCATCACAAACTTCCGCTGTCGATCCCAACTATCGACCTCAGAAATTCGACCTCTCTCCCAGAAAGTTACCACCTTCTAAGTCCCACCACCCTCCGAGTCCCAAACACGCAGAATCGCAAGAGCAGCGCCCTCCAAAATCATAAAATCGTAGGCGCTGGACAGAAGCCACACTCCATACCTCGTCAATTTAGCGAAACAAACCTATTAAATTAATAGAAGGGGAACAATGCTATTTTATTATACTTAAGATGACATAAGTTAAATTTAGCTAAAATAATTTTTAAATGTCCAAATTTGTCACTGCTAATTTTCAATATTTTAATATCTTAACAAATAAATATTTACAATTTTAAAACTCATTGAATGATAAATTTATCTTTTCAAATATAAAAGAATTCTCATATTTTCTTACTTAAATCTCACACTAATACTAAATATCTCCAATTTTTCCGTGACGACACCGACAAGTGAGAAAATTACCCCATTAACAAACTAGAAAGATGAGAGAATTGAAAACGAAAATGGTTTATGAATGATTAGTCTAGTGTATTCATTGGGCTACGTAATATAATTTATCTTAATTATATTAAACCAATTAATTAGTGTATTCATTGGGCTACGTAATATTTCACACATAATCCCAAATAATAGACTTTGGAATAAATAAAATACAACATTCATTCCAATCAACGACAACTCTTTCACTCGACACATAACTACACAGCCATATGATTACACAAGTCTTATTGTTGGGTTTTTAAAATTTGATAACAAAATAATATGGGAAATTGTTCTTTACCCACACCAATTATACTTGATTTGCAATTCGTTAAAATTTGGTTATTTGTAAATTAATATGAAATTTTCAAACTACCCTTTTACAATTTAAATTATAATAATACTGTTGAGGTGTAAAATGTTAATATTTTTTTAACGAAATATATATATATATATATATATGTTAGTCGTAATCTAACTCGAGCCGAGTTTAAACATAATGCTGGATCGTTTACTAAATGAGTCCAGATCCAGCTATTCTATTGGAGTTTGTAAGATCTGCAAACGGACTCGCTTCGAATTTATATATTCATGAGAGTTAAATTTAAACCCAACTATATGATAAATAATTAAGTTTAAATTAGTGTTATATGCATTTACCGATTATTTCTGATTAAATTATTTTTTTAATATTAATGAAATTTAATTTTTGCAATGAAAATTTGCCCCTCTAATTTTATTTTTTTGAATTTTCGAATTGGTTTGTGCACATAAACCATCCATTAATCATCGACCTGCCGAAGGAGGCTAGGAGGGAGTTTGGGTTTGAGTACAAGTGGATAATAACAATGGGTAATTTTATGTTAGTACCACAATTTTGACTCATTTTCAAATTAGTACTTTAAGTTTAAAAACTTTTTTGCCGGCACCCCAAGTTTTATTAGTTACGGATAAGTACCTAATATGTTGAATCTAACAGAATTGAGGTGTGAAAAATACCAAAATGCCCCTAATGCTTGTAATAATTAATACTACATTGAAATTTTTGAATTCAATAACTCTCTCATAGGACCTCCGTTTCGGGCTAATAAAATATCAAATCGAAGAGAATCGAAAGACGAACAACTTTGAAGAATATTAATAACTAAACAAAAATTTATTAATTATTAATAATTAATAATTAAATAATATTAACTATTATTTTAATTTAATTATTAATATTATTCTTCAAAGTTTTTTATCTTCCAATTCTCTTCGATTTGATATTTCATGAGCCCGAGACGGAGGTCGTATGAGAGAGTTATTCCATTCAAAAGTTTCAATATAATATTAATTATCATAAGTATTAGGGGCATTTTCATCTTTCCACATGTAAATTCTGTTAGATTTAATATATTAGGTACTTATCTGCAATTAATCAAACTTGGAGTACTGACAAAAAAAATTTCAAACTTGAGGTACTGATTTGAAAATGAGTCAAAGTTGAGGTACTGACATGGTATTACCCCTAATAACAATTCATATATTAAGGAGTTTGGGAGGTCCGGTTTCATCATATGGAGTTTTTGAGATCTGGTCCATTTTTTATAACCACAACTAACATATAATGTCATATATTTTTCAAACTTAAAATACGATCGAGGACATTTTAGTCTTTTAAACATGATTTTTAATGATACTGGGATTTAACGGAAAATGGCTGAATGAAAAATATGTGAACCTTAAGGAGCCGCACTAAGAAAAAAAAAGAAAAAATGACACTTTTGTGCACCGAAATATATATTTTTCTCGCTTTCATACTCTACATTTTTTTCCTTTCTTTTTTTAGTATTCTGAACTATATTTTGGGACACTTTACTTCTAAAATACTAAAAATATCTAAACTACCCCTGAAATTGGACCAAAATTAAATCTGGTCTAATCTGATCAAATTTCAATGGTGTAAAAAGACAAAATTACCCTCAACTATTCATCAAATTTTCAAGTGAATGACACTCTCTCCACCTCCCTGAGATGGGTGAGGTTGGAGTTGCAGATGGGTCGCGCTTGGGTTGCGACGACGGAGCATGGAGGGCTGGTTTTGCTTTTGGTTGGTAGGCTGGTACTGGGAGGGAACTGTAGTTATCTAGCGTCGGTGGGCAGACTCATGCAAACATATCAAACTAGGGGGCCTTGTTTTGCTCAAAATTCAATACGTGTCTTATTGGGATCGGTACTGGAAGGAAACGGGGAGTTCTTGGTGTCGATGAGTTGATTCGGTTAAACCCAATGAGCTGGCAGGATTTGAATTTCGCGATGCCCATATTGATCGCATTGTTGATCGAGGAAACCGGTTTAAGTCGGTATGCAGCAAGATCACGGGGCTTTTCCATCCGTATGAGTTGGAGGTCGTGACTCTGCATGATGCTAACTGGTTTGAGTCGATTGGTCTCCGGGGTTATCAGAGATTTCTGTGTAAAGCATTCCGTAGCAAGATCACGAGGTTTCTCTATCCATATGAGTTGGAGGCTATGACTTTACATAATGCTAAACGGGTCGAGCTAAATAACTTTGGAGGAATCATTAGCGATCGGTATTGCGTACTATCCATTATCAAAACTTATGTTCTTTGTTTTACTCGTAATCAAGTGGCTCACAAATTGGTCATGTTTGTTTTAACTAACAGTAGCTGAGACTATGGTGAATGGTCTGTCCCACTATCTGTACCTTCAGTTGTCCGGCTTGATGTCGGTCTAGTTACTATTCAATTAATAAAATTCACTTTCTAATTTAAAAAAGTATAAAATTTTAATAATTTTAATCATACGATTGTGATGTAAATAAATTTATGTATACTGTTCTGGTTTACGATTAAAATATTAGTTTTGTAATTTGATTTGACTGTGACTCTTACATAATTTTAATTTATTTTATACGATTTCAATATTTTCTCTTGCATGTTTTTTTATATGGTAAGTTTTGTTCGATGATATATTTGTGAGTGGTAGGGTTTGGTTTCTTAAAGGTTGGTGTACGTGTAACCTAGTGGTAGGGTTTGGTTTATTTAAAGATTGGTGTGTGTCTCTGTGTTTTTTGTGCTTTAAGTTGAAATTGGCCTACCAAAATTGGCGTGGTTGAGTTTCTTGTCTATCATGCTTGTCGTTTGATTGCAGTTTTGTCAAGTACTTTTGAGGAAGATAATTTGTAATTTATGGCACCCACGACCTCTTCTCTTAAATTGTGAAGCTAAATTATTGGGTCTTGATTTGAAGATCGTTATCCTTCAAGCAGTTGACAAATTAATAATAATTTTCGAGAGAGTTGCAAATTCTGATATAATTTCGTTCCCAATGTTGAAACGGACTCGATATTTATATAACATAGGCCAAACTTATTTGCATGATGATTTAATTTACCTGAACTTGGATTGGCAGAAGCTGTCGGTCTAGCACCCACAGTTGTTAGTTTATCTGTAATTTACTCCCGTCTTGCTTGCTCTGATGTGTGGTTTACTTTAATTTACTTGAATTTGTAGTTTAATTTGTTTGGATATTGCTCAAGTTTGAATTGGTTCGCAAAACATGCATTGCACCAAAATTTGTGTATTTTCAATCTTTTTTAACATTTAGAACACAAATCGTTACATTTAACACTTGACGAACAACTATTACATTGAAAAATCATTGTATTCTTTATCTTCCAATTTCATTTTATTTTACTTTGAAAAATTTGTCTTTAGCCGCATCTGAATTATAACATTATTTTTTCAAGGAAAGTTTAGATCATTATCTTCATTACTTTTATTCTTATGCTCCTATTGATTAAATAAATGTGTTAGACCAGTCCATTGTCTAGTAAATTAAATAAGGATTGAAGTAGGATTTATAGTATGGGCCTTGTGGGTGGGACAAACCCATCATTTATAGCAATTAAGACAAAATGAATCATTAATTCTTCTATAAAACCGTTGATTCATTTTTCATATACTCAGTATTTTTTTTTACATATATAAAATGTTATGGATCGTGGCTGATATTAGCGAGATATCGAAATTTTCTATTTTCTCTAGACAGGACACAAAAAATATCAACTCAAATACCAGTCAAATTTGGCTAGATTTAAATTAATTTCAATTTAATGCGGTTTAAATAAATTCATTTTAATCAAATATAATTAATTCCGGTCTAATTCATTTTACCTGTTAATTATGCTTTAGGTATATTATTAATATATTTCGTAATTTTTATTTATTAAATGACATACAGAAATTTCCGAATGATATAAATAGAGTACAAATGGCCCCGCATCACTTTAATCAGACTACTCAACTTTTTCTATCTTCTCACGATTCAACTTTGTTTATGTTCATGACAATGTTCCATGTCTCCCTCACTCTCGCAGATCGCCGACCCCTCTGGTTGATTGTCTGGACCCATCAACATTTTTCACTATACCTTATTCAATTCCATCAAAGTGGTTCTTCTTCTCCACCATTTTCAGCTATCTCTAGGTAAAAAATAAATTCTCATGTATACATAATTTGTTTTAGATAAGTATATATATATATATATATAGTTTAATATTTTATTTTATTTTATTTGTTGTGATGAAGAAAAATGAAGAGACGAGCAAATAGTGAGAAGCTTATTAAACCGCCGGTGGCTCACCGTCACGACGACGATGACGACAGCAACGGTTCCTCGTCATCTTCGTCGTCGCCGACGTCATCGTCTGACGTCGCGTCGGAGGTGAGCTCGTGCGTTTTGTCGGAGGCGAAGGATGCGGCCGACTACCCGCAAAACACGGCGGAGATGGCGCTGGTCGGGTGTCCGACGTGTCTCGTGTACGTCATGCTGTCGGAAGCTGGTGACAAGTGTCCGAGGTGCAACAGCACCGTCTTGTCGCTCCATTTTCTCAAGGAAGAAGAAAATAATAATGGAGAAGACGATTAAATATTACAGATGGAGTAATTAAAAATCATTTATGGGTTTTTGTTACCATAGGTTGTATTTTTATTAGTGCATAAAATCGAGGCTCGATTATATCACGATGTTCTCATAATTCTCGAGAGTTTGATATTATTGTATCAATAATGAATTCAAGATTTAGTATTGTAAATATTGAACCAGTTGTTCTAGGTAGTAGATTGTAATTTTCTGTTTAGTTGGTGAAATGAAAAAAGAAAATTATGTTTGTTTGAGTGTAAACAATAAATTAGATCAATATGTATCATCATTTTTTATGTGTTTTCGATAGATATAATTTAGTTTTTACGAATATGAAGTATACCTAGAACTTACTAGTTGGCGCATTAATTGGTTTAATAAACTTAATTAAAAACTTTATGTTTATTGACTAGCTAGCTTGAACAAAAATCTTAAATATTATTTCGAATATGTAGCTGATATTTTTGGGTTTAAAAATTGTTGACATCATTTAAACTTTCTAATATTTATATGACTTGGAATTTGAGACCCACATTAGGTTACATATACAAGATTTTTGGGGCTAGCTTAATCCTTTTAGCTTCAAATCCTAACTTAAAAATGCTATCAATTGGGTAGTTTTCTTTAATCAAATTGGGTAGTTTTAGTTAATCTTGAAGAAAAATTGGGTAGTTAATTACAAAGAAAATGAAAATAGTAAAAATCAACTGTTTAACTTAAAAAAATTTCCTTGTGATTTCTCTCTATCATTCATATTTGTTACACGTTTTAATCAACAATTATTAGATATCTATGAATCTCATTAAAATGGATGAAAAAGTTCATTAAATAAGTAGTGTTATAAAACTAATTGAGTCTTGTCTGATGGTTCATATATATACTCTCATCTTGAGTTGAGGTCTGAAGTTTGAGATTCATATGTTATATCGGGTGAGAACGGTTAAATTTTTATAGTCCATTAACTTCAAGTTAAAATGATGGCATGTGATTTGTACATAATACACTCATTTTTAATAAAAAAAATTTCTCTTTAAATAAAAGTAAAAGAAATGCATCATCTTTCTCTTATTTGTCTTTTAATCTAGTTCTCTTACATTCTATGTCTCGTTTAAGTAATTTACAACATGGATGACGACTTAAAGTTGTAAAGAAGTCGAGTTTATAACGAGGTGCTAACGCTGATTTCCATTCACTCTCCATTTCGTCATTTCATAAAAAAATTTTGACATAATTTTCAAAAAAGTTAACTGAAAAGAGTAAAATGACACTTTTTCAAACTAAAGAGACTCCAAAAGTTAAAGGGGTTGGGTGAAACTCGATCATATTTAAAAAGATTTATGCGTAATGTTTCCTAAAAATATAAATATACGTTTCATTCTAAAGTTCCATGCATTGTTCAACGAAGGGGGAATATATTTTTTTTCTTCATCAAATTGTCGAAGCATCCGTAAAAATAATTAGATATTGGATATTGAACTTCAAAACAAGTATAATTGAGTATGATTATATAAATATCTCAAAATATTAGTATGTACAATTACTTTTTGCATATTTCTTTTTTTATTTTTAAAAAAGTATTCACAATACTACATGTAAATTAAACATGTTGACGTTGGTTCGTACCTAAAAATTGGAATTTATAGTAGCTACATATATTTCATTATAATCTTAGCTGTCTTGTCCATTTCTGACCATTTTTAAACATGTACTAACTCTATTTAAATATATACTTCATGAATCATGTACGTAGATTGTAAATATTGAAAAATTACACCACACATTTGTGACAAACGACACTACGGAGAATATTAAAAATAAATTTGAAATTCGGGTCAAGTACAATATTTTTTTTTAAATGATGTTTAATATATTGGTCTACATTTAATATTTTAACAAGAATATGTTTAATATATTTTTCAAATGATTCATATTTAACATATGAATATCATATATATATATATATATATATATGATACAATTAGGGTTGTGAAATTCGGATATTAAAGAAATATATAAACCATCTAAGAAAAATGAAAATCGAATAAATTCTCAGAGATCACGGAAAATTGCGACAATACACAATTTTTATAAATAAATAATTAGATACACATACTCATATTTATTATTTTATTAACAATAAAATAAATGATATTTCATAATTTTAGTTTCAAACTTGTCGATAATTAATATTTTGTATTATATAAAGGTTTATAATAACAAATCAAAATTAACCATGTGAACTAAATTAAATCAAAATCAATTTATTTGGATTGGATTTTATTTGAATTTGTCCAGTTTGTCGTATTTGACCGATATTTTAATTTATTATTGCAATTTCGTGACGCGTAGGTGAAAATTTTCAATATATTGCGTGTATAATATTATAGTTATCTACTGATATTTATGACACTAGAATATGTAACTGTATACGATGATTCTCACGTATATATGCTTTGTGTGTTGTAAACTTTATTTGATGTCATTAAGTCGTAACATGGTAGGGTTGGTTTCTTGAGCATCTATGTATTGGCCTATTGTCTCTCTAGTTATTTTTGCTTTAAATTTGACATTGGCCTACCAAAAAATTGGTACCATTGGACAGACAAAAGTGAGCACGTTCATGTCATTAATGTTTCAGAGTTAGGCAATATAGTACGATCATATATTTATTTCACCCCAATAGGAATTTGATGCTCTTTTTGTTTTGATCGGCGAATTTGATGCTCTTGTTATAAATGGTGTTTGGTGAAACATACTAAGGGAGGGTAATATTAAAAATAATTTACAATAATGTTATAATATGTATTTTTACTGTTGGGAAGATGAAATGGGAGATACAAACGTCTGAGTATATATTATGGTATGAATAGTGTTGGATTCGTTGTTTCGTTCTTTGCAATTTTGTAGTTTTGATCGAGATTTGATTTTGATTATATGGACTTCGTTCAGAGGCAAACAGATTCGTCGAATGTGAGTGATTTGCACGGTTGGTGTCCATAGGGTATAATAGGAGGTACGGAAATCAAAAAATTCTAATTTTCTTTTGGTTCGTTGGATTGTTCGACTCGTCTTTTATGATTTTTTGTTTTCTATGTCCGAGCTTGATTCTCCTTGGAAGGACTTTGTTTAGAGCGAAATAGATTTGTTGATGACAATACTGTGTTTCGCCGAACAACTTTTCGATCTTTGATCGAGTAGTTTCCATCTATGCTCAAGACCGATCTCATCAAAACTTTATACGTTCTGCATGACTGTAATCTCCCGAAATGTATACATCGATATCGTTAACGTGCTCTAAACCGTTATGAAAAAATCACCGAATAACAAAATTATATTGAGACACAACTGGAAAAAAAAACTGGTGACAATTGTCTTCTTTCACATTCCTCTTTGTCATTCTTTTGCTTCAAATCTCAGTCACAGCAATGGAAATGGACACTGAAGCAATAAATAAAGAACAATAAAGTCAGAAACGTACACTAACAAATGTGTACCGTTTCAAGCTCGATGATATATATATATATATCCGAACTGAATAGAATGTGTAGTACAAAATGATAATACGTAATTAACTTATACAAAAGTGTAAAATAGTAGAACATGACTAAACTTACAAAACTTTAAAAATATTTGATGCGCGCACACGACATTGAGTCCTACTAACTAAATGCATTTAAATTTAAATTTCATTTAAATTTTATTTAATATTTTAAAAATCATCGACTTGTCCAACTAGTTCCGAGTAATTCTCTGCTAGTCCGCAATTAAGTCTTTATCATTTTCAACAAATGCTTTGATCTTAATTTTTCAACTAATCCCTGATTAATTACTATTCCGATTTATTAAAGCCTAACTTTTTTTTTGAAATAATTAAAGCCTAACTTTTGATAAGACTGTTTTTCATATGTGATTTATGATGTAAATTTTCTTTAGAAAAATAGTTTAGATGATTATTTTTTATGATTCAACAACTTTTTGCCCCTATACAACCTACTGATCATTAAATGTTTTAGATCAGTCCATTAACCAGTAAATTAAATAAAGATTGAAGTAGGATTTAAATAGTACGGGCCTCGTGGTGCTGTGACAATTGACAAACATTATAAATACAAATAGTACAAACTATGAGGACCTGGTTGCAAATTGATCATTAATTACTCCACCTATATAACACTAATTATTTAAATGTGCATATTTAATTATTATGATAATGACGTGCATATATATATTTACGTGTGATAAACAAGTCCATCGTACGTTAAATTCTCATATTATTAGCTTATTTATGGTTTGTTAGTTTTGGGCTATATATGTATTTATTAATTATTTTTAATATAAAATACTCGGCAATATGACTATGTAATCTTTTTTGAGAAAATAAAAAAAAATACTGATCCATGTTTGTTTGGAGAATTTGTTTTATTCACTCTGCATTATTGGCTCCACCAACCAAACATAAATGTTTCAACCATATTTACTGAGGGAATAAATACATTTCTGTATAAAAATTGCGGTCCGTGAATTTTACATCATCTAACGTATATGTGTGCTACGTCATATAAAATAAATTGTATTAAGATTAAAATTCAAGAGTTTTAAACCCAAATTTTAATCGATCTCTAAAATTTGATTGGTCTCTCTTTTTTCTTAACCAAATTATAAATATACAATTATATTTATGAGCACAAGATGCACAACATCGTATTTAATTTAAAATATACAAATTAAAATTGAAATAAAATTAAGTGTATAAATAAATTGTGGTATGATAAATGATTATTCGGTACCAGATACGTGTGTGTATATAAGTTATTGTTTTGAATTGAATAATTAATATGTTTAAGTATTTATTATTTATCGTATATACAATGACGACGTACCCAACTCTGAAACAAGAGTGTGTTTTCAACAACAACAAAAAACCCATCTCGATCTCCATGATTTACCGACAAATGTTTAGTTCTATAAACATTTAATTACTCACAACCATTTGAAATATAAGTAAGTATCTATTTCAAGACACATTATATCGATTAAATTAGATGAATGGCTGAATTTTAAAGATCAATAAAACAACATAATATTGTCTTGAAATAATTAGATGATATTGATTAAAATGTAGTTTAATAATATATGTGGCAAAATACTTTTTTGTTCTCGGCGAAGAAATAAATTTATTATCAGAGAGTCTGACTGGGCTACCAAGGAGGGAGCTCAGAACAGGAGAATTACAAATGTGTAATCCGTAGGATATGGGAGATTACAAATGTGTAACTCTAAGAAAAAATTGAAGTTGAAAGATGATCGTTGAACATAACAGTTAAGCAATTCCAGACGCCGCCGCCTTGATTTTGTTGATGACGACTTCCGAATGTGGGAAATTAAAATTATACACAAAATTGTTTCTGGCTAACCAAGCATACCAGAGGATTAGGCCACAGAGTGGATTCCACTCTGCCGAGCAATTTCGGTCTGCTAGTAGATTAGGTCAGAGTAATTGCAGAGCTATAATACTTCTCGGAAAGGCACAATGAATGTTAAACTCGAAGAGGAAGTGGCCCCATATGCTGCGAACCTAGAAACAGTGGATAAGAACATGCTCGGAGGATTCAAAAACGGTAAAGCAGAATTGGCACAAATTCTGGGCTATTGAGATCGGATTCCTTTCGAGGCAAGGAAATCGGTGGTGTGAATAGCCTCGTGGGCAGCAAGCCAATTGAAACATTGGATTGTGGGAGGGATTTTTGGTAGCCAGATAATCTTCGGCCATGGTTCTGATGAAGGCTCGGCGGGATGGATGAGTTCAAACATTGATTTAACAGAGTACCCTTTGTCATTGTCGATCCAAGTCAGTCAGTCTGCTTTAGCAATATCAGGCTTAAGAGGTTGAATTAACGCCAATAGCTCGTTGAGAGGTTCGAGGTTTCTCCCTGTAATCGGTCGCGAGAAGTAGATCAACCAGTTGCTCTGATCCCACCTGTTGAAAACAGAGATATCTTGATCTGCAGCCAATTCATAGAGGCGAGGGAATCGAGAAGCAAGAGTGAAGTTTCCCACTCAATTGCCTCTCCAAAATCGGACTAGAAGTCCAGAACCCATATTTCATTGTAAACTCATCGCCCCGATTAAATCACAGAACATGGGCTCGGAGCTGAGAGTGAATAGATGTTGCAACGTGGATGATTCTGCTTGAGAAGCAAAACTGAAAAGATCTCATTCATCCAGATCCCATTTGTATTTTTCGCAGATAACTGTTTTTCAGAGAGAAGATCGCTCGGTGGCAAAACGCCACCACCATTTCCCAAGCAAGCAGTTATTCACTAATTCTAAATTTCTTATGCCCAAACCCTCAAGAGCTTTCGGTAAACAAACGATCTCCCAACTTACTTTGTAAATAGGTTTCTTCTCTGGATTAGAAGCCCACAGAAATTTCTTTTGAATCTGCTCCATTTTTTTTTATAATTGATTTAGGAGCTTTGTAAGGCGACATGTAATAAAGTGGGAGACTTGCCAATGAAGCTTTGATGAGAGTAACTCTACCTCCCATAGATAAATATCGACCCTGCCAAAGAGTCAGTTTATTCGAGAATTTACTCACAATTTTGGTCTAAGTGGAGGTCCTGTTTGGGCTGGTGCCAATTGTGAAGCCCAAATATTCAAAGGGGAGGGATCCACTTCTGCAGCCAAAAACTGAGGCTAAGAGGCTTCTCTGGTGTTGATTATTGTTAAGGAGGAAAATTCTTGTTTTTTCATAATTGATCCTCAACTCTGCAATGTGTTCAAAACAAATAAGAACTAATCTGGTATTTGCAATTACCTTAGGGTCTGATTTGATGAACAATATGGTATCATCAGCACATTGTAGGTGTGAGATACTGAGCACGAAGCTGATTTTCATTCTAGAGATGCGCCTTGTTTGTTCTGCAGCAACTAGTAATTGATGTAGTCCTTCACTAGCTATGATAAAGAGTAATGGTGATAGAGGACATCCTTGTCTTATGCCTTGTGAGAAATCAAACTCAGCAGTAGGCGAGCCATTTACTAAAACTGATGCTGAAGCGCGCAGGCACCCTATGATCCAGCGAATCCATCTTACTCCAAAACTCGTTCTTTGGAGCATGACCATGAGATATTCCCAATCAACATTATCGAAAGCTTTCTCGAAATCGAGCTTGATTATAGAGCATGTTGCTTTTGATCTCTTGATTTTTATGGATTATCTCATTTGTAATTAAGATGTTGTCCACTATTTGCCTCCCACTGACAAATGCAGATTGAGTGTCGCTGATAATGTTTTCGATCACTGATTTCAATCTCGCAGCCAGAACTTTCGCTAGTATTTTGTATGGCGCTGTGGTTAGACTGATTGGGCGCAGATCAAAACAATTTTAAGGTGATTGGATCTTGGGAATTAATGCAATGAAGGTGGCATTGAGGCCTTTCCCAACAATCCCTTTTTGTGAAATTCAGCAAAGAAAGCCATTATATCCGTTTTAACTACTTCCCAACATTTCTGAAAAAATAGCAATGAGAAGTCGTCAGGGCCGGGTGCTTTTGCTCCGTCACAGTCTTTGATCGCCCTTAGAATTTCATCCTCTGTAAATTCTGCTTCGATTTCCTGGGCTTCAAGTGGAGTAATAGATTTCAGAGGCAAGTCGGGGAATGCTAATCGAGATTGAGCTGGACGAGAGAATCTGTTTTTGAAATGGCAATATAGCTCTTCTTTGATTTTCCGTGGATCAGAGCACCACACACCATTGATCATAAGACCGGAGATTTGCTTTCTCGTGTTCTTGCATGTTGCGACTCTGTGGAAGAACGAGGAGTTTCTACCACCCTCCTTGAGCCATAGAACTTTTGACTTTTTTGCCTCCACAAAATGGCCACTTCTTTATGCTTTTGAGCCAAGGCCATTTGGATTTTGTTTCTCGTCAATGCTTCCTGGTCCGAGAGAGTTTTCTGTGTTGAAATAGTGTCTAGCTGGTCCGATATACTCTCCAAAGATTTGATCACATTTTCAATGTCGCCGTATGATTCTTGATTCTGGTTCTTTAAATCATATTTGAGTAATTTGAGTTTCCTCCACAGAATAAAAGTGGGCTCACCCGAAACAGAGTAACTTTGCCATTTTTCTGCCACATAAGCATGGAAGTTTTCTATGTCTGCCCAGGCACTGATAAACGTGATAGGTTTTGGCCCCCAATCGGCTTCTGGCATTGTAAGAATAATTGGACAATGATCAGACAATCCTTTAGGCATGCATATCTGGAATGGATTCGGAATGTATCTGAGAATGCTCGGGGATAGCAAGTATATATCGAGTCTACTCGCCTTGGAACATGCACCATACCAAGTGAAGGCTTTACCAGATAAAGGAAGATCAATCACACCAGCTTCGTTAATGAATTTAGTGAAGTCTCTGGCTGAGATATTGGAGTAGATACAATTTGCTCTTTTTGCGGGCGATCTGACGGCATTGAAATCACCTGCAATAATGAAAAAATGGGGTAGTTGTAATAGATTATTAAGTATTGAAGCCCATAAGACTTGACGCTCCACAAGCAGGCATGGGGCGTAGACGTTAAGAAATTTTGATTAGTATTGGTATTAGTGGGAAATGGAAAATAAGGTGTGTTTGTATTCAATTTGTGTTCAAAATTGTGTTTCAGTTAGGTAATTGATTTGATAAATGTTGGTAGGTATAGAATGAAAGGAAAGCTAATAAAAGCGAACTTTATTAATTAAATAGCAACTAATCCGACATGAAGTTGGACAACTGAATCTATAGATGGTGGGACAAACCTCTCACCATAATCCCAGCTACTGTTGGTTAAAGCAAACATGGTCAATTCGTGAGCCATTTGATTACGAGCAGAACAAGTGGATAGTACGCAAGCTAATGATTCCTCTATGGGTGTTCACCTCAACCCGTTCAGCATCACGTAGAGTCACGGCCTCCAACTCATGCGGATGAAGAAACCCCGTGATCTTGCTGCAGAATGATTTATGCATGCATCCATGATAACCCCGGAGTCCAATCGACTCGAACCAGTTAGCATCATGCAGAGCCCCGGCCTCCAACTTATACGGATGAAGAAACCCTGTGATCTTGCTGCAGACCGAAAAATAAATATATGCATCCATTATATATATATATGAACACTAGTTTCTCAACATATTTTCCACTACATAACAATTCCATCAAATTGGGTCTTCTTCTCCACCATTTTAACCTATAAATCCCGGTAAATATTTTATCATATCACATAATTCTCAAATTTCACTTTCTTTATTTGTTCATATACTTGAAAAAAATGGTATCATTGATCGAATTAGATATATTGAATTGAGTTTATATATATATAGTGTGTCATGTTTTATTTATTTGATTTTTTGTGATGAAGAGAAATGAAGAGAAAAGCAATCAGGCAAAAACTAGAATTGGAGACGGCGAACCCGCCGGCGGCCGACCGGAATAACGACAATGACGTCGTCGCCGGAGACGAGCCGCCGAGGGGTTCCGGCTCGCCGTCATCGTCTGACGTGTCGTCAGAGACACCCGACAACCCGAAGAACACGGCGGAGACGGCGCTGGTCGGGTGTCCGAGGTGTCACATGTACGTCCTGTTGTCGGAAATTGATCCCAAGTGTCCGAGGCGTAAGAGCTCCGTCTTGTTGCTCGATTTTCTCAAGGAAGAAGAAATTAAATATTGTAGAAGAAATAATTAGTTGACATGTATATCTAGTTGGTTAAGAACTCACCAACCTTAATGACTAATTATTTATTTTAAAAGTATGGGTAGATTGAATTTTATTTTTCTTGAATGGGTGTTTGTTATTTTGCCCGCAGATTAATGTAGTTTTAGGTTTGGTCGTGAAGGAAAAAATGGGAAAATTAGGGTTTTGTGGGTGTGGACTACCATTTATGTGTTTTTATTTATCGGGCTTCCTTGAATACATATAGATCGAGGTACACATTCTGTAATTACAATTAGTTTATAAGAATGCTCGCTGAAACCAAAAATTTCTTCCTATTTTATGGATCCAACATAAAATTCTAACTAATCATAATCTTTTTTTATAAAAATGTGTGCCACAAATTGCTTGATCTATTCTCATTAAAAATAGAAAAAATAGATTATTAATCTTAATATACAGAGACAATATTCAAATATGAATCCTTCAATTCTAAGTGATGCATTTATTAATATTTATGTGGAAGTTAATCTGGTGTGTTTTTATAGCTATGGCAACTTAATTTATAACCATAAAGTTACCACCATCCATATTAAAGTTTAACATGTTAGAGAGAAACAAATTAAATATTTAGTGATTTTCCTTTTCTTTCAATTTCATGACTGCGAATTTGAACATTTAAAAAATATACAGGAGTAATTTAATTTTCCCATCACATTTAAATTAAAAAATTAATGAAAGTTGATAGTATGAGCAACGACAATAGTTTTGCTAAAGCTGGGAATTTAATTATCAAGTTAAAAATATATATAAATGTAGCTATTTGAACTTTTTCTAAAAATACAAATTCCCAAACTATATACTATACCGCTCTTACAAAATTGTATACAACTTATTTTTGCTATTTTCTCTAAAAATTTATACCCTTCCAAAACCGACCATATATGTTTCAGAAATATTAATATTCGTACACAAGCAATTAATTATGCTGTTCAATTTCGTTAAATTTCTATTTTACGATACCATATATGAATAGGTTCATGCAGAATAAATATCAGTGTTCATTTTTACGGTAAGTGATGAGTAATTAAGCTGGACCAATTGTGTGTTACCACACAAGCATTGACCTTTCTTTGTACGTTTCTAATTTTCTATCTTAAATTCATAGCTAATTTTCGAATATTTTGGCTTCAAAAAAACAATTCATAATCAATAAAAAATTTATGGATAACAATATAATATTATTGTTAATATGAAGGGATATTTCTATACATGGGTCATGCAGATATAAACATGCCAGTTAAATTTTCTTTTCAATTTCATAGGTTATTTAATAAATATTTTTTCTCAAATTGATAGTAACACAATTCTTTTTCTATTGTTTTTGTAAAGTTTAGGAAATGACCCAACTACATAGCCCTTCTATTTATTATTAAACATTCTTTAAAATGAAATTACCATATTGTCGTTGTTTTGACTTCAAATTTTCATTAATTGACATCTGATGGTGAAGTGCGACATACACAATCGGACAGAAGCAGTGAGTCTCCATGGTCCCAAACCACAAGACCTTTCTCATCTCACTTCCATCAATTTTATCTTCAACCTCCCATCCAAAGGTCTAGCTATATGACTTCAAGCCCTTCTATTTGAATATGGCGACGTTGTCTCCATTAATATTTCTCCAAAACCCAGAAAATCAGATTGGCCCTTTAATTTTTCTAGCCTCAAAAGTTTAATGGATGTTGAGAAAACCATCGTCGCTATAGATGGTACTCACTACATTTATGGCCAGGTTATTGACGTTGTTGCTCGTGGCCATCCAAAATTCTCTGGCCGCAACTCACCCATAAAAGCCCCTGCCTTGGCCAATTTGAGATGGTTGCACATTTGTAATCTCCCTGTTTTTGTTTTCTCCTTTGAAGCTTGTGTAGACTTTTTTTCCTCATTCTCTCTTTAATAAAATTTTCTTCGCTGGGAAAAAAAATGTAGTACAAGAAATTGAATGGACCAAACAAAATCTAAGATAGAAATGTAACATATTAAACTGAATATATAAAGTGTAACACGAAAATATGGAAAATATTTATTTTATATGCAAAAATATTGTTCGTATTGGTTTAAATTAATCAATAATTATACACCCGAACATAAACAAAAGTAAAACATTATAAATTTGACCGAATCAAACAAAAATCAACTCTTTGTACGTAATTGGAAGCAATTATAGTAAAAAGTAATAGTCGAAAATATTTAAGGGAAAAAGACACTTTTGTGCACTTAAATATACACTTTTGACACTTACATACCTTACTTTTTTTTTTCTCTTTTTTCCATACCTGAATATTATTTTGGGACAGTTTACCCCTAAAATTTTAAAAATACCAAAATTACCCCTGAGTTGAACCAAAATTAAATCTGGTCTGATAGAGAGAACTGGTCCAACTTTTAAAGAGGGTAAAAAGACGAAATTACCCTCACATGTTCATCAAATTTTCAATTGAATGCCCCTCCTCTCTACCTTCAACCCTAAATCCTTCCCGTCCCCGCCTCCATCAACGGCCACCAGGAAGAACCGCCTCGTCGTCGCCCCAGGCCACCGGCATCTCCTCTACGAGCAGAACCACCTCGTCGTCGCCTCCAGGGTTCGCGACTCCCTCAGCGAATCCTCCACCGACCTCGACGTCGTCGCCTCCTTCGACACCGGCGGCGCCGAGCTCCTCTACGAGATCTGCCTCCTCTCCGCCCAACATCGCGCGCCACCGCCATGTTCCTCGTCGAGAACCGCCAGCTCCTCTACTCTTGTTGTGGTGCCGATTATGATGCAAATCCACAGTTGGCGGCGGAGCCTAGGGTTTCAGAGGCGAGGTCCTCGAGAAAGGGGCGAGGGATAGAGGAGGAGAAGTTGAGGTGGAGGTGGTCGTAGAGGGAGAGGGATGCGTCGGAGACGATACGATGCGACGGAGGGCCGGAGGCGGAGGCGGACGGTAGACGCGGTGGAGATGGGTGGTTGGGCTGCCGGAGAAGATGATGAACAGTGAGGAGAGAGGGGCAAAAATGTAATTTAATAATTTACTTTTCAATTTTTAATTTGTTATTTGAAAAGACCAATATACCCTTAAATTGTGTGATAATTTCGTTATTCAATGGAGGGTAAAAAAGTAATTTCATTATTAATTAAAATATGGTTGGATCTGGGTGAAATTGAACCGGCTCAATTCAGGGGTATTTTCGGTATTTTAAAATTTCTGAAGAAAACTGTCCCAAAATAATATTCAGGTATGGAAAAAAGAGAAAAAAAAAAGTAAGGTATGTAAGTGTCAAAAGTGTATATTTAGGTACACAAAATGGTCTTTTTTTCGATACTTAATAAAGTACATGCACTGAAATAGACCAAAATATATAGAAGCAATAGACAAAAGACTTAACTAGGAATTGGGTCGATTGTTGATAATGAATGGTCCCACTTCGTGTCAAGTGACTTAAAATCATAGTAAAATGATTGATTGTGACTACAATTTATGAGATGGTCCAGCCACATTATTTTGTTTTAACGTTTTGTGATGATTGTGAAAATTGGGTACGCGTTTTATAAATCCAAATACCATTTAAAATTGTGATTAATATATGTAATAATATATTAATGGTGTAATAATCATAATACAAAAGAGTGTGATTTCCTCTAAATTATTTATTTTTAAATACATTATTTAATTATTCTTATAGAACCTTTGAAAGATAAAAATAGATATATTGAAAAAGAATAACATACATAATATCATATCACACCCCTAGATGAAACCTATATTTATAAAATATAAATATAAAATATTTAATCTTCAAATTAGTAAATATAATATTTTGATAATGTAAAATAAGTAAGTGTTGGACTAGAGATATTGTAATAAATCAAAACAAATTTTTTTCAGTTGAATCTATTATATTTTAACGAGACAACATCATATTCTTAAATTACATGAAATTAAAAGAGCGTAATTAAGAACATAGCATTTAAACGTTTTCTAATTTAACATTATATTAAATGATTTAGAAAAAACCTAACCGGACTCTGATCACCGAATTTAATTGATCGACCTAAAACAATTAAGTCCACCGTCAAAACGAATCACTGGATGAAACTCTACACCAATAGAGAAGACAGTACGCATAGACGACAAGCTGCCGCGGATCTCGCCAAAACTAGACGAGACGAAATCCATAAAACGTTAGGGACATGCCGCAATCCCGCAACTCCGCCGAGAACCTCGCCTACGAGACGAAACCCGAAACTATTTTGATATCTTCTGCGAGGGGAGACTGGTTCGGAATGGGGTCATTGGTAGTTGGGTATAGAAAATCAGGCAATTTGGGTTGTTGCGGGATCGAGTGCAGACAGATCTGGGAGAGGCTCATCGGAGGTAGGGTAGGAAATTTGTTGCGATTTATTGTTGGAGCTTTGGTTGGTTGGTGGCTCGGTACTGGAAGGGATCTCGAGTCCTCTGGCGTCGATGAGCAGATTTATGTAAGCATATCGAATTAGGGGGTCTTGGTTTTCTTATACTTCAATACAGGTTTATTTGGGGTTGTGCACTAGAGGCTTGCTATAAGCGTTTTCCGGGTGGTTCTTGTAACGAATTGACTGAGAGTATCAACCCATTCGAGGTAAAGGCCGCGAGTTTGCAATAGGCATTTCGTTGTGCTGTTAGTTATTATGTTCGTCGTTCTCGGAGTGGTTCATGTAATAGATTTGCTGAGAGTCTCAATCCATTCGAGGTAGAGGTTGTGAGGATGCAAGATACATGTCGTTGCACTATCTTTTATATTGCTCGTCGTTCTCGGGGTGGATCTTGTATTGAATTTGTAGAGAGTCTCAACTCATTCGATGGGAGGCCGCAAGATTGCAAAAGGCATGCCGTTACGCTATCCTTTATTTTGATAGTTTCTTTTGTAATTTCATAACCCGTGACTTAACCAAATATGTTTTAACTAACAGTAGCCGAGATCATGTTGCGAGTTCTATCTTACAATATGGTGCTTTAGTTGTTCGAATAAATCCCGAGTTAGTTTGCTTTATAATTTAATAATATGTCAACATTTTTTCCTAAAATAACATTTTAAAAACACTATATTAAATAAATTTTTAAGTATTAAATTATTATCATTTTTTCAAGAGAATTAGCTTGGTTAATAAAAACCAAATTATTCACCCACACCAAACTATAAAACTGAATATTGATGGTAAGTAAATAGCATTTAACGATCAACCAATCATTTTTATATGCAATACTGTATGTCCACGTGGCACCACCTTCAAGCGACAACAAACATAGGACCCGACTCTAATATGTCGTCAGCTTTTCACTGACAGTGATACCTACGTAACATAATAACTGTGTTATTCACAAAAATAAACTGTTACTATAATTTAATTTTCGTGGTCCAATTTTTGAATAATTATTTAAGCCCATTAGGCCTAATTACTCAGCCCAACTTTTCTAGCCCATCTGTCAGAAACCGTTCGTACGCACCTATACATTTATTCATAATTTTGGGCCGAGGGCCCAAGATACTGCAATGTTTCTAAAAAATATTATTATATTGGGAAGAACCCATATTGGGCGGAGGCTAGGGAGACGAGTTCCATACTATAATATAGGAGAAAGTTTTACCCCGGCGGGAGAATAGTGTAACGAGGAGGTCAAGGGGATCGTGATGAAGTCAAGCGGTGGCGCGTGGACGAGATTCCGGCGACGAGATTCTGGATCATGGTAGATCGGTCGTTTCTGAAGTTGATGGGAGTGGCGGTGAGAACCCAAAGTGGCCGGGATATAGCATATCTATGTCAAAAACAAAGGAGGCACGTGGGCGAGATTCCGACGATGAGCTTCAGTATTTTGGCAGATCGGCGGCATCTCAAGCCGAAAGAACCGGCGGTGAGAACCCCAAGTGACAGGAAAATCTTTCAGCGGCCACGCCACGTGTCCTCCTTAAAGAGTTTTGATCCTCACATATATTACTTTTTTGTATGTGACATAAAATTTTTTTGTCTCAGTGTTATTAATGTTGGGTTTTTGTGCCCTAGCACAATGTGTTTTCAATATAATCATGTAATAAAGATTATTAGTTGAAATAAATCGGCATTCATATTACTAAGTGTTGTAGTAATATCTTAAGTATGATTTGATTTGTATCATTGATGTGTCAACACATAATAGTAGATCTACAAATCAGATAAAATCTTACTTAAGCAGTCCCCGATCAGAATAGCTTCATAAGAAGCGATCAGTATGAGGCTAACTCTAAATGATCACGCTCTACTGATCATGGCCAGAAGGGGGCCAGAGTTAGGTCATAGTATCACCAGTCAGGGGTGATATAGGACGACCCGAATCATGAGTATGTTACATAGACACAGTCATGAACATACTCATATGTCGGATCATGAAATCACATCCTCAGACCGAAGGACCATTGAGGTCAATATGTAATGAGTGACGAGTTTGACTCAGTCTAACGTCTCCTGTAAAAGGGTTACAATAACGGCTGTGATTGGCTCGATCACAAGTTACATAAGTTGACTCAATGGATCGCTGAAGGATTTATCCCTCATACGGACGTGTGAGCAGATATCAGTTTAGGCCACTTGATGATTACAACTGAAATACAATAGCATGGCCATGCAGACGCTACGTAGTATCAGTTATAATTCAGTTAACTCAGAATCAAGAAACAGGACAATAGAACGAGGATGACTTATCTATGCCTCGTGGTTGTCAAAGATATCAAGAGGATAAAAGGATAGATTCATGTACGACAAGGTTAAGTCGAAATCTCGATAATCACAAGCGTTGGGTAATCATGATGTCTTGCTAGAGGCCACTCATGATGGAAAGGGTAAAATGGTAATTTTACCAGTCCGCCGACGTGTCGTGAGCCTAGAGGGTCACACACTAAAGGTTGAGTAAAACGGATGGAATCATATGGAGGAATCTTGAGAGAGACAAAATCCGGTTTTGGATTAAATCGGATTAGACCGATTTCGGTTTAGGATTAAACCGGAATCAAGAACGGTTTAGTAGGACTAATTAATTATAATCTAATTAAAAGGATTTAATTAAATTAGCTAAACTGGGCCCAGCCAGAATGGGCTTCTCTAAACAATTAATTAAAAGCTTTGGACTTTAAGCCCATTAAGGCCTTTAATTAATTAAAGTCCAAAAAGGGTTATAAAAGGGAAATTTTCAGATCTGAAAATTAAGCAATTTATTTTACAAACCCTAGCCGTCTTCCTCTCTCTCTCCTTGCCAGATTCGGCCGGCCCCCTCCATCCCCGTTCCGTCCATTTTGCTTGCTTCGATCTTCTAGTAAGGATCGTTGTGAGTATCCCCGGATTGCTCTTCCTGTGTGGACGATCTTTAGAGGTTACTAAATCCTATTTAGTAACAAGGAGATTTTGATTCAAGGTAATACTTAATTTTAATCTAGTCTAGATCTCATGATCAATTCATGATCATGCAAGATTCGTATTAAAACATGGAACTTTGAGGTTAATTTCTTGTATGGGCATGAAATTAATTCTCTGGAACCCTCAAATAATTCCTTCAGTGGTATCAGAGCCTTGGTTATGCATGATTTTGTATTCGAGCATGATAGGCTAGAATTAATTTTGCAATTTAATTCGGTATTGTGAATTGGAAAATTGCAAACTTTATGATTTTGATTAATGAATTAATTGCTGGAATTTTTTTTTAATGTTGCTGAAAATATTATTTGATCGAGTAAGATCAGGATCGAGACTCGTGGGAGGCCGAGGCTAGCCGAGAGGCTAACCCCGGCAGCGCCACGGGCCGATCGGCCGGAACGGGAAGGCCGACCAGATCTGCCCGTGGCAGATCTGGCCGAGCCTCTCGGCTCCGGCCAGGGGAGGGCTTCGGCCCGACCAGTTCTGGCCAAGCAGCCCGCCACGGCCAGCCCTCACGGGATGGTCGGCCACGGCGCGGCTAGCCTGGCGGCTAGGGTTTTGGCCGAACCCTAATTGGCCCTCGGGTCAATTTTGGTTCGGTCAAACCAATTGGATTCGGGTCAGATTCGACCCAGAAAAATCCAGAATTTTTCAGCGATTATTAATTAAAATTTCAGACCGGTTCGGTTTCGATAAACCAGCGCGTGAACTGATTTAATTCAGAAATTAACCAGTTTAAGAAACGGTTTAAATAAACCGTTTCTATTATTTAAATCAAGATAAAATTAGAATTAATATGCTTGCTTGATAACATGCTTGTTTGATAACATGATTGTTTGATAACACGATGTTTGCAACATGATTGATAAGTTAGCCCGAATTTAGGATTTAATTTCGGTTTGCAACCTGCGAGTTACTTATGGGTTGTAATTTATTAGTGACCTGCGTGTCACATCATTTATTTTATTTAAATTAAATGTAATTACAAAGTCCCAAGACAAGAAGATGATAAATTAGTTAATCACGCACATGTAAATCGGAATTGAAATTATCTCTACATGGATTTGTAGATGATAAATTCAAATTAAGATCAAATTATGATCAGTGATAATGAATATTTAAAAGGCAAGTAATTTCAAGTCAAGCTAGATACCGCCCACTTTTCATCACTTCGATTAGTTTTCGGACTCATGGGTAGATACGATTAACGTGGATCCATGAGAATGGGTTCTTATAGAAGATGGACCAGTTTGCATGGGTGCGTGCGCATTAGCGTAGTAGCCATGCAGATTGGACCATGCATTGAAAATTGGTTGACTTGGCTGCGATTCTCAGATGATCTGAGCCAGGGTATCAGATATAGGGCAATGCCGTATACACACAATGTATAAGCCCTAGCCAAGAATCACATGGAATTGTGAAAGGACTGGACTGTCCTGCTCCAATGTCCAAAACTGGGGCGATGAGATTAACTCACTTCAGTTTTGAATATGCGGAGATCTTGGTTTAGATTCAGACACAAGAATCAGAAATGTTCATAATCAAGTGTCTCTTACTTCAACTTAATTAGGAATCTGATCGAATTTGTTTTCATGTATAGATTAATGGCACTGTCGCAACCCAAATCAACACGTTCTGGCAGTGAAGCCTTAAAGTCTCTTCTGTCGAATAACAGGCTGACAGGGACCAATTTCCTGCAATGGGAGATGAACCTGAAGCTTGCACTTCAGTATGACAGACATGAGTATATCCTTACAGACAAGCCTTTAAAAGAGCTTGCTGATGATGCCAGCGATGCCGATAAGAACGCTTATGACAAGTACATAAGTGATCGACAAGATGTTGGCATCCTCATGGTTGGGTCCATGGAAAATGACATCCAGGACCAGTTCATGCATCTCATGGGAGATTCCCAAGAGATGATGGAGGAAATTAAAATATACTACCAGAAGAATGCCCGTGTCGAAAGATACGACACTCTTAGGGAGTTATTTTATAGCAGGCTCAATGCTGGTGAGGCAGTGAGCCCACATGTCCTTAAGATGAAGCGGCTCTTTGATCGCTTGGCCAGTCTAGGTCATAAGTTCACAGAGCAGCTGAAATCAGACATAGTCCTGATGTCGCTTCCAAAGGCTTATGGAGATGTGGTCACAAATTACAATCTCCATAATATGGAAAAGACCATCAAGGAACTACATGGAATGTTGGTGACAGCAGAGAAAGACCTCAAGGGCAAGACCCCTGAGGTTCTGATGGTCAATAAGGGTGTCAGTTTCAAAAGAGATGGCAAACCTAATGGCAAGTCACCAGGACACTCCAACAAGGGCAAGGCACCAGCAATGTCAGGTAAGGGTAAGGCGCCAATGCACCTAGCTGGGCAAATAAGGGCACCTAGAGGTCCGAGAATTCAAGCGGTTCCTAGAACCGAAGGGAGCACTTCGACCTCAGAGGTGGTCTGTTACTACTGCCAGCAGCCAGGTCATTGGAAGAAGGATTGCAGGTAGCACAAGGATTATGTGAAGAGCTTGTAGAAGGGAGGACACCCTTAAGGACCTGGATCAGGTATTTACGTTGTTGAGTATAATCTCAACACTACTTTCTCAGACACATGGGTAGTTGATACCGGAGCAGAATCTCACATTTGTGTTAATCTGCAGGATCTGGAAAGTAAGAAGCTCCTTGGGAAAGGCGAGCGGGATCTGAGAGTCGGAGACAACAGTTCGGTGTCAACGACGGTTGTCGGTTCTGTTAGTCTTAGGATGCCCACAAGGCTTATTTTAGTATTGGACGATGTTTTATGTGTACCTACATTTTGTAGGAATATTATTTCAGTGTCCAGTTTGGACAAACTTGGTTTTGTATTTGCCATAGACAATGGCTTATTTACTTTATCAAGAAATAATATCGTTTACGACACTGCATCTATGGTTGGTGGATTATATATTTTAAATTTTGATAACGCTAACTACTGTTCAAACTATAACGTAAATAAGAGGTTAAAGTCGGATGACTTAAACCAGACAGTGATGTGGCACTTCATAAGTGTGGGCTCTTAAGCCCGTTTGAATTCACACCAATCGAGAGATGCGAATCTTGCATTATGGGCAAGATGACAATAGCGCCTTTTGGCGGCTTAGGTGAAAGGGCGAGTGATCTCTTGGGCCTAATACATTCAGACGTATATGGGCCCATGAGTACACAAGCCATGAGAGGTTTCAGATACTTCATAACCTTTACCGACGATTTCAGTAGGTATGGGTATGTCTATTTAATGAGACATAAGTCGGAGTCCTTTGATAAATTCAAAGAATTCTAGAATGAAATACAGAACCAGCTTGGTAAAAGTATAAAGGCACTTCGTTTTGATCGAGGTGGCGAATACTTAGATCAAGAATTTCTCAATCACCTAAGGGATAACGGTATACTCTCATAATTAACCCCGCCAGGAACCCCTCAGATGAATGGTGTTTCCGAACGGAGGAACAGAACCCTGCTAGACATGGTTCGTTCCATGATGAGTCACGCCAACCTTCCAGTATCTTTCTGGAGCCATGCCCTAGAAACGACCGCATTCATATTGAATCGAGTACCTACAAAGGCAGTGGAGACCACTTCATTTGAGGCTTGGCAAGGGAAAGCTCCCAAGTTGTCTTTCCTCAAGATCTGGGGGTGCGACGTCTACGTCAAATGGTTGCTTGGTGATAAACTCGAACCCAAGGCAGATAAGTGTGTCTTTGTAGGGTACCCCAAAGGAACCATGGGGTACTACTTCTACAAACCCGAGGAAAACAAAGTCTTTGTTGCTCGAGGTGGGGTTTTCTTGGAAAGAGAATTCTTATCCAAGAAACCCAGTGGGAGTCCTGTGCTTCTTGAAGAAATTCGAGAAGACACAGAACAGCCTGCAGAGATTGTAGAGGTACCCGATGAGGTAAATTATCCAAGTCCTATTCCAACAGAAACTCCTGTAGGACCAAGGAGGTCTGAAAGATCTCGTCAAAACCCAGTCAGATATGGCTTCTTAGCCACAGAGGGTAATGACTTGATAGTTGTAGATCAGGATCATCCCGCAACAGTTCAGCAAGCCTTGGCCAGTCCCAACTCAAAAGAATGGCAGAATGCCATGGATGAGGAAATGAAGTCCATGAAAGACAATCAGGTCTGGAACTTAGTAGACAGCACACCTGGGATAAAACCCATAGGTTGCAAGTGGATATTTAAGTTAAAGACAGATATGGACGGAAAGCCTCAGACTTACAAAGCAAGACTGGTTGCTAAAGGTTATCGTCAAGTCCAAGGTATGGACTATGATGAGACTTTTTCGCCAATAGCTATGATCAAGTCAATTCGGATGATGTTAGCCATTGCAACATATTTCGATAACGAGATATGGCAAATGGACGTCAAAACCGCATTCCTTAACGGGAATTTGCAGGAGGATGTCTATATGACCCAGCCAGAAGGTTTTGTCGATCCTAAACATCCCGAAAAGGTGTGTAAGCTGCAACGATCCATTTATGGGTTGAAGCAAGCTTCCAGGAGTTGGAACTTACGGTTCGATGAAGCCGTAAAAGAGTTCGGGTTCATCTGAAATCCAGATGAACCCTGTATCTACAAGAAGAGCAGTGGGAGTAACATAGTGTTCCTGGTGCTGTATGTCAATGATATACTGATCATGGGAAATAACGTCCCAACCTTGCTTGAGACCAAAGTTTGGTTAGGGAAGTGTTTCTCCATGAAGGACTTAGGAGAGGCCGCTTACATTCTAGGGATCAGGATCTACAGAGATCGATCCAAGAGAATTTTAGGTCTAAGTCAGAGCACCTATATAGATAAAGTGTTGAGAAGATTCTCAATGCTTGACTCTAAGAAAGGGAACCTCCCGGTAAGACATGGCATCAAGCTCAACAATAATCAGTGTCCTAAAACACCTGATGAGCTTAAGAAGATGGAGAGAATTCCATATGCTTCGCCAGTGGGATCCATCATGTATGTCATGATCTGCACGAGGCCTGACGTATCGTTTGTCCTCAGCTGTGCCAGCAGATTTCAGTCTGACCCAGGCCAAGATCACTAGACTGTCGTCAAGTGTATCCTCAAGTATCTGAGGAGAACAAAGGACGCCTTCTTAGTGTATGGCGGGATAGAACGATGTGGGTCAGGAGCTTCTTGAGTGGATTAGATATATTGCCGCTAACGTCTGATCCCGGGAACTTATGTTGTGACAACACGGGGGCCGTAGCACTTGCTAAAGAGCCCATATTTCACAATAGGACCAAGCACGTCGAGAGAAAGTATCACATCATCAGAGAGATGATTGATAAAGGTGAAGTAGAGACAATCTACGTTTCAACGCATGATAATCTACCTGACTCCTTAACTAAGGCGCTACCGCAGCCTAAGCATGAGGAACATGTCAGGGGAATGAGTTTAGATTGGAATAACAATTGGGTCTAGGGCAAGTGGGAGACTGTTGGGTTTTTGTGCCCTAGCACAATGTATTTTCAATCTAATCATGAAATAAAGATTATTAGTTAAAATAAATCGGCATTCATATTACTAAGTGTTGTAGTAATATCTTAAGTATGATTTGATTTGTATCATTGATGTGTCAACACATAATAGTAGATCTACAGTTCAGATAAAATCTTACTTAAGCAGTCCCCGATCAGAATAGCTTCATAAGAAGCGATCGGTATGAGGCTAACTCTAAATGATCACGCTCTACTGATCATGGCCAGAAGGGGGGCAGAGTTAGGTCATAGTATCACCAGTCAGGGGTGATATAGGACGACCCGAATCATGAGTATGTTACATAGACACAATCATGAACATACTCATATGTCGGATCATGAAATCACATCCTCAGACCGAAGGACCATTGAGGTCAATATGTAATGAGTGACGAGTTTGACTCAGTCTAACGTCTCCTGTAAAAGGGTTACAATAACGGCTGTGATTGGCTCGATCACAAGTTACATAAGTTGACTCAATGGATCGCTGAAGGATTTATCCCTCATACGGACGTGTGAGCAGATATCAGTTTAGGCCACTTGATGAGTACAACTGAAATACAATAGCATGGCCATGCAGACGCTACGTAGTATCAGTTATAATTCAGTTAACTCAGAATCAAGAAACAGGACAATAGAACGAGGATGACTTATCTATGCCTCGTGGTTGTCAAAGATATCAAGAGGATAAAAGGATAGATTCATGTACGACAAGGTTAAGTCAAAATCTCGATAATCACAAGCGTTGGGTAATCATGATGTCTTGCTAGAGGCCACTCATGATGGAAAGGGTAAAATGGTAATTTTACCAGTCCGCCGACGTGTCGTGAGCCTAGAGGGTCACACACTAAAGGTTGAGTAAAACGGATGGAATCATATGGAGGAATCTTGAGAGAGACAAAATCCGGTTTTGGATTAAACCAGATTAGACCGATTTCGATTTTGGATTAAATCGGAATTAAGAACGGTTTAGCAGGACTAATTAATTATAATCTAATTAAAAGGATTTAATTAAATTAGCTAAACTGGGCCTAGCCAGAATGGGCTTCTCTACACAATTAATTAAAAGCTTTGGGCTTTAAGCCCATTAAGGCCTTTAATTAATTAAAGTCCAAAAAGGGTTATAAAAGGGAAATTTTCAGATCTGAAAATTAAGCAATTTATTTTACAAACCCTAGCCGTCTTCCTCTCTCTCTCCTTGCCAGATTCGGCCGGCCCCCTCCATCCCCGTTCCGTCCGTTTTGCTTGCTTCGATCTTCTAGTAAGGATCGTTGTGAGTATCCCCGGATTGCTCTTCCTGTGTGGACGATCTTTAAAGGTTACTAAATCCTATTTAGTAACAAGGAGATTTTGATTCAAGGTAATACTTAATTTTAATCTAGTCTAAATCTCATGATCAATTCATGATCATGCAAGATCCGTATTAAAACATGGAACTTTGAGGTTAATTTCTTGTATGGGCATGAAATTAATTGTCTGGAACCCTCAAATAATTCATTCAATTAACTCTGCTAAATTTTTTACTTTTTCATTTTAAATTTTGAAATGACCACAATGATTATAATTGTTGTTGACTTTGGTTTTGGCGTGAATGTATTAATGTATGGGTCCGTAAATTCAATTCATAGATTTGTGAATGAATATGAATGGATACGAAGAATATTATTTTTGAATGGTAAAATGAATAAAAATTTGAAGTTCAAATAATAGAATTTTAGTTATTTCAGCATAAAATAAAATTACATGGTAAATCAAAAGATAATTTGGTCATTTCATGAATTTAAACTTTAAAATAAAATGAAAAACTTAAAGAAGTTAGCAACTGTGAGACAAAAAGAAAACTTTTAAATGACCTCCAAAAAAAAAGAAGTTAAATGGCCTATGTAAGAATCAAAACTTTGTATGTAACCTATGTAAAATTATCCTAGATTATATTATGTAAGACTAACGATAATATTTCTCTTATTTACAATATGTACTCTTGTTAAAAACTGTTCAATTTTATATTTATTAATATAAATACAAAATTGTTGAATTTTTATT
Organism: Geranium rotundifolium; assembly: GCA_963920655.1. Classification (NCBI taxonomy): domain Eukaryota; kingdom Viridiplantae; phylum Streptophyta; class Magnoliopsida; order Geraniales; family Geraniaceae; genus Geranium; species Geranium rotundifolium. The sequence continues at coordinate 859,423 of OY987317.1, read as the reverse complement.
GGCGATTAATTTACATATAATTAAGGGTTAATTTTAATTTATCAATATATAGAGGGAATTTACACGTCACTATAGTTATAATAAAAAATTTAACATCATATCAATTAGTTTTTCTTACACTTTGCTCTAACCCCACTATTATTTAAACGGAAAACCAATTTTTTTTTTGAAAAACAAAATATCTTTAAATAGATTTAAAATCAAGCCAGCCTTGAAAATAAAAGGTTGATATTATTAAGTTTTTGCCCCTATATAACCTATTGATTATTAAATGTCTTAGACCAGTCCAAGTAAATTAAATAAGGATGGATGTAGGATTTTTATAGTATGGTCCTGGCTGTGTGTGACAAATCTTATAAATATAAATAAGTGGTAATTACGTGTGAGTACTTAACTTTGTTTCATTTTTAAATTATTATTTCAAGTTTTTGAAGTTTTTTTATCGGTATTTAAAGTTTAATTAGTTGCAGATGAGTACTTAGATGGTTATATCTAATAGAATTAGTGTGCAAAAAGATGAAAATGCTCTCAAAGTATAATGTATGGGGTAATTATATGATAAATATGAAATTACCATCATACCCTTCATTGAATAACAAAGTGTACAATTATTTAAGGGGCATATATGTCTTTTTAAGTAAAAATTAAAATAATCAAAATTAACATGTGAAATTACAATATTGTCCTTCTTCAATTTGTGAAAAGACTACTTTGCCCTCCTCTGCAACACCCTCTCTTCTCTCTCGTGATCTCGGTCGCCAGAGGAGCGGCCAACTCCGGCCATGCCCTCTCTGGTGACCACCCTTATCCACTTTGGAGCGGTTTCGTGATTTCTGGACTGAAGGAATCGGGGAAAGGAGCTCGTAATGGTGGGTATGGACGTTTCGACGAGCCCAGAAATCGCCCAGAACCCATCTCTCAGCGGCTCTTCGATTCCGGAGGCTCAACCCAGAGAACCCATTCTCCTCGAGACGAAGGGTCAACAAATGCCACCCATTGATTTCGGCGAGCTCCATTCCTGGAAATCGACAAAATCCATCAGCCCCAGCGACGGCCGGGCCAAGATAGGCACGCCAGCGCTCGTGACCATCGTGCTCGGCGACACGCTGGTCCTCGCCGTGGTCGAGCTCAAGCTCGAGGACTTGCTCTAGCTTCGGCGGAGATGCTCGGGAAGGGAGGGTTTGGGACCGCCTACAAGGCAGTGCTCGACGACGGGAACATGGTGGCGGTGAAGCGGATCAATGACGCTCAGGTCGGAGGGAAGAGAGAGTTCGAGCATCACGTGAAGGTTCTCGGGAGGCTGATCCACCCGAACATCGTTGGCCTTAAAGCCATTATTATTCTCTTATTTAAAATTGATGGCATTTGTTTGAAAATTTGATTAATAGTTTAGGGCATTTTAGTTATTTCACAAGTTTTAAATTTTTGTTTAATTTATTACTTGAAAAGGCTATTGTACCCTTGGAACATAACATTAGTTTATTGTGTAAGTGAGGGTAAAATAGTCTTTTCATATTTACCGATTAATTACCAGTATGAGAATTAAGCATTAGGGACATTTTAAACTTTTCACATACTAATTATGTTATATTTAACGGTCGTTACCTTGAGGAGTACTTATCTGCATCTAAATTGAACTTGGAGTATTGGCAAAAAACTTTTCAAACTTAGAGAAATACTGCCATGAATTTAATAATATAAAATATAAATTCTTTTTGGACACTCATAATTTTGGGCCTGTATAACTATGATAATTATTTTATTAATTCCTAATTAATTATTTAATTTGATTTATTTTTTCCATTAATTTTACTATAAGATCTTCTCATTTTTAAAACACTTATAATTAAGCAAGTCCATAGTAAAATTCTCGTATCTACTAGCATATGTTATAAGCAAGTCCAATGTAGAATATAATTTATTTCGGTGTATATATATCTTGAATATAAATTACTAGTCAAGGACAATGTAATTTTCTTTGAAAAAATAAATAAAATACTGGTGTGTGTTTGTTTGTAGAATTTGTTTTTGTTCTCTGTCTCTAGTCTCTACTCTGCATTGGCTGCACCAACCAAACATAAATGTTCCAACCATATCTATTGAGAATAAATACTTTTATGTAAAAAATTGTGGTCCTTTTATTTTACTTGATTTACCTCATTTAATGTTAGCTTTTTAGTTTTGGGGATTCAGGTTGAGGTATTAATCCAAAGAATAATGTCATCTATTCTTTTCGACATGTAATTAATCTTGTTTGTGTAATAAGGTTATGAATGATACGTTAGCAAGCTATAAAAAAAATTATATATTATTGTCAATTAACGTACAGTTTCGTCTTCAATTTAAAATATATAAATTAAAAATAGAAAAAAAATTAAGCAATTAGTAATTGTATACTGTACAATAAATATGGTGGAGATGTGCGTTTGCCTGAGTCGATTTGATATGTTCAAAATATTTATTATTTATTTTAAGAAAATGACAGTGTAATATTTTTTTGCAAGAACTCTCGTGTCACTATTTGTATTGTTTGTACATATCCGTCAAAAGTGACAAAAAGTCTCGTGTAAGAAAACATGTGACTTGCATGTGCTCAAGAATATTACATAATCCTGAAGATAACCCTACACTTAGTTTATACATCATTTGTAGGTTTTTGTCCGAAAAATGTTTTGGTTGAGGTTAGAGACGCCGATTCTGGTGGCGAAGAAGAATATAAATATGTAATAAGATACAGAAAGACATGTCAACATTTTAACACATGCAAATGCAAAATTTAGTGTAACTAACCATCAACACAATTCAAATCCTAGCTATTTCATTTTTAAAGAAAACCTTAGAAATTGACCAAAATACAAACCCTTAGGGTTTAGTCCTAATCTCGTCGAAAGTTTGTTGAGAAGTCTTGCGGGCCAAGGCAAAAGTATGGCGGGCTTCCAGCCCACCAATTTTCTGCAGCATTCGCGACCCACACGTTCAAGCCAAGAGCCCGCTCATTGGCCCAATTATTTGCACCCCCCTGCGCGCGAGAGAGTCTTACTTCTTGTAATTCTTACAAGTCTATGGAAGTGTCATGGTATATAAACCATGTGAAGAGTTCATCCACTTTCAATGTGGGACTTTTAAGAAACACCAACAAGTGCAAACAACACAAGTTCTCAACAACACCATTTCAAGTGGTCATGTTCGAGGTTCAATTTCTCATTCACCTCTTGTCCGTTTAGAACTCGTTATATACCGTTGGAAAACTCTTATATACTAGATTATGTAAACGAGTTTCACATCATTCTAGGTCGAGTCGAAGCGTTCCAAAATCACGGCTCAAGTTGATCCATTGACTAGTTAACACACATGTCAATTTTGCCATTTTAATCAATTTTGTCCAACAAGTTCTTCTTCTCTCTTACTCTCTTTCGTCAAACCAAAGATCGAACGAGCTAATTTGCAATTCGCAGTGCCTAACGAATCTATGCTTCACAAGATTATTTTAAACACTATGCATATACATGGGTGGTTTAGATGTTACCCATGTAAAGTAGAGGGCATTATAGACATTTTGTATAATATTTCACACTGTAATTGACTGTACAAATAATGACAAATCGAACAAAGAGATTTTTTGCAAAAATAACGGTGTTATTGTTATAGAGACTATGCAAAAGTGTACAATTATATATATTTGTTATGTGTTAATATGAAATCGAATGTAAATCTAAGCCATTATATTAAATAATTCATTACAAAAACATCTAGGGAACATTGCTTTAAATTTTCAGAGCCCCATTCTCTTTTATATGGGTCTATATATGCCTCGTAGACTCTATAAACTATAGTTTCATAGGAAACCAACTCTCTCTTTCTCCTATATATTAATGTATACATGAAACACTAGTTTCTCAACATTTTCCACTACCCAACAATTCTATCAATTTCTCCACCATTCTCAGCTCTAAATTATCAAGGTAACATATTTTTTTCCATGTATATATGGTTAATATATAATAGAATATTCTCTATCATGTAAAAGAAAAATTATATCAGTCGTAGAATTTGATATATTTATATATAAGAAACTGAATATTCATTTTTCAGTGTGATTATATATTGATTTGAGTTATGTATTTTATGATGTTTTATTTATTTTATTTCATTTGATTTTTTTTGTGATGAAGAAAAAAATGAAGAGAAAAGCAAGTAGTCAAAAGCTAGAATTGAGGGCTAACCGTAATAACGACGGCGCCGCCGTCGCCGGAGACGAGTCGCCGAGGAGTTCCGGCTCGTCGTCAAGACCTTCGTATTCATCGTCATCTTCAATACTGTCGTCCACGTCATCATCTGACGTGTCGGCGGAGAGCTCGTGCGTGTCGTCAGAGACCGCCGACAACCCGCGGAACACGGCGGAGATGGCGCTGGTCGGGTGTCCGAGGTGTCACATGTACGTCATGTTGCCAGAAATTGATCCCAAATGTCCGAAGTGCAAGAGCTCCGTCTTGTTGCTCGATTTTCTCAAGGAAGAAGAAATTAAATATTTTACCAAGAATAAAAATTAACAGATGACCTTATTCTTTTTTATTGAATTTTATTTTGTTTGTATGGGTTTTTGTTATTTTGTTAGTAGGTTGTAGTTTTTGGTTTGGTTGGAAAGAATAAAAATGGGAAATTAAGTTTGTGTTGTGGGTGTAGATGGTAATTTAGATTAATATATCCTCACTTAATTTGGGTGTGTCAGACAATATATAGTCATTGTTTGATTTACGTGTATAATCTTCATTTGTTAGCGATATGTTAAAAACTTATTTAAGTTGTTTGACATATCAAATTATATTTGATAGTGTACATATTTAAAACAAAGTTATTCACCGGTAAAGATATCAAATATTTGAAACATTGATTCTCATTCAATAAGTTAACGATGTGTTATTGCCTGTGTGGATAATCGTTTCCTATAATATAATGATGGATTTTAATCAAACTATAATCGTGCCAAAAGCGTATTATCAATGAAAAGAAAATATTTGCATAATAGATAAGCCCTAATTACTGATTCTAGCAAGATAATTAATCCTACAAATTTGAGTTTTAGGGGAAGAGAGACTTTGTTGAGACAAATAAGCATATTAAATTAAATCAATTGAATTAAAATTAATTCAATCTCAATTCATCCTTTTCCAACATGATCAAGAAACCTCGCTTTGTGATACCATTTCGGAAAACTTTCCATCCTAACTCGTTTTGTGTCCATATTAATTTTATGTATTTTTTTTGTCGTTCCGAGTCTTATTATGTATTGTCATGCGTTACTTTTATTTTTCCTGAAAAGTTGGTTATCTTTTTCAATACAAGTTACTACGATGAAAAGAATAGCTTTGTGATACATACATTAATACCGAGGAAAAACATATTATTAATTACTCTATATTTATATGTACATTAACATTTATATTGATGACATTTTTCTCAGCGCATCATCTTCTATTCTTTAACAATGAATTTGCGATGACTAATCTTGGTCCTCTACACTATTTTCTTGACATTTTCATATGTATCTAACACAAATAATTAAACATGATTCCTTATATTTGTCAACATTTATATACGCAAATGTGATGCACTGCGGTCGAAGAAGTCGGTATGCAGAATGTAGAACACATGGAGTCATTGCAAAAGTGTCGGATTTCGACAAAGGACTAGTGCGGTCGAAGAAGTCGGTATGCAGAATGTAGAACACCTGGAGTTATTGCAAAAGTGTCGGATTTCGACAAAGGACTAGTGTTTTCTGGGCGGAAACGACGTTCTAAGCAAAACTCATGGCTATGCCATGAAGTACGGTGAATTTCGGCCATTCGAGTTCATCTTGAGGGTCAAAATTGCAGATTATTAAGTTTCAAGCAGTTTTTACAATTTTAATAATTTGTTTACTTTTCCAACAAGTTTAAAATTTCTTTTTCTACAATTAGGGTTTGGCTAGCTTTTTCAGTTTATTGTTAATTAGTTTTGAAGTTAATAAAAAAATCGATGTTTCCCTCAAATCTATCACCTTCGGTATTCGCAAGAATCAACGAATTTTGATAAAGAGTTCTTCCTAGCCACGTACGCTACATGAAAATGTAACGGTACATAGTTATGACACCCTCATCTATATATAAAGTCTAATATAATTATTATTAAGTTGTCACTACCCCAGCTCATATGGTTAAATTACATGTTATGGAGATAAAACAAGGCAAATATTTAAAAATTAAGCTAATTGAAAAATTATATCCTGTTTTTAGGCTATATATATATAATCCGATTATATGTTTTAAAATATGGCCAGATTTGGGTGTATGCAAGTTGTCCGACTTAATGCCGGATTAGTTGCTATTTAATTAATAAAATTCATTTTTTCTTTAAAAAAATATTCACCCAAATCGTAAAAAATTATATTCCACGATTTTTTTTCTTCTATTTTCTGATATTTATATGAATTATTTCATGGACGATATGAGTTCATTTTTACGGCAATTTGTGAGGGTAGCTATATTATAAATTGCATATAATTAGTGGTACCACTCTTTGGGGTCCATGCATTGACCTTTGTTTGTACGTTTCTTTCAATCATAAATTCCTATATAATAGATACAAATAATTATTCATTAATATATTACTGTTTTTTAAACACTACATACGCTTTTGTACCCATCGATATTTAAAAAAAAATATCGATCTTATAATTTAAATTGACTAATCTTTAATATACCCAAACTAATTTTATTCTTATATTTGTCTTACCATAAAATGGTATTATATAATTTTAACAAAAAAACATGTAATGTCATGTAGACAAAATCAAACATACATGCTCTTTTGTACCCAATTTGAAATTTATAGTAAAAGTAAGAGATAATTTCAGGTGGCTACATTTAGATATTGCTGTTTTTCACCTGTGCAGATTTAGAATTTTTTTTTCGGCTGACTACGCCTAAAATGTGCAAAATTTTCACTTTGCACTTTCCGTTCTATTATGTTAATTTTAACGTTTTTTTCATGTGAAATGACTAAAATTTCATTAACTATTCATTTAATTTTCAAACTATACCACCCTCACCTCTTCTCTCTCACTCATGATTGAATAAAAAATTGATTTATTTTAAAATCAAAACCATCTTCATTTCTGCAAATTTCGCTCATCACCTTCTCTCACATGGATGCGTGAGAAGAGCATCGCCGGTGCGCCGGAATCCACGATGGAGTTGGAGCGATTTCTGATAGCATTTTGTGCCCTAGTCCAATTGCTAGTAGCCTGTAAATGTTTATGTACATTATCATCGTTTGTAATATATATAAAACAGCTTTGTATTACTTATGTGTTGAAGTAATATGTTAAGCATGATCTGATTTATGACCACTAAAGTAGTAGAACCACAAATATGTACGGATCACACTTAACGAGTCACTGGTCAATATATGCTTCCATAGAAGCGACCAGTATGAGGATGGTTTTCAATGACGTAGTTCTACTTGTCATAGGGATGAGGGATCCCGGAATCATATCATAGATATCATGAGGTGATTGATATCGGACGACCCGCTTTGAATAGTGTTTTCATAGATTAAGCCATGAACATATTCAAATGCGATAGCTTGTCACAATATCCTTAGACCAAGGAGTCTTTGTGATCGCTATGCAATGTACGCGCGGCTTTAACTTGCGCCTAACGCTTTCCGTAACAGGATTCCAATAACGGGCATGATTGGGTGGCGGAACGGGTTCCATGAGTGACACGAAAGACGGCTAAGGGATTTATCCCTCATACTACGGTATGGGAAAGATATCCGTTAAAGGCCTCTTGATCGAGACTGACTGAGAGTAAGAGCATGGCCATGCCGGTGATACGGGTTATCAGTTCTCAGCCATCTCACATATCAAGTAACAATGATTGATTAAAAAAGGGTGACGACTCTATGCCTTGTGATCAATCGGGATATCTAGAGATAATAGGATAGTGACTTGTACGCACAAGGATAAGTCGAATCATCGGTCGTCATGCACCTTGGGTAATCATAACGTCTTACTAGAGGCCCCTTATGATGGATCGGGCAAGAGAGATCTTTTGCGTCGATTTGCCAACGGTGGCATGAGCCTGGAGGGTCACACACATTCAAGACGGATAACTTGAGACAAGAAAACCTTAACGTTTCTTGAGGAGCTATGCATGGACAAAACTGGAGGTTTTGGGCCATGGGTTCGGTTTGAGAGAATAATTAGCGAATCGAGAAAACTGAGTTTTTTCGTCGATATCGCGTCGGACTTTGTTTGATAAGTAACGACAAAAGGGTTGGGCGACTTTTAGACACGGCACGAAACCACATGGGAAAGCCCATTGGGCTCGACCCATGAGGTCACGTGACCGGCCCAACAAGGGCCCATAATGGGGCCAATAAGCCCAATATGGCCGGCCACATTGGTGGGTCCAATGGTGGGGGCCACACAACACCATGCTTGGTTGGTGATTGTGGATTAAGAGGTGAGTGATTTAAGGGGTATGGGTGATGACACTTTAAGCTCATACCAATCACTTTTAGACCCATGCTTATGAGTTGGATGATGAATTGAAATATCAAATATTGATTCGTTACACAAAATAATCACACAACTCACAAAAGCTCTCCTCTCTCTCTAGCGGCCGGCCACCCTCTCTCTCTTCTCTCATCTTGCTCTCTTGTTCTTCATTTAATTGTTCTAGTAGGCAATTAAGTGAAGGATCTTCAAGATCATCCCCTTGGTGTGGACTTGCTTTAGAGAAGAAGATCTGAAAGTTCTTCTTTATCGATTCAACAAAGACTTAAAGGTAAACATCTTGTGGAATAGATTTTGCCTTGGGATTTAACGGTTTATGTTCTTGGACAAGGTTTGGAGTAGATTTTATTAAGCGCTTCCGCTATCTCGATGATCTAGAACGCTTCAAAACCCTATAGTGGTATCAGAGCGTGGTTAACCCTCTTAATGTTTGTCTTATTGAACTTGTTTCGGTTTTATGATTATTTGCATGCCAAAATTGTTGATAACATGATTTTAATACTTTTTGGGATAATTGCATGAAATATGTTATTTTTGAAAATATATTGAATTTGGAATTTTTCGGAAATTATTGGATTTGTCGGGTCCGAGAAGAGACTCTCGGGGAGCCGGATTGGGGGTACCGGACGGAGGTCGCCGGAGGCCGGCGGTGACCGGAGCCGTCCCCACTCTTGGCCGAGGCCGGGAGTGGAGGCAAGCTCGGTTTGGGCCTTGAGCCATGATGTTGGGCTCGGTCCAATGGGCCCGACTTGGTTCGTGCATGGTGTTTGATCCGTGGCATGAACCCGCGATCCAATAAATTATTCTTTCATTCGAGCCTATAAAGTGTAATTATTTTATATCCGGTCTACGAACCGAGTATTAATTGTAATTACTACTCAAAGACGAGAAGTGTGGAAAATCGAGCACAATGACGGTCTTGGAGGAAGTCCAAGAGCTAGTGGGAGCCCGAATGAGAAAGACGAGAAGATGTGGTGACTCGTATAATCCTAAGATTAGTATGGGCTATAAAATGCATATTTAACTCTTTATGTTTGCTTGCTTGTATTATTTAAATAATAACATGCTTGCATGTTTAGTTTATAAGTTTATAAGTCATCACCTCACATGTAGAGATTAAAATCGATTTTAATTGTTTGCATGTTTAAAGCGTTGTGAACCATCATCGCACGGGTTGTGATGGATGAGTTCAAATTTGAAACGTGTTTGCACGGGTTGCAAATGACGGCTTCAAAAGAAGATAGTATGTGATACAATTAGAAACGCCACAACACGGGTTGTTGGTGACGGGTTTGTAATTGTGCCAAATACTTTCGAATTATTAAACACAACCAAATTACAACATAATTTGAGTCAAGTGAGATGCCACCCAAATTCACACCCATGTAGAAACATTTTATCGATGTCGTGCGCCTTAGCGGAGCATCGATGGAATGGGTTCTATATGGGAATGGTAAATTTTGTGGGATGTCGTGCGCCTTAGCGGAGCATCTGCACAAAGTTAACTCGTTAGTGAAGGTTGGTTGACTCAACGACGATTCTTGGCCTGAGGTCGAGCTGAGGCATCGGAAGGGTAAGCCGTGTGCTTTTGCACATACCCTGACCAAGAGTTACACGAGTTGTAATTGGATGGACGTCTTAACTAAATGAGTCAATTGGAGCGGTGCGCCTTAGCGTACTTCAATTGACAAATAAGGGATCTTGGTTTAAAGATTCTAATCTTTAGAATCGGATGGTTGATGTTTAATTCGGATCTTCGTAAATTTATTCAACTTTTCTGATTAAATTTACTTTCTTCGTGTAGAAATGGCTAGTAATTCAACAAAATCGTCTAATTTGTTGTTGAGGACTATACTCGGAAAGTGTAAACTCAACGGGACAAATTATCTGGACTGGGACAGGAATTTACGACTTGTGTTAAAGTTGGAACGCAGGGAGTACGTCCTTGACAAGGCTATCCCGGTGGAGCCAGGTGCCAACGCAACGAGGGTCGTTAAGGATGCGTACCAGAAACACCTTAGCAACTCTATCGACGTTGCGTGTGTCATGCTGGGCTGCATGGATGCGGACCTCCAGAAGCAGTTTATGGAGCTATCCCATGATCCGTTTGCAATGTTTGCACAGATCAAGGATATGTTCAAAGAGAAAGTACGTATTGAAAAATACACTGTTCTCCGAGAACTCATTGCCTGCAAGATGTCAGCAGGCAGCTCCGTAGGTCCACACGTCCTACGTATGAAGGGACATTTCGATCATATGACTAGTCTCGGAATGACTATGGAGAAAGAAATGGCTGCAGATTTTATTCTGCAATCCCTTCCTCATGCATATGGTGGGTTCGTCATGAACTATCACATGCATGACATGGACAAGACTGCGTCGGAGTTGCACAACATGCTAGTGACTGCCGAGAAGAGCATAAGGGGCAGTTTGCCCAAAAGTGTTCTTATGGTCAAGAAGGGATCCAGCTTCAAAGCTGGTGGTGGCAAGGGTAAAGGCCCAATGCACTTGGCAGGAAAGATCATACGACCATTTGTTCCTAAACCTTCCATGCCCGTGAAGGGCAAGGTGAAGGCAAAGGAGTCGGTCTGTTTCTACTGCCAAAAGCCTGGTCACTGGAAGAAAGACTGTCAGCAGCTGAAGGATGATCAGAAGAAGGGCGGTGGGGCCGCTACTTCATCAGGTATTCTATTAGAGCTAAATCTATCTACTATAAATGCTTGGGTACTAGACACTGGAGCTGAGTCTCATGTCTGTGCGGATGTGCATGTGTTGCATAGTAGAAGAGATATGGGGGAATACGAGGTGGACTTAAGAGTTGGGAACAACGTGAGAGTTACCGCAACTGCTGTGGGTTCTTTGAACCTTGTTTTGCCTAGTGGGCTTGTAATTGAACTTTCTGACGTGTTTCGCATACCTGCTTTCAGCATGAATATTGTATCAATTTCTCTTCTTGAAAAGGAAGGTTATTATTTTGATATTGAGAACGGATATTGAAAAGGAAGCTTATTCATGGACGGCTCACTTGCTGCCCGGAGGTGCTGGATCCCGCCGGAGCTCTCAGAACTCCCGAACCTCACCAACGGCATGTACCTCAACCGGAACATGCTCACCGGGCCGATCCCGGAGTCGTTCGGGAGGTTCGCCAAAGCTTAGGCGCCGTAGATCCACCTCTCTGACAACCGGCTCACCGAAAAAATTCCAACCTCGCTCGGCAACAACATGGACTTTTACTAAAAAGAGAGGGAAAAGAGAAAGGGTGACATATGTTTGAAAATTAGATGAATAAGTGAGGACATTTTAGTCTTTTCAATCCAATTATAATAACTCTTTAAACCTTAAGAGCATTTTAGTCATTTCACATGAAAAAAACGTTAAAAATTAACATAATTGGACGGAAAGTGTAAAGTGAAAATTTTGAACATTTTAGGTGTAGTCAACTGGAAAAAAAATCTAGCTATACCTAGATGAAAAACAGCAATATCTAATTATAACCGCATGGAACTATCATAAAAATAATAATAGAAAGTAAATAAATAGGGTACATGAAGTTCGAAATATGCCAAAAGAAGCAAGGAGCAATACGTAATTAGAAAGTGGGTAGATTGATCATAAAGACTTGACCCACTACATAGTCAAGTGATTTCGAATCATATAGTTAAATAATTGATAGTGACTTCAATTTATGAGATGGTCCAAACCACATTATTTTATTTTAACGTTTTGTGACTACTTGTGTAAATTCAATTGAGTACAGGAGTTTTATAAATCCAAATAATATCAAAATTCGTTTAATTTTTGTTGGAAAAAAAACACCGTAAATGTAAAAGACATTGCTAATAAATATTATCATCAAAATAGGTGACAAAATATGTGTTGTAATCCTGAATGGCTACTCCAATATTTAACTTCATAATTAAGAAATTGTTCTAATACGACTCTATTATTATATGTTCTAAAACATATATATATATATATATATATATATATATATATATATATATATATATATATGACGGATTGTGATTATAGACTTGATACATGATTATGTTAGTATATTGACATGTCTCTGTATATGTTAGTAATAATCTATAACTAATATGCTATATTACATACATGTATTCGTGTTTAAAAAACCCTCAATTTAAATAAGTAAGAAAATTTTTATATAAAATCCTTAACTATATACAAGTCTCATATGAAATTCTTTAAATACAAAATCAATTTGAGTGATGCCTTAAATATTAAAAAATCCAACTTTAGGAAAAATGATTTTCTAGTTTTCTCGTTGTACAAAATAAAGAATAAAATTATGTTGATAGTAAAAATAATTTTAAAAAGTTACTTTTTATAAAAAAAATTAAAAAGAAAGTTTTATTTTTAAACGCCATTTTTGTTTTTATTAATTATTTTTTTAAAAAAATCAATACTAAATATTTTATTATTCTTTGTTTTAAAAAAAATTAGAAAAAAGAAGTTAAAAATAATTTTTATTTATTTATTTTAATTTTTCATATACAAAGGTATTTTTGTCATTTTACAAAAAAAGTTAACAGAAAAGAGTAAAGTAGAACTTTTCGATACTTAAGGCATTTCTCAAATTGATTTAGTATTTAAGAGGAGTTATCTGGAATTTTCTCAAATAAATATTAATCTTTAAGCATATGTATGTATACAAGAAATCTACTACAAACAAAATTTGAGTGTCCAAACGACCAAACTGTAGAACGTGTAGTGCAACTATAACCACGTAGAACGTGTAGCGTAACATTATAAAACGTGATGGACCCGCGCAAAATTGAAGAACCTTGTAGAAAATGTAGTGCAATGTTATAGAATCATGTAAAACGTGTAGTGCAAAATTGTAGAACGTGATAAGCTCATAGAACCTTTAAGTATGCGTTGTAGAACCTCACTGCCACTTACCGCACGCCCAGACAACACACGTTCAAATTCGCACTGATCCAACAATCATAAAATGTTGGATGTTTGGACCATCGTTTGTAGCTGAATGTGCCCCTATATAAATATATTATTTTGATACCAGTGTTACTGTTAATTGTATAATTTACCTATTCTATATAGGTTTCTTGTTTGTACTATAACCCTAGATATTTGTACCCTATATATATATAGTGTAATAGTCCTCTTGGACAATTATCAATTCATTAATAATATTCCTATTATTAACATGGTATCAGAGCAATTATAGGTCCAAAGCCTAAATTGTTTTTTTTCTTTTTGGGAATTGGTCATCACGTAGAGAGCTTCACTCTCTGCTTTCCCTCACCGAACCCACAACTGTGAGTTCTTAGCGTGAGTACTTGGCTTCTTCTCCGTCGGCACCGGTGTGCCGGAGAACCAGCAACCGACGGCCAGCAACCAGCAACCGACGGCCAATGCTGCTACATCGCATCGGCATCGCTTCTGCCAGGCCAGCCCCGACGACCTCGCATCAGCATCGCATCTCGGCCAGCATGTCTCTGCCGGCACGACGGTTTCTTCTTCCCGACGAATCCGGCAACGGTTCTTCTCACCGTCGGCACGTACGGGTTCCCGGCTACTCCTTCGGCCCTTCTGCCCCGTCTCCGGCCATCGACGACCTCCGCTCTAGGCGTCTCTTCCGTTCCAGATCTACTTTCGGGACGATCGATTGAACGTTCTCGGGACTCTTGTTGTTCTCACCGCCAGCGAGTGCGCACTCAGGAGGATATTTTTGGCGATTCTGTGCCGGCGCGGTCTTCCCAAACCGCGCGTGAGACTCACGCGCCGCCCACGCGCCGCCGCTCGGCCACTTCTATCCATTGTGACAACCGGAGCGCCATTCAGATTGCTCACAATGATGTATTTCATGAACGAACCAAGCATATCGAGAATGATTGTCACTTCGTGAGACATCACCTCAAACATGGTACTATCACTTTACACGCTGTCTCCTCAGACAACCAGACTGCTGATATCTTTACCAAGCCTCTGATTTCTGGACGGATCAATACTCTAGTTTCCAAACTTAATTTGTTCAAACCGCCTTAAGTTTGAGGGGGAGTGTTAATTGTATAATTTACCTATTCTATATAGGTTTTCTGTGTGTACTATAACCCTAAATATCTGTAGCCTATATATAGTGTAATAGTCCTCTTGGACAATTATCAATTCATTAATAATATTCCTATGATTAACAGTTACATATAACAAACCAAAATTAGTGTTGAATTAGAGAATATAATAACACCATAAAAATGTTGAGTTGAAGTTAGTGTTGGAGACTATCGATCTTATAAAATATTACATCTATTTTAATGAGGAAATATCATATTTTGTATGTAATTAAAAGAGCAGAATTATGAATATAGCATTTAAACCATTTTCAATTTTAAAACTATATATTGAATAAATTTTGAAGTATTAAATTATTTTGGGTTCTATAGTATTAGTATTGAATATTGATCGTACTTAAATAGCATTTATTGACCTACCAAGTATTTTTATCTGCAACACTGCAGGTCCACGTGGCGTTGCCGCCAAGCGACAACAAACCTATGATCCGACTCTAATGTGTCGTCAGTTTTTGCCGACAGTGCTCCACGTGGCACCACCATCTAACTAACAAAACAGTTTTAATCACAAAAATGAACGGTCGATTACTGTAATTTCACTTTTGCAGCCCAATTTAGAATAGGTTGTTTAAGCCCATTAGGCCCAATATTCAGCCCAATAAACTTCCAAATTTTCAGCCCATTTCTGTCGCAAGCCTTTTTTGCACTTCTACACAAATTTTGTGATGCATTCCCTTATCAATCATGTTTCAAATACAAACTTAGGAACTACACTCTCATTTATCATTACTTTTATATTAAAAATAATTCATTTAGATTAAGAAAGGGCAAAATAGTCAATTAACATAACAATTGAAACATGTCCCTCTCACAATCAATCGCTCCGAGCCTCAACCACGATTCTCCGACGACGTTCACCGATGGGAGCGTTCTTCTCCGATGACGTTGGTCAACGAGAGGCCTTATTTTCTAACGATTTTTCCTAGGCCTAAAATTCTAGTATTAGCATAATTTGAATTAAACGATCGATATATTGAATATTCGTACAATTAAATGATCGATCGATCACGCAATCCATAATTTTAAAATTTGACAAATCAATCTTTTTTGCGATTTCGTACTGTCGGGATGCAAATTCTCGTTGTAACTGTTTTTCATAAAAAATGAAACAAGTTTCAAAGAAATGTGTTCTAAAACTAATTTCATGTTTTGTTAGGTTGTTTCAATTTGTTTTGAAACTTTGTTACTATGATAAAATACTGCTAAAAACTTGTTGGGGGAGAGGTGTAACGAGGGTCTCAGGTTCCATGTTATACCCTAATGGGATAGTGAACCCTGTCGGGGGAATGATGTAACGAGGGCCACTAGTTCCAAACTATAGCTTAAAGGGGAAAGTGAACCTTTTCGGGGAGTGGTGTAACGAGGATCCATGATCCAAACTATACCCTAAGTGTGAAAGTGAACCATGTTGAGAAGAGGTGTAATAAGGATCTCGGGTTCCATACTATACACTATGGGTGAACCCTGAAATAGCTTTGGGTTGTGTGACATGTGTCAATACAATGCCAACTCGCTTCAATACAATGTCAACCCGCGCCAACACAATGTTAAAAAACAAAAATACTTGGTTCTGTAGTACAGTGTGAAAATCATGTCAATACAAATGTCCACTCGTGCCAATACAATGTTAAACGGCGCCAATTAGGGTTGTTCATCAGGTCAGGTTGGGTAGACTCGACCAGTTTTGAACCTGACCCGGTCTCCGTCGGGTCCAGTAAACTATACCCAATACCCTACCCGAGTGTTGATGTCGAGTCTCGAGTTCAGGTGTAGTTGGGTCTTGAGTGAGTCAGGTACAACCCAACACACCCGATAAACCAAATAAATGAGCCCATAATAAATTTTTAACTTGAGCCAAAATTCAATTATAATATTCATCAAGAAAAACTATAAAAAAAAAAACCTTAACCGAACTCTCGTAAGTACAACCAATTGATTATAATACTGCAAGCAAAGGCTCGTGAGTATAGTGAAATTCTCACTCACAACCAATGTGAGACTTGAATGTTAGAGTAAAACCCAAGTCATGTGGCATGCCACACGTCAACTTCGTGTCCCTTCCGCGTGTGTCTATTTCTATTCCTTTTGTGCGCTTTCTCCAATCTACCAAGTCCCACTTCTGTCACGACGTATTAACACATTTTATAATTTGGGAAGGACTCGGGTACAAACTATCATTCCTCTACAAATCTTAGAATGTCTTGCAATCACAAGATGGTGTAAAGCGACGGTGTGGATCATAGGTGATGAAACGTACTCAAAATACAACTGAAACTAGTCAACATGGGCATTTGTGTCTTTCTGAATTCATTAAATTTGAAATGGTCCTACAATTATGGAGAATATATAGTCAACTATTCTATATAATTAAGATTTCACAGACCGTTCTTCTCATTGCAAAAGAAACATCAATGGAGGACGTTCCAAGGATCGCATACCACATGATGGTCGGCGGTGAAAAAAATAGTGAAGGTGAGGTCTCTTCCCCATGCATGTTTCTTTGTGTATGTGTGTATATATATGTGTGTGTATATATATGTATACATATATATACATATCGATTCATATGCTTTTGATCCAGCAACGAATAAGCTAACAATGAACAATACATATTCGTTCTAACCAGGTAAAACATCCATTTATACCTAGATTTAATGTTCTCCCCCTAGTGATTTGCAGTGTAATGCATGAAATAGTTCATGTTAATGTGTAAACCTAATGTGTAGATCAAACACAATTCACAATAGTATTGATATAGAGTACTGGTTATGCATATGATGAATCACCAATATGTAACTGCATAAAATGTTTCATTAAGTAAATTCAGTGTCGAATATGAAACAAAACTGATATAAGTTGAATATTTGCAGAACATGGTCGGGTAACACAACGTAAGGCATAATTTATCTGAGAGCCAGTTAGGTACTGTGATGAATTAAAATTTATGAACAACAAAATTTTATAGGTATAATAAATCGATATTTTGTTTCATCACATGAATATTTAAAATTTTCATATAGTAATTGAGTGGATAATCAATATGAATGGTGATTGCATCCCCCGCTTCAGATGTAGCATTCTACAAGCACTACAGACAGTTCTGTGGCTTCATGACTCGCCTCGGGACCCAAAATAAAAGCTGGAGGGGTGTAACATTAAAATACGTAATCTGCTCCCGTGAAGGGGAACAGGTGCCTAAAACGGGGGACGAGGATGAAGATTTAAAATAGTACAATAAGCGTTGTTTCCCGACAATGCGTACTGGTTGGCGAGCAATGGTGTCGCTGAAATTAATGGTGAGCGGACAATACACGTTTGTGAAGTTTGCAAAGGAACATACTCACCCATTTTACGGTGTGGAACAATTCCAAGAATTGCGTGGTAACCGGTACCTCACGGATACACAATGTCAGTTCATCATGGATCACCAGAAAGCAAACATAAGAGCGACCACAACATATGACGTGTGCATCTCTATTGTGGGTGGTTCAGACCATACGCTTCAAACGGGTCATTAGTGTTTTGTGATCTTGCGAGTCTGAATCATCAATAGTCACCCGAATTGGTGTGTCTCCAACATATAAAAATGGTATTGAAAACGGTATGCAATCAATAATTGCATAGTGTTAATCATCGATAACGATGCAGTATGTATTAAACATTACAATAATGCTTAACATTACTTAAATATGTAAGTTAGCCACTTGAAACTATGTTTCAGCATTCATACAACGTGAAACTTTCGGTAACAATGTTCAGAACAAAAAAACTTGTTGGTATGACTCAAAACGGCTTAACAATGTGTCATGAGACATTAAGGAAATACGGAGAGAAATATGATTCATGACATAAACACATGCCACACTCGTTAATCATAAAATATGTTCCATGACACAAGCACATATACACACATTCATTGGGCATTTTCATGACAAAAATAACCCATGACACATAATTCAATCAATGTTTCATTACATAATATATATGTTTGAACTAATATCTACCATGACACATTTAACAAAACAATGCATGACACAATATGCATGCATGAAACAAAACAGATCAACATCTCGCCTTATGGCATGACATGACATGAATTTTAATTTAATACATATTTAATATGAGTAATTCTATGACATAACATGAATACTGATGGATGTGGATATTGCTGAATATTTCTAGTATAATTAGTAGAAATAGTGCAGCCCAATTTAAAGTGATTACCGAAAATCACGTTGTTATTAATTTCGAAATTTCAAATATGCAGTTGCAATTACAACTCTAACCTTCAGCTCAAGCTAAATGCCAATAATGCATATTAAATTTGCGTGAAATTACATTGACCTGCCACTTGCAGAATCAAACAATTCAAGCCATATAAAAATGGATCCAACGGTAGAGGATCGTTCTAAAGTTTGCATAGGAACGACTAGTTTGTACTCGATTAGGACCCTTATAATTTATATACATGTTTGTTCTTTCATGGCCCATCAGTTAAATGAATGAATCAATTGGGTTGAATTATGTTTATTGGGCTATCATGGTTGGCGGGTTGGGCTTGTTGGGCTGAGTGTCTCTCTGGGTAAATGGGTTGGCCTGTTTTGTGAAGTGGGGGTCGGGTGAGTGGGGTTACTCGGTGGTTTTGAAAATCACCCCGAGTTTCAACTCACTTGAAGTTGGGTTGGGTCGTTCAAACCAAATTTTCTCCTGGTTTTATCGGGTCTCGAGTCATTCGGGTTTGGGTCGTCGGGTGAGTCGGGTACCGGGTAGAAATTGATAGCCCTAGCACCAATATTTACTGCAGTAGTAAAATTTTAAAACAGTGTCAATACAAGTTTCAAGTTTTTAGCAGTTTGTCACAGTTTAACAAAGTTAGATAAAAACCGAAACAACTTCACGAAACATGGAAAAAAATTTTAAAACACATTTTTCTGAAACTTGTTTCATTTTTTTTCTTCTGAAATATGTGTTAATCGAGAAATCATACTCTAACAATAAGAAATTGTAAAAAAGACAGTGGTTTAACAAATATTGAAATCGTGGGTCGCGCAATCGTTGATCAATTGATCATTCAACTGTACGATTACTCGATATATCGATCATTTGATTCAAATTATAATATTACTAGATTGTTAAATCGAGAAAAATCGTCGGAAAAGATGGCCTCTCTTCGGTAAACACCGCTGGAGAAGAAGACTTATCGCCAGAGAATTCGCTGGAAAAGAAGGATCGCAATCGTTTGATCCTTGAAGAGAAATCACATTTGTGATTGAGGCTTGGAGCGACCGATTATGAAATATGTGGTGCAAAGGTGATTCTATCCCCACACATTAGTGAAAAGACAAAAATAAAATCAAAGACTACAAATTGCACACCGCTGTCACCGCTTCAATCTTTCTCGTCTAGATTTTCATCGTGTAGCCAAAAACATTTCGCAAGTTTCTACTACAACCATGGTTTGTACATGAATATGTCCCTAAATGTGTATTCATTTATTCTATTACTTTGGGCCGAGGCGTTGAAATGTTATTAAAATATGTTTATTAAGTTGGTAGAAATGAAATCAAATAAAAACCATGCTTTACAAAAGGATATAAGAAATATTACTATTCATAGGATATAACATTAAAATTTAATGGTCATAATAAATAGGCTATAACATTAAAATTTAGTTAAATAAATGACTGAAAGAGTATTATAGTAAAACTAACTAATGCAATACATGAAAACTCTACTCATGATAACACCAATCTGTTTCACTAATAAATAGTGTTTGTGTGTTTGGTTGTTTTATTAGGATATAAATGATGTTTCATTACGATATAAATACAGTTTGAACAAATTACATGCTACAAAAAACCAACAAAAATATGTTCAAGAGTTATATACATCATTATTATTGCGTTCCATTTTCATATAATGTGTTTTATTTGAAATTTTATAGCATGCTTCATTTCTGTTTTATAGCATGCTTCATATAACGTGTTATTTGAAAAATGATGCAATCGTAAAAGTAAAAATATGAAATTTTTGCAGATCACGAAATCGTACAACTGAAAATATCAAATCAAAATTAGTGAAATGGAATAAACAAATTAATCGTACAACTAAAACATGAAGTTGAGTTATAAAAAAATCATGAAGTTGAAAATTTGATTGAAATAAATAAATCATAAAATAGTAAAACCAATGCATAAATTTTGTAATTTCAATATTGAAAAAGTGAAATCGTAAAAAAGAAAATTAGAAGTAAAATAAGTCACAAATAAGTAAATTAAATATTGAAATTTATACAAAAAAACAACTAAATGGTGTAATAATATAAAAATACGAAAATACCCTTATATTTTCAAACTGTCATTAATAAATAAGTTATGAATAATTATGCTCAATTGCTATTAGTGAGTAAAAATAAATCTAAGTTAAACAAACTTTTATTTTATGATCAAAATTAATTATTATTTTCTTCTGTGAAGAGTGAGTTCTCAATCGATTACCTCCGGAGTGAGTATTGTATTTGGTGTAGATTGCATTAACACCCGACTAATTAATTTATTCAGGTTAATATAAATCCCATGCACAGGTTCATGATTAAAGTGGGTCATCAATTTGCCATTAATAAAACTTAAAGAAAATTTTCGAAGTTGAACATGGCTTCATTTATTAATTCGAGAGCGCACACAATAACAGAAGATAATAGAAACCAACCAAACCCACTATTTTAAAACCTAACAGTACCATTTAATTTACTCAATACTTGGTAGCTCCATTAATTGGCTCACTCTCTAATAAACTCATGAAATTAATATTGGACATTACTATCACACAAAAAAAAAAAAAAATTAACGTCGCATGCATTTTCAACATTCCGTCAACAAATTATTTTAATTTTATATTTGTTTAATATAAGATGAAACTGCTTAAATTATATGTGATCAACACTCTCTAGTTTCATGTTTCACTTCTAGCATTCTAAAAGTTCTTGATTTGTCTAATTAATTTTGGATTAGCCCTATATTATATGTTATTAATCATTCAATTTGGTTTACTTTCTGATTATTCTTTTAGTAGTCTTTGAAAGACCCTCTCTATCTGAATATCGTCTAACAATTTTAAAAAAAAATGGTCACTTATTCAAAAGATGCTCACATAAAAAAGAGGCACATGTTTGATATGACTTGATTGTCCATTCGCACCAACATGTATAAGTTGTGTCGAGTGGCATTGAGCTCACTTATGCAAAAGTGTGGTATTTGTTTCGAATATTCAGTACATACACTTAGATTATAACTTACCGCTTTGCTGATAAAAGAAAACCAATGCCCATCCTCACAAAGGGTAAATTGGCCCGGAGCAAGGTATATTGTCTCCGATCATACATTGAGTTCAAACCCTAATAACGTGAGTTTCAGCCCTAATGCATCGTAACTGCTAAAGTTCAATTCATCTAAAACCTCAATCTATTAGGTGGAATATCAAACTTGTTACTTAAGCTAGTAAACAACTATCATCGTATACACACTAATTACTCTCACATATACTTGATACATTACCAGTAACCCATTTGACCCGAAAAAAAATTACAAGGATGAAACGTTCAAATCTAACATAAATTTTTGATACCATATTAAAATCTCATTTATAAATTCAAAACTAACGAATAAATTAAAAAAAATGGGTAAGTAAGAATTTACCTACCCTCCATTGCTTGTGTTGGTGGTTGGCTCATCCTCAAAGTGTATATGCAATATTGGGGGCTAAAACAACAAGCCAACAAATTTGAATGAAAATTATAACACAGTAATGTTAGAGACCAAATCGACCCGTTGAGTTATTATTAAAATTAATATTCGGAGTTAAGGAAAGTTGGACCTATAGTACACACACATAGGCACGTGTAACGATGTTGTTGTCCACAAAACGGTATTCGAACAACATGTGTTTTGTAGTAAATTATTCAACTCCAACATTTATACACTTTTATTCATCAACACCTGCATTGCCACACTACATTGATCATCACCACTAATGCGACAGGTGAGAGTGAAGTAATTCACGTAGAAAAGTACTCGAAAACGTTAACGTTAGAGGTTCGAAGGTGAATTTTAAAGTCCGGCCATCAAAAAATTTAACAAGATGACTGATAGACATGTTCACACGATATAGTTACTAAAATTTCATGATTTCGTTGAGAATACCATATGACATATAGTAGAAGACTTGGAATCCCCGATCTAACAGAGTGGAGACATGGATCACCAAAACCCGCCCCATGTCATCCTTAGCTCGGTCTTGTTATTTAAGCTCTTTCTAATGATATAACCCCTCCGTGCATGTCGAGTAAATTAAACTGTAGACCTCGGATGTAGACTAAAGTGACGCGTGTGTAGATAGAAATAGACCAAACTTTAATTTTATGTTAAAGCTCGACATACACATAAAAGGTTAAACACAGTTAACTTGATTTATGTTAGCTGATATCTGAAATCAAATATTTTTGATGTGAGACGCTGACAATAACTAAATGTTTAAACTTGTTAATTATTAACTTGATTTAATCACACGTCTTTTCAGTACTTGACGCTAACATCTCTTGCGTGCAAGCCATATTGACCGAGTCTTACATAACGTTAGATCTTTTACGGGTTTTAATTAATGCATGTGTTTTTTTCTTCTTCTTCCCGTTGGTGCTATAAATTCACATCCACAACGACCCGAAGACCGAATAATCGAGAGAAATGAAGCTCGGCTCCATCTTCAAGAACAGTTCTTGGAAATGGCCTCCCCAACTAAAGAACGTGTCGCTCCAATCCAAATCGATCCTCAAACACGTCAAGTACTCGATCTTCTCGGACACGGCCAAGTTCGTGGCAATCCTCGACTCCTCATGGTCACAATCGACATTGTACCTACCGACAACGACAACAATGTCAGTCCACGAGGAAGAAGAAGAAGGAGAAGAAGAAGAAGAAAACCCTAATTCGATCGAGATGGAAGCCCTAGAGGAGGCGTTGAAGTCGAAGAGGATGTCCTTCGACCCGGGGAACTCCAGCAGCTCGATTCTCTTGTCGGAGAGCGTCGAATACGATCACGATGATGAAGATGACATGTTGTATTGTTACCAGGAAGTGGTGACCGAAGATCCGTATTCGGATTTTAGGGTATCGATGGAGGAGATGGTGGAGGCGAAGGGTTTGGATTTGGATTCGGATTGGAAGTGTTTGGAGGAGTTGTTGGGGTGTTACTTGAAGATGAATGATAAGAAGAATCATGGCTTCATTGTTGGGGCTTTCATTGACATGTTTATTGGGGTCTTGCCATCTTCTTGTACATGATGGATCATCTTCAAAGGATGAGAAATGATAGGTTTTTGGTTAGAATATTATATGAAAATATATATTTACTCCCTTTTTATTTGTACAATGATGTTTATATGTGTTTGTGCTTGTCTTTCTGAATCATTTTGTGCTTGTCTTTCTTAATCATTTTATGCGAATGCTCCGTATTTATTGAGCTCAATCAATAGAGTAATTTTATTAACTGTTCAACAAATTAGGGATTTAAAGGAGGGAAGAGGGACTCGACCCAACTGTATGTCTTGTTGAAATTCTGCGATTTCAACAGAGTTGAAATTGTGATACATAAAAACAATTAATTGATTGACTCGTAGTTAATCCACAAATTGAATATCGTTATGTGCACAATTAGTCGAAATTGTGACACACAAAAGCAATTAAAGATTCCAAACAACAGAGATTGGAATCTTTATATATTTTGAGATTTTTATTTATTTGTAAGGATTATCCATCAGTGGAAGAGTTAATATTGGTTTCGAAGACAAAAGAGCATCGAAAAAACTAGAAAGAGAGAGAAGAAAAAGAGTAGTTGTAGTCTATGTGAAGAGATATCATACGAGCATGGTTGCAGAACGACAAATTATGACCGTAAATTTAATATTGGTGTTATGTATAAATTTTATAAGTAGACTATAAATATTAGACCGGGTTATGTCATTAAAATGTTAACTTTATTAATGAATTTATTTATTGTTTTTATGTGTCACTCTTTCTATTTTAGTTTAATGAAATTATGCGATATCCAATTTGTGGTTCAACAGAGTTTAATGAAATTCTGCGATATCTATTAATTGTTTTGCGATTTCAATAGAGTTGAAATTCCGCAATATCCAATTTGTGGGCAACATTATAAATACTACAATACCAATGTGGTCTGGTTAATTAATTTGGTGATTGTATATTGTTTATCTCTAATTAAAATGTCTTTTTATTACGAACATAATTATTAGTGTTTTTACTTATTGATTTTATCGCTGACTGCTTTCATTTCGATTATTTATTTATTTTCATGGTTTATATCATTTCTTACACTTCCTCATTTGAATCTATTGTTATATGTTATTCCCACGAGAGTTATATATATAATGGAATCTCATTAGCTCTTTTAGCATTTGATTATATTTTTAATGATAAAAATAAGGGAAAATGTCACCTAGCTCCCTCGTGGTTTATGCGTTTTTCACTTAGCTCCCTCGTCTTACAAATACGTCTGAGAGACCCCCAAATTTTTCAAAATTCTCATAGAGCCCTAACCCAGTTAGTTTTTTCTGAAAAATTCAAAATACCCTCATCTCCCTACCGCACTGTTCATGGAGTCACTCCGGCCACCGCACTCCGGCCGGTCTCGTCTCCGACCCTCCGTCCGGCCACCGCCTCGAAGCTCGCATCGAGTCCCAACGACGAACCCAGATCGACCCACATCGAGCTCCGATCTGCTCGAGAATCAGTGGTCGGAGGAGGGAGGCGGACGGTCGGAGCTCGGTCTGAGGAGGGAGGAGGGGCGGTCGGCTCTGGGTGGAGGTGGGCGGAGGTCGAGGAGGGCCGGAGCTCGAGCAGTCCAGTCGCCGGAGCTCGGCTATGATATGCTTGGAGCTCGAATCTGGGCGGAGGTCGAGCTCCGATCTGCTCGACCCAGAGCCGTCGCGACCTCCACCCACCTCTGCGATATGCTCTATCTCTCTCTGGTTCTTATTCTCTGTAAATTAGAGTGAGAGTTTGAGGCTTTGGCTTTGGGGTTTTGGAGAGAGAGAGGGAGAGGACGGAGGGTCGGAGACGAGAAGGGGTGGCCGCCCGGAGGGTCAGAGACGAGAAGGGGTGGCCGGACAGAGGGTCGGAGACGAGGCCGGCCGGAGTGGGTGGACGGAGTGCGATAAACAGTGAAGTAATGGCATTAGTTTGAAAATTGAATGGCGAGCTGAGGGTATTTTGGACTTTTCATGACAAAATAACACATTTTGGGCTTCTGTGAGAACTTTGGAAAGTCCGGGGCTCTCAGAACGTATTTGTCGGGCGAGGAAGTTAAGTGAAAAACGCGTAAACCACGGAAGAAGTAAGTGACATTTTCCCTAAAAATATAGGTAAATCATTTGGTGTAAGAGAGTCCTATCATAATATATGGGAAGGGTCAAAAGAGTAATATTGCTTTTTTGTAGAATGTGTAGCTCATGATGCTACTTGTTCCTCCATTGACCATAATTTCATAATAAAACCATAATGACCAAAACACCCTCGGTTCTTGAGCACCACTAACTTGATGGGCTTTCAAAAAGCCCAAAATGCAACACAAGATAAATATTTCATAAATGGCAGGGGCAAAAGAGTAATAACACACTCATCTTCCTCTTGTTTGTGCTGATATTTGGATTTGTCCTCAAATCTTTCAAGTTTCTGAAGGAAATAGAAGAAAAAAAATTGGTTGGCTAAAAATGGTAACAGCAGCTCTTCTAATCCCTCCTCTCTCTTCTGCTTCATTGTTTGGGAACAGAAATTACAGAATCTGCCACTCCTCAAAACCCAATTTCAGAGTCAGAGCTCTCAAAGAGAAAGCTGAGGATTTGAAGACTCCATCATCTTCTTCTGTTGAAGAAATTACAAAGAAGTATGGGCTTGAGGCTGCTCTCTGGAAGGTACCCATGTCCTCTCTTTACTTGATTTTGCTCGATTTGGGTCTCTCAGAGGCTGAGATGGTGTTATTGCAATTGTTTGGTTGTGTTTCAGTATTGCTTTTGTTTGGATGCTGAGAAAATTGGAAATGGTGTGGATAATGGATAGTGAGAAACTGAAATGTGTGGGCTTTGTTGGTTTCTAGATTAAGAGTTTTCAACTGGGTTGTCTTAGTTATATTACTTAATTTGTAGAGGGAATGGCATGTTGATGGTGTTTTTTATCATGGATATACACAATTTATGAACTTAGGTTTTGTTTGGATGCTGAGAAAATTGGGAATGGTGGATAATGGATAGAAAGAAACTGAAATGTGTGGACTTTATGGGTTGTGTTCTTTTGTAGAATAGAATGGCAAATTGGGTAATCTTAGTTGTACTAAATTTGTTTGAAGCAATGTCAATTTGTTCCTTGCAATTGATGGCTCATTATCATTTTCTTCTCAAAATTTAGTTAGGTTTTTAGGATAAGAATGGAGTGGTGGGAAATAAAATTACTTGATTGTGTATTGAACTTGCTATTTTTTTTATCGTGTTTTTGGTATTGTAAATATGTTATTTCTTGTTTAAGATTGGATTTATAGTGAAATTGACAAGTTGAGAGTATTTCTGATTATGGGTATGGATGCTTTAAGCACTTAGCTTTTGTTTGGATGCTGAGAAAATTGGAAATGGTGTGGATTATGAATAGAAAGAAAGTTAAATGTGTGGACTTTGTGGGTTGTGTTGGTTTGTAGGAATAGAATTTTAAATTGGGTTATCTTAGTTACATTATTTCATTTTCTAAGATTTAATTGGTAGAGGAAATGACATGTTGATAGTAGTTTTGACACTTAGGTTTTGTTTGGATGCTGAGAAAATTGGAAATGGTGGATAATAGATAGAAAGAAACTTAAATGTGTGGACTTTATGGGTCGTGTTGGTTTGTATATCAGATTGGAAAATTGGGTAATCTTAGTTATATGCTAATTTTGTTTCAAACAATGTCAAATTGGCTTCTTGCAATTTATTGTTCATTATCATTTTGTTTGTCATAATTGGGTTAGGGTTTACGAAAAAAATTGAGAATAGAATTACTCAGTTGTGTATTAAACCCTATTTTAGTGTTTTGAAACAAAATCGTGTCTATGTAGATCTTTAGCTCTAACGAGGAAGGAAAGGAGGAAGGAGGGGATGTGAAATCGAAGGGCGATCAAGCCAAGGACCTGCTAGCCAAATACGGAGGAGCATACCTAGCAACGTCAATTGCTCTCTCGCTGGTCTCTTTCTCTCTTTGCTATGCACTGATTAGCGCCGGAGTCGATGTCCAAGCTTTGCTACAAAAGGTGAAGATTGAATAATATCCTGATTCTATCTGTATCTTTTTGAGGAGTAACTACCAAAATAGTATATGAACCATCAGATATCGGCCAATTTAGTGTTTATAATTAAAAACGGAAAAGTTTAGTCCCTCACTCGCAAAAGTGCATCAAACTTGCGTGTGTATTAGTCATTTTCTGATATTTTGGTATGAAGATTGCATAATATCCCGATTTCATTGGCAATTAGTAGCAATATGAAGATCGCATAATATACCGATTACTGCGGATATAAAAGAAACTATCCCGACTAGCAACATTTGGGTGCTTAATATTTTCTTTGACGATTAGTAGCAATATGAAGGTTGCATATATCCCGATTAGTAGCATGTTGGTATATAATATGTTCTTTGACGATTAGTAGCAGTATAAAAATTGCATATTATCCCAATTAGTGCTGATAAAATAAATATCCCGACTAGTAGCATTTTAATAGTAAATCTTATCTTTAACGATTAATATCAATATGAAGGCTGCATAATATCTCGATTAGTAATCATCTTGGTAGCTAATCTTTTCTTTGACGAATTTTCATTGTATTTTTGAGAAACTAGTAAAATCGTTCATGAGTGATAAATTAGTCAGTTTAGCCCCTGGACTTGCACTTGGATAATGATTTCTTTGACAATTAGTCCACATTATGAACAAAATTGGGATTTATATAATCGTCATTTTTTGCATCGCCTTTTTCAGGTGGGATTCGCGACAGATGCAACGGGGGAGAAAGTCGGGACATTTGCGTTGGCATACGCCGCACACAAGGCGGCGTCTCCGATTAGGTTTCCTCCCACGGTGGCGCTCACGCCCGTCGTCGCTCGTTGGATCGGGAAAAAAGTGGATAAAGAGAAATAAGGTTTTGGTACATTTTGTTTCAGAGCAATGGAGCTGTGTGTAATGTAATGTAATGTAATGTAATATCAGACAATGTGACTGTTGTCATGAATCTATACAAATAGTGTAATTAATATATTTGACATGTCCCAAAAAGATAACATGACTCTAGCTCAGCACTGATGTGGCGCCACATGGGCGCTGGTTGGAACCAGGTCAGCATGATCAAAGACTTGTCCAATTAATTTCTGATTAATCTTCTGACTAATTCTCGATTAATCCTTAACTTCTGATTAATCCTTCAAATCTGGTTTAGTTTTTGATTAATTTCTAACTAATTTTCAATTAGTTCCCGAAAGGGCATGTCCGCCCGACTAACGTCTAGCATTTTATA
Organism: Geranium rotundifolium; assembly: GCA_963920655.1. NCBI lineage: Eukaryota > Viridiplantae > Streptophyta > Magnoliopsida > Geraniales > Geraniaceae > Geranium > Geranium rotundifolium. The sequence goes on along the minus strand of OY987317.1, from coordinate 830,145 downwards.
CAACATTGACTGTATATATGTAATATATTCAAAGATTAATAATTGTATGCATGTGAATTGTAACTATACTAACTAACGACCACATGCTTTGAAACGATAACAATTCTTAAATCATACAATATATATAATGCCTATGATGATTACTAAATCCGTCTCAAATACGCCTCGTTGTCATCTTATAGAGAGCCATAAATCATTAAATTTGTCCCGAACCTGTCATGTTGTCATCCCACACATTTATCATACAGAGTTTACATTATACATAATCTAAAATTCGTCACGATCTTTTAAAATATAATTTTAATCAAATCACATTGAGGACATCAAATATTTATCTGATCCAAATTATTTTGTCATCTTGCTTTTATGGTAGGAGTAGTTATTTGAGTTTAACTATACTTGACTTGTTCCAACACTTACCTGCCCAAAATAATTCATCACCATTACATACAAGTGGGTAAAACAGAAACCACCCTCACCAACACACTTTCTTTTTCACTATCTTATTGTTCCAACCCAAAATCTCTTACTAAAGCCCAAGTAACAATAGATTATATATACTTAATACATTTAAGGGTGGGCACGGTAACAAATTGGTCAGAACTGAACCGAACTCGTCAGGCCCCAATGGAAGAAAATAGAAATCAAACTCGAAATCAATCCGTGAGAAACGGCTTGGTTTCAGGTTCGATTCAAATCCGATCCTATCAGATTAGAACTGATTAGTTTTTAATCTTGAAAATGCATGCTCGAAATGTGGATTGAAATTTAACGAGCATGACCTGCTTTATACCGAAAAATATTAAATTTATAGTCATAAATAATACTAACAAAAACTAAATGTTAAGATTTAATTATTACAAGTTGATTGAAATATAAAGTATGCAAATAAAATGACAACAAAGAATAAATAGGTTATATATACACATGGGCAGATGAGAGGTAGGCACGTAATCACATGAACCGGTCTGATTCTCATCGATTACCTATCAGTTATGAGTTCTGAAAGCTATAACCGAATCAAAATGGAACGGTTCTTCTCGATTCAGAAACAAAATCGAACCATCAACCATGTGACTTCAATTTTTCAGTTCGATTCGATTGATTCCCGGTTACATGCAGTGAAGATATCAGTCTAATCAGCACCCATCACTAAATTAACGAGACTAATTAATTAAATTCACCCCAATCAGTTAGTCACACGACTCACTCACGTGAGTAACACACGTTCGGTCAGGTGTACCTGTCTGCAGTTATCTCCTCAGCCGGTCGACACGTCGACTGTGCAGCTCTGGGCCGGCTGGAACTTAACCGCCGGCCCGGCGGCCACCTTTCCGAACGACACGTAAGCGGGGCACGTGACGAACACGTGGTACCTCCCGGAAACCCACGTGCCCACCTTCCACCTCACCCTCCCCCTGATCCTCACGCTCACGAGCACCGTCCCGGCGCTCCGGTCCTCCCGGAGCTCCGCCGCGAGCTCCGGCGAGACGGGGACGGAGTCGCCGCGCAAGAACGGCGACCACACGGCCACGTCCTCGTGGCCGAGGTAGGTCGGCGGGAGGGCGGCGGCGAGCGTGAACTGCTCGCCCCGGTAGGAGGCGGCGGCGGCGAGGCCGTCGTAGAGGGCGCCGATGCGGCGGTTGGGGTTGCGGGAGGCGACGGTGACCTGGAGGCTGGCGGTGAGGAGGTTCGGAGGAGAGGCGTTGAAGGCGTAGACGGTGACGTCGTTGAGGACGAACTTGGGCTTCTGGGGCTGGAGGGTCAGGTACACGATCAGGATCGTCAGGCCCACGACGGCGACGCCCGATCCGACGGCCGTCAGGATCCGCCGCCGGTGGTCGGAGTCGGAGTGGTGCTCGCAGCTCTTCTCGGTCATTTTGATTTTTGGGAGAGTGCTCTGTTTTTTGAACTTCAAGTTCAGGGCAAAGTGAAGAGGTTAATTTGCATCCATAAATAGGGATGGTTTTTTAATATTTAGTTGCGTGGCCCGAAAAAACCCGATAGATTTGGACAGATAGCTCATTTTAATTATCTTAATTATTAATTTTTATTGATTAGGGGTAAAATCACTGGGTGAATATAATGTGAAAATTTCAAAAGAAATTAATCGAACTAAAAACTGACGGGTTCAAAACTGAACAGAATCTCATTGATTTAATATCTATTTTTATATTTTTAAGTATCGAACGGATCGGCTCGATTCGGTTTCTTCTAGATTGGATCGAAGTAGTTTCTCATTTTTTTACATGTATTTATATTTCATAGTCGTCTATCAATTTTTTTCATATTAATTTAAGGAGTTCTTTTGAAATGTATCGCGATTTCTCTTGGTCAATTGTTTTATATTATGTAATTAGCTGACATTTTTCTCCCTGACTTAGTATTAAATCTGTCTCAAATTCACTTAATTATTATCTCTAGAGTCTTATTATGGTTAACATTTTAAAATACAAAATATTTAATTTTAATTTTAAAATAGTAGTTTCAACTACAATTTTAATGTTTCTTTTTATAAAAAAAACATTTGTAAACACATTCCATGGAAAAGGACATTCTAGCTACTACTGATCTAATTTCTCTTGAGAAATGATGTGAAGGTTGGTGGGTCCTTTTTGTACATTCAAAACAGAAGATCATGCACCAAAATCTCACTATTTTATAAATAAAAAACCTTATTTTATATAATAATAAACAAAAGTGGAAAATATTTAGCCGCTAAAATAACAAGTAATCATATTGGTGGGTTGAGACTTCCGTGGCAAGAAATATGAGTAACTGAAAAAATACATTAATAACATTAAAATATTGATATAAATAAGAATAAGAATAGGAAATAATGTTTATGTGTTCTTGAATTTAATAAAGATGGAGCACGTGACATGATCCATTCTCGTAATGAAAAATGCTATGACCGAAGACCTCAGTTTCTATAGAATTTCATAAAACCAAGTTCTGTGAGAAACAAGACTCAATAGCAAGATCCAAGATTAGTGGTGATGATCAAAACTATTTTATGTTTACTGCTAATTTTGGTTCAGAGGATTAATCATGTCTTGAGAAAAGACCCACCACCACAATTGGGATTGGGCCACTCACCACACCCTATACAATAAAATCATATTCATAAATATGTACACAATAAAATAAAATACTCCGATCTCGACTGAAATTGACATTAAAATATAGTACGTGCGGAGAATTAAAATCATAATAACCAATGTCAAAAAATCTTCGACTAGTATGACCAATTTCATATAAATCCCCGATTGATCTATTCGTTCGAATGATTTTTTACTGGATGAATTAATTATAAAAGGGCCTCTGCCCAATTACCTAACTTGTTTTTAGAACAACACTCATAATTGATATGTATAATATTTTTAACATATTTCAAATAAAAATAAAAATTAAGGTGAAAATCATCTCTTAAGAAAAACTAAACAACATTAGTAACTGTTTTCACTTGAATAATTCACTCAAATAAAAATCATTTCAGACAATTGGAAAACAAAGTAACTACTTTAAAGACTATTATGAAACATTCTCGTACGTATAATACACATGTATACAATGATACATAGATATGGACAACTTCAATTAATAAAGTAAGGGGTAGAGAAGGACAAGTGATTTAGGAACATACAATTTTCCATCGCCATCAACGAGAGCAAGAGCCTTCCCTGTAACTATAACCAGATCAGATCAGGACACAGTTAAGGTCCCACATGAACCCAACAACAATGTCATTGCCAAGGTGGTTGCTACTAGCCTTTGCTTCGAAGTGAAACCAAACCATGTCAGGCCAATTCACCTTTCCTGCATATGAATTCATGTCTGTCTAAAAGCAATCCCCCTTTTTCTGTTCATCACTTTCTTCCTAATTCATCATCATGCAAAAATATTATGAATCTGACGGAGAAACCCGATTGTTAGGCACACCTGTAAATCTAAAGTCACACATCAGATGATTACGAGTTAAAAAAGGATGACTAAATATCTCGAATCTGACGGGGTATAATTGTTAGGTCAACGTGCAAGTCCAAAATCAGATGATTACAGGTTCAAGAAAAGTTTACGTTTGCATATAAACTTGGTTTCTTTATGGGTCAAGAGCGAGTTCTACTGCGCATATAGGCTCCATTTGGTGCTCCTCATAAGTACCCTCTATGACCTTTCCGCCTTCAAAGAGAGCGTCGTCAAAATTTGAGAACTCTACAAATCAATCGGGTTTACTCTAAGAGACAGTGAAGAGGATGTCATTCATTCCCTTCAAGTGATTCACGAAGGCAACACAACCTCGCTCCTGCCTGTTCTTTGAATTCAATCCCTCAAAGCCTTAGTTACGTGGACTTTACAAGTAAGGCGTCGTGATCACCCTCTCATGGTGGTGGGCCCATACAGGATAGAACCTCAAAGCCTCAGTTACGTAGACTCTCCTAGTAAAGTGTCGAGATCGCCCTCTCATGGTGGTGGGCCCATATAGGATAGAACATCAATATAAGAGAAGGTATCCCCGTTACAATCAAAACGGGGACAAGATTCACAAAATCCGCCCCCGTTGTCATCTTTAGGAAGGAGGTAAAATAATACGAACTCAACAACCCTAATCCTATGAGAATGAGGTGCAATCACAAAACCCGCCCTGAACCCGCCTCATTGTCATATACCACACATAGCAATACCATCACATTTAGGCAATTCCAATGTGAAAAACAGTGCTCACCTAATCCACAGCACAGCATCACCAATACCATCCCACCCACCAGATGTTCTTTCTATCCATCTTTCCAAAAGGGGAGAGAAAAGATGTTTTGCTAGTGCAACAAGCTAAGTATATACCTGCTAAAAGTGGCAACCACTGGAAAAAAAGAGGATATCAGATTCCTTCAACACATTACCATGACTATCTATGTTTAATTGATTGAATCTCATGAACATGAAAGCTCAAACAATGACATTATGCTTAAGGATTAAACTCTATGCCCTCTTTTCTTGAGAAAAGATAGAATCAATATGACGACAAACATAAAAGTAGAAGATGAATAAAGCTATTATACAAGAAAAAAAAGGAGCAAGCAGCCAAGATGACAAAGAATGTGCACTCACTCTCCATAGTGACTTTAGAAGAGAAATTCTAAAAGCAGAGGAAAATCAAAATAGGATAAGCGAATGGCCAATGGGAATTAACAACTGACATAAAATGTAATCAAAACTCAAAATCCAAACTTACCGAGCATATTTTACCAGTTTAGAAAATCCAAGTTGTTGAGTGAAGACCGGGATGCCACCAGGAGAATGCAAGCCTTCACTGCTTCAACTAATACAGAGTTAGTAATAGTGATGACTCTAAATATTGTCACACGTGTATAAGAGCTTCCCGTCTTCTTTGAACTAGAATTTTTGCATTTGGGCCATGAGATATATATGCTAATTTTCTAGCATACCTTTAGAACCAAAAATCCAAAAGGACATAGAGTTCTTGCTTCTTCACCCCAAAATGAGAGGCTTTCCAATGATGATGTACTCATAGCCCAAGTAGTACCAAACTTTAATTTTCTCAACCATATCCTTGAAGCCTGCTATGTGATCTATTTTGGATGACCCAACAACTCTAAACAGGCATACATTAGCAAAAAAGCCCAGAATTGGTTCATGAATTAGTTCAATGACATTTTTGGGGAGCTAGGGAAGGCTCGTGTATGGAATTCTACAGTAGAAAGTTCTTAGGACTCTCAAGTCCATTTCCTACACCAGCTCTCACGCGACTAGCTTCTTCCATCAAAGAATCAAGTGGCATACACATATAGTTGTTATGCCTGAAATAATCATGCATTTCACTGCAAAACCGAGCAGACACATAGTAAGGATGGCCTAAGTTTTCTCCACCATGAAACCAGCCATCGGGCATTAACAGTCATCTAGAGTTTCAGTGTGTATAAATTTACAACGCTCATAGAAAATGCACAAATCAAAACAGTAAATAATGCAAAGGACTGTAAATTTAGAATTTTAATGACGCATATTTAGATGTACACTGATATTCTTTTAATCGTGTTCCCATTATGTCAATCCTAGTAAATAACAACACAGTCCAGAGAAAGAACAGGCTTGCAGTGATGACAAGGAACAAGTCGAACAATCTCTCTACTCAGAGTCGACTTTTAAATGATTCGAAAATGATTTTCTTGCTACTGAAAGTGAATATCCTGCCCTAGAATTTTACTACCCAAGATTTGATCATCTTTTCAGGGGAAAAGAACATGAAGAGCATTGCCACTGTTGTTGTGTTACAGAACCAGTCCATAAAGCTACAATACAAGTCCTTTTTACTATAACATCCTTTCTTTCAGTGAGCACACTAGTATTATACATGAGTTGACTACACAGTACACAGAACATATGGGGTATAAAAGCTACTTACCATATCATAATTTCATTGGGTAAAGCATGACATTAAATAAGAGTTGAAGAGACAGATCATTTCAGAAATAAAAGTGCAGGGAGAGTATTGCTAAAACTATCGCATACCAGGACCTACCTATAAGCTATAATGTAACCATTTTTTACCATATGACCATTTCCTTTACTGAGCATACTGATAATGATCTAGTGCTACATATAGTTGACCTACCTATATACTGATAATGCCCATAAAGCTATAGTGTGTTCATTTAATTTAACGCCATTTCTGTATATGAAACTCTTGTTTCCAAACTCTGCAAGAAAACCTAAACACCCAAGGAACCTTTGTATCCGGCTCAAACTCAATCAAAGACAAATATAGGAATGGGTGCAGCGCAGATACAGTGCTAGAGCAGAATTGTATAAAACATTGCAACTCCTAAGTAAACAAGAGAGCTATTGCCATTCATATGCTTAATTAAGATTCCAAACATTCCTGAGAGAAAAAAAGTATAATTTCAGTCGGTGTAAGTTTGTACCAAACTGTAGCAAGAAGTGAGGGTCAATAGAGATCTGAAATAAATAGGGAAAAAGACACCAACCTATCCTCAACTAAAGGTCATTTCCACTTAACTACACCAAACTACATTTTAGGTCATACAGGCACACCCAAGAATTGTTTTGATTTAAGGGGTATTATGTTGAAAGTGAAATGTCTACAATGCCCTTGTTCACTCCCTAATTTTCAAAACATGCTCTTGGTCGATTATGCTCTGTTTTATTTTTATTTTTTGTGAATTTTAGATCTCACATTTGTCATTTTGGTAGGCTACGTGTTTTTTCTATCGCACTCCACACCTATATCACCTTTTTCTTCCTCCGGCAACACCACTAAGGGCATGTTTGAAAGTTAGGGAGGTGATCGAGGACAATTTGGACTTTTCACTGTCACATTAACTTCCCCAACCAACCATTTTAAGGTGCGAAAAAAATTTCTTGGCGTAGTTGTTTAACCAAAAATGTAGTTAGGTGTAGTCAAGTGGAAATGACATTTAGTTGGGATAGCTAGGTGTCTTTTTCCTAAACAAATAAAACATGTCCACAAGGGTTATGTCTAGCGATCAATCGAACACTCGGCACTTATGATGTTTAGTGTTCAAATCCCAGGAGAGTTTTGCATAGGGCTACAAACAGGCCAAGTTTTTAACGATCCACTCGAACTCAATTCGTTAAATATTTGGTTCGGACTCATTATAATCGCTCAAGCCGAATTCGAGCGGAAGGTTGGGATCGTTTAATAAACGAGTCAAGGTTCAGCCTAACCTTTAAGACTCGATAAGCTCGCGAGCCGACTCGTTTAATATTTAATTATTTATATTTTTTCATAATAAATTATTTAAGTTCTAATAATATTTCTAACAAAATAAACGAGTCAAGTGGAGTCGGGCCGATCTTAAGCTCGCTTGTTTAGTGAGTTATATAGTTTTTATATAATATGAATTTTAACTTAGTCAATTTTTTATTAACAATTAAGCAAACTGAATTAATAAATTTGTTTGAGCCCGGGTCGAACCCCTTTTTCACTAGCCGAGCCCTATAAATTTGAGGCTTGATTCGGCTCGTTTACACCCCTAGTTTTGCATGAGTTAAGAGAAACCGACATTCAATCGTCACAAGATGGTTTGACACCAATTTGAGGGTAAAACCATTCCAACATTTAGTTGCTCCATGAAAAACATCACAATGGTGTTTTTTTATGAATCATACTCACTCTTATCCTTCAACAACAAAACCATAAGCAAGAGACGGGTATGAAAATGCAAGCAAATAAAGCGGCTAACTAACATATAAAACAGGATCAATGAATTGAACACTCTATGGTCTATACAATCAACATCTATCATCAACTTGCATTAATTGTCATCATAGAAGCTAAACCAAATATACATCTATCATCAATCTGCACTGTACCAAAAAAGGAACTGCAATGCTAATCCAAATCAACACACTGAAATAAATTCTGGAAAAATTAGAGATCAACAAGCAATACTCACAGTCTCAGACCAACCCTGCACTCCTTGGCTCCGCCTACCAGCTTCCCTGAGCCGCCGCCGCCGCCACGAATCGAAGAAACTCCGATCACCACCTCCTCGCACAAAACCCTAAGAACCCGCCTCCTCGGCCTCCACCTCCACCCCGTGGCCCTGAACTCCACATCGGCCATGACCCCAACACCGAACCTCACCGATCCGCCCGACCTCTCCCGATCCACCTCCCCGGCCACCCAGCCGGCGACGTACGACCCCGCCGCCGAGAAGGAGGCGGAGACGGAAGACTCGCCCCTCGCCGCCTGCTCGAACGGCGGGACCCGAGTCTGCGCGAGGAACTGAGTCCCGTAGAAGATCGACGAGTCGATCTCGTCGTAGCCGACGCTCAATTTCTTGTTAGGGTTCATGACTCGGAACCCTAGGCTCCAGGTCCCGGAGACGGTGGCGTTGGTGACGGTGAGGTTGGAGGCGGAGGCGCGTTCGATCCAGAAGCGAGGGACGCGGGGGCGGAGGAGGAGCCAGGCGGTGAACACGGCGGCGCCGGAGACGATGAAGAGAGCGATTGTGAAGACGAGGAAGCGGCGGAGGGCGGAGGCGCGTGGGTCTGTCGGAGGCGCGTGGGCCTGGTAGGGGTTGAGTTGGTGGTGGTGGTGCGGCGGAGCGACGCCGTTTTGGTAGGACGGAGACGGCGCGGGATAGCCGATGACGGGGGTGGGATCGGACGGCTGTGGATGGTTCGGGTTCTGCTCCATTTCGGCGGTAACTTGAGTGACGACGACTCAGTTCAGTCACTGGAATCGGAATGTTTGATTTATTATTTTTTTATTATTATTTCCCACTTTTTTCGCGTATTTATCTATTGATGGACCGTGCTTGTTTGGAAGCGGTTCTGACTGAGCCCGGGCTCGGATTGTCGTGCTCTCAGCCGGTTTAGACTGCCCCCACTTTTCCTGTTTACGGTTCGGTTTTGAACGGTCGATTTTCGGTTTTTTATAAAACGGATTTTATGGAATTCTCACTGTTTCGAATTTTTATTTGAATACTGGTATTCAGTTTGATATTTTTTTTATCCAAATTTTGAGTCGGTCTGGACTTATTTTTCATCGGCCTAATATTTCTAGGCCCGGATGATAAATATCGACGAACTAAAATGAGTCGTTTGTCCAAATTGATCGATTTTCAGTTTGATTTAATTTTTTTATCAACAACGCTTGCTGGACCAACTGGTTAAACACTTGAATTTGAGTTCGAAAGACTTGAGTTCGAGTCTCGTTGCTTTATTTACATATCTCACGTGTGGTAAAGAGTGCACTGAACACAAGTGAGGGTCTGTGTATTTTGGAACAGACAAATAAATTAGGATTAGTCTAAAATTTTCCGAATCATTACTCATAAAAAATAGATTTGAACTGTTATTGTTTTGAACCAGACCATTTCGGTTTTACTTGGTTCGGTTCGTATTTGTTTGGAAGCGATTATAACTAAAATCGCGCTTGAATTATCATACCCTCGTGCTGGTTTGGACTACGCGTCTACGCAGAATCTGTGGGACACTGTCACTGAAACGGCCCAGAAATTTAATTTTTTTGGTAATTATGGAATAGAAAATCTAAAGTTAGATAATATTTAATTATTCATGGAAAATAATCCATGAGTAGATCTAAAATTGCTTGATGACTGATTAGTGATTATAGAAAAGAAAATCTAAAATTGGATGTTTGATTTTTATTTAATTAATTTATTTGTAATTTTGGCAGCAAATATTACAAGGACAGTCACATGTAAATTGTAATCTAATCTTTTTAAAATAATAATTAACATTGCCATGAATGTGGCCAGACCAATATAAGCTGGCTGAATTATAGCAATAACATAGAAACTGTGAGTCAATTGTAGCTATGCTACCAAAATATAGTAATTAAGGATCCAAATGCAATCTCAATTGTTTCTATGTTATCAAGATCTGAGTTCGGGTAGATTTAAATTTTCAACTTGCTTCATAATTAAATTGAAAATATTGAACCATTAATATATGATATTTTACATTTTTATGAAAATGACAACGAGTGTTTTCACTTTGAATTTTAAAGTCATGACATCTCCTCAATCGAGTCCGAGATATCAGATTTTCTTAAAATTCAAAATATTTGGGCACTATTTTTTTTGTTGCTAACAACGTATATTCTCACGTTGTAACCTGCAAATCGGGTACAATTAATCTGAGATTTTTGATAATTTCCATCAACAAAATTACCAAGTCACTGATATTAACATTAACAAGCAGCATGTACTTACAATTGTCCGAATGAATTTATCAAGGAACCAAAAATCATATCGTAGCTATGTACAGCAACATAACACACCAACCAAAGAATCACAGAACAATGCAAAAACAGAAGATTTTGTTCTTCTCCTTAAATAATTCGGAAAGCAGGAAAGCAAAAGGCTAATAGTAACTATGGCAATTGCAGAAACAGCATATTAGGGTTTGAGACCTGACACTTACAGTGTATTGTTATTATGGAGTCCGGCCAATGTCGTCGATCACCATTCCTTTAAGGCTCCTCGCCAGCCATATAGCGGTCTCCCTCGGGGAGACCTTATCTTTCCCGAAAGGCTTTAACACGACAGCGAGCTCCTCCAATCTGCTGTTTTGCAGTAAATCAGCCGACAGCTCCAGCAGCCCTTCGAGCGCCTCGGCCCTCTGCCTGAAGGATGTGACGTCGAGTATCTCCTTCACGGGCGCTGCCTCCTCTTCGGTAGTAGTGATGGAACCGGGCGATGGAGTCAGGGGAGGATCGGATTTCTGAGCCGACTCTTCAGAAATGTTTGGTTTCGGCGATGATTCATCCATTTCTGTGGCCTCAGAGCAATCCAACGACTTATCAGTCACCGGAGTGCTTGTGGTTGTGCTTCTCATCTCGATTTCATCCCTGACGACATTGATCAGCTTCCCGACATCTACATTCTGCACTCCCATCTCCATCGTCTCCATCACCGGCTGCTCGCTGCCAAGACGGTAGCTACTGTGTCGGATGACATGTATGACATCGTCAAAAGCTGGAGGGCATTGGGGAGCGGCTGGTTTTTCAATTTCAGTCGTTGGATTCTCCAAAACGGTTACTGCTTCCGGCTGTGAATCTTTTTGAGTTGATGGAATCGGGGAGGCGATGGAAGGTGTAGAATCTGTCGTTGCTGAGGATAAAAGCTCTCTGACGGTGAACTTGTCATCCCCGCCTGAAGGGGATGTAAGGTTTGACCTGAGATCCGCATCTGACCTACTACCAGGCCTGCTAGCAGGGTTATCAATATCGTCCTTGCAGATGAATATTTCTTCGGGTTGTGCACTCGGGAGGTGAAGAGCAGTGACACTCGAACCTGCTTTCTCGTTATCAACAGGTGACACTGAACATCTATTACCGCAATCTTGTTGCTCCCCCGACATGTTCTCAGATGTCTCGGGGTTCAGATGTGAAGCAGACGAGCAGCTAGGTGGGCGCGACTCTGTATTTTCTTTGGCTGTGGCTCTCTCGTGATTAGTCAGTATCTGGTCCATCATGTCGATAAAAGGAGTCGTCGCATCATCGCATATCTCAAATTCTTGAATAGACACGGAAGACGAGACTGAGTTACTGCTGTCTGTTTGCATTCCCTTGGGCGCCCTCGGTAGAGTTCTTGTAGGTTCGTGTACAGGCACACGGTGGCCATTGGATGATGCTTTATGAGGATTGGCTCTTCCAGACACCCGAGTGGTCGTTGCATCGTCGCATATCTCGAGTTCTTGAATGGACAAAGAAGACGAGACTGAATTGCTGCTGTCTGTTTGCATTCCCTTGGACGCCCCCGATAAAGTTCTTGCAGGTTCATGGTGGCCATTGGATGATGATTTATGAGGATTTGCTCTTCCAGACACCTGAGTCTTTGCATCATCGCACATCTCGAGTTCTTGAATAGACACAGAAGACGAGACTGAATTGCTGCTATCTCGAGTTCTTGCAGGTTCGTGTACAATCTCGCGGGGTACATGGTGGCCGTTGGATGCTTTATGAGGATGTGCTCTTCCAGAAACCTGAGTTGCCTCGCTTGGACCTGTCTGTGTGTCGTTACTCGCTGGATTTGGAACATCGAGCCCAATCTGTCTCAATCGTCCTGGAAATGAAGGTCGTCGAGCCATGTTGGAAGGAGGGGTTCTTTGCCTTAGCTTTGCAGGAACCACATCTTCGACTTGTTTAGCAGGACCAGATGGAGGGACCCCGTCATACCTGGGTTTAGTCCTCGGCAAGGAGTCAATGACGGGCATCTGTATGGGTAGTCATCTTTTTGTTCAGCGTCTTTTTAAAATGGAAAGGGAAAAGTACATTTATCTACACCTAACTATATACCTTTTCCACTTACCTACACCCAACTATATACATTTTCCACTTAGCTACACCCAACTTAAGAGTTGTATTTGAAATAGCCAACTCTTAGTTGAGTGTAGCTAAGTGGAAAAGGTGTAAAATTGTATTTGAAATAGCCAACTCTTAGTTGAGTGTAGCTAAGTGGAAAAGGTGTACATTTGGGTGTAGCTAAGTGTACTTCTCCCAAATAAAAATAATCAGCATTAATTAGATAGTAATTGAACCCGAACCTGATGCTTTGGAAGATGTGACGCCTGAACCCGTCTTGCAGAATCGGAAGTTGCCTTTGCTGGCCCAGCTGCAGGCGAGTCTGCATTTGGTTTGAGACCAGGAGATATAGAACCGGGTTTCGGTATTTTAGAGGGTACTTCACCATTAATTCTCTGGGTTGGTACACCACCACTCCTCGGTCGGTTGCTTCTCATCGGGGAACTATTTTCTCTGGCTTTCCCTTCTTTTATAGCCATCATAATGTTCCTAATAGCTTTTGGTTGTTTTGATTCACCATTGGATACCTGCTCAGAGTGAGAGGGTTTCACCATGTCTTGTTCTTCAAAGCGCTGCTCAGAGCCATCTTCGTCATCAACAGAAGCTAAATCCGGGTCAGTCCCTTTATGATTAGAGTTCTGCGTGTTTGCTGTTACGTGTTTCTCGCTCATATGTAAACTATCTCTGTCACTGCTTGAACTGTTGCTGTTTTGGCTTTCGGCCATATGTCTCCGATAATTCCGAGCATTAGAAATAGGCTTCTCTGGAGAACACGATGTAATAAAAGACGGACGTATCTGTTCGACATAAGGCTGCAAATAGGGGTGCTTCATAATCTCTGATGCCTGGCCATGGAGAAATACACATTATTCAGATGAAGCTAATGCAAAGAGTCAGGAAGTTGACAAGAGTACTCCAGAGAAGAACTAACGCTTGGTCGATGTTCAGGGTTCTTTCTTAGCATGCCCTTAATAACAGTTTTCCTGTGTTCATAACATAAAAATAATGAGCTTCCATGCTACATAAGAGGATGCAGAAACAGAAACCTGACATTACAGACCCTCACTCCTCTAGTATTGGAAGCTTTTTTACTTCTGACCTAAGTATCAGAAGGCTTTTTCTTTGTAGGCACATAGTAAGCAAAATAAAGGCTCTGGTGATAAATCCAAACACATCAGTCTTGTACTACATCAAAGATTCTCGCTTATCGGTAGTCTATCCTAATACTAATTTGAATGATCCATAGAACCTCTAAATGGGTTTGTTCAAATTCCTTCAACAGGGGGAAAAGATCAGGCTCAGAAGTATCTCTCAATAAAATAGCATACATACTACATCAAAATGAAACTTACAAAGCTGGAGAATAGCATGGAGGCAGAGGACCCATTGAAGAACGGTTGATCTTGCTGATCAATCCTGCCATATCCTGAAAGCAAATGTATATATCAGCATCATCTAATAAAAATTTACAGTAGCCAATTGTTTGATGAAAGTAGTGTCGTCATAAGGAGTATTGGTTACAGAAATCCATCATGGAAAAAATAGCATACACTATTCTACAAATTGCCAAGTTCTAAAACTTGAAGATGGTAGAGGACTTCTAAGAGTAGTAAGATGTAAAGCAAGTCACCATTTCTGAAGTCGCATCCAATAAATTCATATATAACAACAGAGTAAAAATTATCTCAAATTAAAAAAACTGGAACGGTAGAGCCCCGAGATATCTTACAAAAGCTTTAAAGGCGGGGCGATGAGCAGCCATCTCATAGATACAGCATCCTGGTCAACAGAGAACAATCTTGGTTATATCCTTAAAAGAAAATATAGATATATATGGACACAGAATATAGCTGTAAATACAATGCTAAACTGTAAAAATGCTTACCTAAAGACCAAATATCAGACTTGAAGCCATAAGGAATATCTGCCAGCAGTTCAGGGCACATATAATTGGGAGTTCCTACAACCTGCAAGTAAAAATATAAACAACCATTAACATGCCATATCATGGCAATACAATGGTCTTGTCTTGGCACTTAATTCCTTTGAACATGTAGTAAGAAAGTTTGTAAATCAGATAAAAAGGTAGAGAATATATTACTGTCACAGATAAATTACTCCACTGGAAAGATGTAAAGAACTTCATATAAGAAAAGTAAGATATGTGTTCAAGTATCCTCCTATATATATATATACATTTATAAAAGAGAATATTCAATATTCTTTATGATTTATATTTGTGCCAACTTAAGACTTCGTTAGATTTAGGAAACATTGAAATAATGCAACTTTGAATAACAGGGTTGCCAGCATACAAGTCGACAATGTTATCACTTGAGTACTTATTTGACAACCAGAAGGTGTATGGTCACAACAATCTACTGGTCACGAGTCTTAGAAGTATATACTGTTTCCCATTTACATCATGATATATTTCTGTTTTAAGAATACTACTGTACGGTCAATTAAAAGGAAACAGTTTATTACTGTTTTCTTTTTGAAAAATAACAAATGTAATGCACAGAACATACTGATGAAGCCAAATCATCCGCCTTCAAAGTTTTAGCGAGTCCAAAATCACCTGAACATAAAGTGAGACAAACAAAAATAATTAGGATGACATCACATTATACCAAAGGCGTAGAACAGCAACAAAAAAATCTAAATCAGTGTACAATTCATCTTAACTCAATACAAAAAACATACCTAGTCTAACATTCTGTTCTTTAGTAAGAAAGATATTGGAACACTGCCAAGAGAGAGGACAAAACAAATAAGTCTACATAATTTTCAATAATACAGAAGAAGAAAATATAAACTCAAATGAGTCAAGATATTCATATACATACTTTCAAGTCCCGATGCAAGACATAGTTCGAATGCAGATACTCAACAGCAAGTAACAGTTGCGCAAACCACTTGCACAGTTTCTGAGAAGCAATCGCAATTACAAAGATAAGTAAGCAATAATCATAATTTCATAGATTGGCTCTAAAATAGGAATCTTGCATAAAGAGCAAAAAACAGGTAAAGCAATTTATGAAAAGACAAGAATACCTCTTCTGGGAAATGCGCTCCATTCAACTTTTTCATCAACTCAGCCCTGTCAAAGAATCGTGGATCAAAAATGTGAAAAAGACAAGTACCAGGAAGCACATTATGCATCATACTAGCACAAACCGCCATAAACCAAGTTTATTGCATTTGTTCGAAACTCACATGTCTCCTCCTTCGCAATACCCCGTGACAATACAAACATAACAACCCTACATCCAGAGCAAACAATTTCCCATTTCAGCACAAAAACGATAGACCCCAAACAAAAAAAATTAGGGATTTGACACTTGAGGAAACAAAATATAGACTAAAAAAGCCGAGGCCTCACCTTCTCGACCCAAGCTTCCTTGAATTCAACAATGTGAGGGTGTTGGATTCTAGCAATAAGAGCCATCTATAAACCAAAACAAATTAATTCCCAAAATTAGAAACTGAAAAAAAAACACACCATAAACACACAAATCAATCACCAAACTCAAGAACTACACAATCCAGAGCTGAACCTAACCTCCTGGTGAGCAGATCTCCGGCACCGCTCCGTCTGCCTCGCGAGCCTGATCTTCTTCAGCACATACCTGCAAATTTCACAAGATCCAAACTCCAAATTCAAAACACGCATTACAAAATCAAACATTCAGATTCAGAAATTAACAAAACAAATCAAAAAAATCTCACTTCTTTTTCTCGGATTTGTGGTGCACGAGAATGGCGGCTCCGAACGCGCCACGCCCGATCTGCTCCATGATCTCGTACTGATCCATCCGAGACTCCATAGTCGCTTCTCCGGAATCGAAATGCTCCACACGAAACAGTAACTTAAGAATCAAGGAACCTCACGCCATTGACGATTCTCTCAGCTCCTCGAAGCTCGCTTCAGCTCTCGGATCTCCGACACCTCCGTCGCGCCATCGAGCTCTCCGGATCAGAATCGAATCAAAACCTCCTGAAACTGAATCATTCGATTTCGATTTTCGAATTCGATTTCGATTTTCAGAGAACGAATCGAAGCAACTTCGCTTCTGTTCCTTTCTTCGCCCCTTTTTTTCTCTCTCACTCTCTCTACACTCTCTTCTTCTACACAACTCGGTTTCGATTAAAAACATAAATAAAATAATAATATTCACAATAACAAAAGTAATAACCATTTAATATTTAAATAAAACATACACTATAATTAGCAGCATTGTAAAAATAACCGACTTGTCCGATTAGTCTTAATCTCTAATTACTTGATTTCGATACTCAGTTTTAATAATTTAATATTTAAATAAAATACATATTATAATTAAAGATTTTGCAAAAATACCCGACTTTCGACTTATTTTCGAATTATTCTCCAACAAATCTCGATTAATTTTTAGTGTTTAACGGTATTTTATAGAATAATGATAATTAAGGGAAAACATATAATACAATAATTAACCGAATATTTAGAGTAATGGCTTTTATGGGTAATGCCGACAGAACCAGCTGGTGCACCACACCAAGCTTCTCTGTATTGTGAATTAAATATTTTTAATTATTATTATAATAATTGTACTATTAGCATATCCTATTTGATTTCTTTTCATTTATTTGTCTATCAACAAAAATACGAGTGTTTAAATATGAAAGTGAATAAGCACAGTACACTAATTAATCAGCAAATGTGTTGAATTTAATGCTAAGTAAATTATATTTTACGGTGATGTAAAAAGCGCTGGATACTAGTTTATTAGAGACGACTTTTTAAAAAAAATTACTCGTGTAAAATTATTATTATTATTATAGTGAAATTGAAAATAAATAGTGACCATTGTTTTAATAAAATGGAGGTATTTTTAACGTTATTGTAATGAAAATATATACTTTTGATGTACTTAAATTTATTTTAATATTATTAAAATGTATTTATCTATGTATTTAACCGTCGAAATGTATGTTGGGTTTTTCTAATAAAAAATGATTTTTACTTGAATAACATTTCATTATTCAACATAATGTACCTGAAAATATTTAAAATAATATAATTTTTTAACATATATTTGTTGAAATGATAAATCAAATATTTCCCATTAAAACAATTATAAAATACAGGAGAAAATAAAAGGTCCAAAAGAGTTGACAAATGAAGAAAAAATGATTAGTCTATTATTAATGGCGATAGACACTTGCGGTTGGGGACGAAGACGAGAAGAGCGCGCACTGTTACACGGTGCGCCCCACCTGCGCTGTTTAGAATTTAAGCATTTCGAAACCCTATCGTGCGCGTCGCCGGACGTGGAAGTTGCTGACCTGTTATTGGCCCAAATCGCGCCAGTAACATCATGGCGAGTTTTGGTTGGTCCACGTGGGTGATGAGCTGTCGTTTCTCCGGCATTCGTGGATTTTCTTCTGGATCATGCTAACATACGCACATGTTGGTTCCGGAAAATGACTCAGACATCTGGGGAAGTGTGCCAGGTGTCGTGGGTCCCACTTCTTATGCCACGTGTCCGCTTGGATCTCAACAGCCCAAACTGATCCGAATAAAATACCGAATCAAACACAAATCTAAAAAGTTTAAATTCTTGATAGTGATTTGATTGTGATTTTGAGAGAACTATTCAATTTTATTTCAATTATAGTTCTCAAAATTTATAACTGCGGTTACTCGGTAAGAATTGGATCGGTCTGTGTCGTCGTGTGTCTACATCTCGGCCATCCGCGTATGTTATTTATCTTGTCTTGTTATTTTGTTAGCAAACTTTATAATGTTATCATCTATAAATCAGACTGAAGTTCGCCTCATTCGATCAATAAATTGAGCCTAATTTAAAAATCGAAAATTAACCAACTTTATCTACGTAGAATCAATAGCTGAATCAAAAAAACATAGTCAAATTTAGACTATTTTTTTCACTAACGATTTCAGATATGATCCTAATAAATGGAGAATCAAAGAGTTAAATTCGGTATGATTCTCAAAACCATGCCCACCCCTAACTAAACATGGGGTATCGCTTATGTTAGCTTTGTCTTGCTCATTTCCTTGACTATTTATTTTCTTAAAATATTGATAATCGGTATTTACTAATAAAAAGTACAATTATTTAACTCTCGTCAATTGAAGAGATTTCGAAGCTGAGTAAATTATGATTTCCAGATCTTGGATTATTAATTTGATTAATAAATTACAATTTTGAAGTATCTTATACATTAATTATTTTGTGTATTATCATATATATTCAATGACATGAAAGTATATGATATTTAATGAGACGTGAGAGGTATGATCTTTTTTTCAGTGACACTTCCTAAATCAGGTTTAATGTATAGTTATGGGTTGATTTGTCCTAATCATTACAACTAGTATTGTTTGGTGTGCCTAAAAGTTAATACATTATGTGGCAATATTTCTATATAAATTAAAACATAAATTCTAGTTGAGCGATACACATTAATTACCAGCATTAGTTTAGAAAATTTTAGGCAATAATTGCACATTATATGCAATTGTGTTTTTCAATTTATCGGGTTTGTTTAAGATCGCTCTCATTTAGATTCACGATATGTCAATTTCAAGTAACAGTAACTAAAATTATCTAAAAAATGATAATTATTCAAAAAAATCATTTGGGTATTTAAATAATTAATGAAAATAAAGTTAATAATAATTTGAAAAAAAAACTGATATTTAGTTGCTGCAAATTTACTTGTTCTATATTAATGAAATAAAATAGGGTTCATAATCTAAAAGATAATACATGATG
Source organism: Geranium rotundifolium (assembly GCA_963920655.1). Taxonomy (NCBI): domain Eukaryota; kingdom Viridiplantae; phylum Streptophyta; class Magnoliopsida; order Geraniales; family Geraniaceae; genus Geranium; species Geranium rotundifolium. Next base: position 810,516 of record OY987317.1, on the reverse strand, counting down.
TGACAGCATTTCTCTATAAGTGCACACTTAAATGCTAATTAAATAATTTATATTAATCATACAAACATTGGTTAATAAATCCTTAGAAAAATACACACTGTAAAATAATTATGTTTTCCAATTTATCAATTTCCTTTACGACCTGTCTTATTTTAAAGCTTTAGCCTCAAGAAATCCATAGTAATTAAAATAATTAAACATTAAAATAAATAAATAAAATAAAGTTCATAATCCATTCCAAAAAAGCATGATCTTTAGTTGTTGCAAATTTACCTGTGCCATAAAAGTTATTCTTTTACATTTCCCCAAATTTAACGTTTAGCTTGAAAAGACATGACTAAAATGGGATATATATATAATAATGAATTGAAAAAGGTTTAGCCAAATTAAGAAAAAAAATCAAAAGAGACATAAATTTTGAACTTTATGGAGTAAAAGACAAGAAATGAGCTTAAGATCCCATTAAAAAGTGTGGGTGGCCCTCAATTAGCAAAGTTCACTAAGAGATCGTTAATAAAAGTTCAATAAAAAGGAGAAACCAAATTAATAAAAAGGAGAAACCAAATCAAGTGGGTGACAAAAGGGTGAAATATTTGGGAGAAATTGAAAAATATATAGTACCTTTTCCCCCTTAATTATTTGTGATTTGGGATGGTTGATTTTATGACCATTTGATTGATTATTATTTTTTAAGAAATTCAGATAATAATCAGATCTGCGACTCACGAATCAGAACTATATTAAGACTCGACGTGAGTTCCAGCCTGAATTAGCAAGAGCATATTGTGCTAGTATATGAGCTGCACTGTTGCTTTTCTTACGAGCGAAAGAAACATGAATCCCAGGACTAAACCTATTGCAAAGAACAATACAATCATTAATAATGCCCTTTAGTGTATTCTAAGAAAACTTCTCGATTGTGAATTCGGGACATTGCAACCTGACAATCTGATACAATCGCCATGTCCGTCTAATCATTACGCTCGCACTATTAAAGGGCTTCCCGAATTCCAACGGCCTCCACCACTGACGGAACGTTTTCTTAGATTATGAATTACATATTTTTAGTTAGTTTAACATTCATTACTGACTTCACATAAAGAGAGTAAAAATATTGCTTTATGCTCATCTCAAATAGGGATGGCAATATTCCCCGTCCCCGATGGGGTTCCTTGAATCCAAACAAAAACAAGGTGGGGAATCATGCGGATGGAAATGGGGCGGGGACGGGGCGAGGTATCCCTGTCCTTATGTATTAAAAATATATTTTTTAAAATACATATTTAATGAAAAATAATACCTTTTTTTGTTAAACTAATATTTTATAATACATGTTTAATGAAAAAATAATATTTTAAGTATATATTTTACTAAAATAAAAAAAAATAGTACAAATTTTATCAAAAATAAATATGTTTAAACATTTTTTTGGGTTGGAAATGGAAGCGGGGAATCTCCGATTTTGACGGGATATCATTTTTATGTTGTAACCGGAGAATTCTCGATCCAATTCTAACAAGAACGAAGACAGGAATTGCAAAATTCGGCCCAAAAGCGTCCCGTTGTCATCCTAATCTCGAACTAAACTCATGCATATTAATAGTCAGCCAAAATTTGAAAACAAATGTTTAAGTATGAAAATAAGGTCTCCCGATTTGTATTGTATCTTTTATAAAAATAAAAATGCATTTTTTAATTTTGCCTTAGGCCTTGTAAATCGTTGATTTGACCATATTCTTTCGAGTTCAAAATTTTTTGATCACTTATTTATTGGTGAACGTGTATTTGAGATGCAGAGGGTTTTGATGCGTTTAGTTAACTGTCATAAAATTGTGTTAAAATTCAAAGCCAAATTTTTACTATTTTGTAATATGCTGATGTAAGAAAGTGATATATATATATATAAACGTTTTATCATGATGTGTGTTAGTGTGTAAGTACATGGGGATGCACTCCAATATAAACGGGTAGAACGTTCAATCCGTTTGAATTTCTATTAGATGTTAGATCGCTGAAGATCTGTGTTGTCCCAGCCCGCAACACGTGACATCAAAATTATACTGTGGTCATTTTCAATGTTCTACTGTACTGAGTACATAATATTCTATCATTTCACACTAACATTCTACCGGTTCGGACGGTTTTCATTTGATTTCACCTCCAAATACTTGTACATATATAAGTGCTCAGTTAGCACAATAGAAAGGTATTAACTACACGATAAATGTGAAAATGAATCAAGAGAAATGATGTGTGATTCCTCAAATCAGTGAGAGAAATTAAGACTTGTTTTGTAATCTCACTGATTGTGCATAATTTCGTCAGTACGAGGTTGAGCGTGAATGTTAGCAACAATCAACTTACATATGAGATCATGAAATAGGTCCCACCAATTTCTTTGGTGAAGATATCAACGAGTTGGTGTTACACTTCGTTATCGTTTCCCATGTCCATCATCATTATCCACAGCATGTTGTTCATGTAGGGGGAGATAGACGGTTCAATGGATGATTGTGGAGATGCTCGGGGTGCGAGCTCATCTTCAACGTCTAGACAAGTATCCATGGGTGCAAATGGAGCAACATGGCATTTGTCTACAACAAAGTCATTTTCTCTGGGGGGAAATATTTTCCCAAAATTGAACGTCTCGTGAGGCTGAGACGGTCCTCGTTTTTAGGACAAATACTTGGTATCCGTTTTTTCCTTTCGAATATTCTAAAGAGGTACATGGCTTTGATCAAGGGGAGAATTTGTCACGAGTCTGTTGGTGTATGTACACATACAACCAAAGCTTAGAAGATGCTCATAGCTTGGTTTCTTCCCAAATGTGACAATGTATTGATTCGAAAAATGTTATATTTACACGAGTGTGAAAGAGAAATAAGTCTCACGTATACATGTGCACGACAGAGAGAAATTAAGTGAATCCCACGTAGAAACAATTGAAAATAAAAATGGTGTGTATAGAAGAAAGAGTCAAACTCAACTAATAAATTTGAACTTTTAGTTTTGAAGTCTGATCCGATATATGCAACCCAATTTTAAAAGGTTACAGAGCAATTCAATTTGGGCATGTGTTTGTGGGCTCCTCGTGCCTACGTCCCTATGAACTTCGACTCACATGCAGAACTACAGCCTTGCTGTAACCCACGTGTACACAAGACTACATGTGTACGCGAGATTGATGGGGAGTGTTGAAGTAAAAGTTTCATGCGTACGCAAGAATATTGAAAAAGAAAATAAACCTCGTGTATGCATGATCACGATTCATGAAAGAGGAACCCGACCTAACATATAAGACCTAGGAAGATAACTAATGGAATGATCATTCTCTGCCATATGTTCAATACAAAATTATAATAGATCTCGAATATAGCCAAAAACTATATTCCAATGTTTTGATATACTACTGTAATGAACATATTTATATACTATATTCCAATGTTTTGATGTATTGTAATGAACATATTTATATATAAAGAAGAAGGCATTATCATAATAACACAATTTATTTTATATTAAACTAAATTAACCATTATATAGATTGACAATAATAATGAACCATCAAGTAAGATGGGTACGGAACCGGTCCCGAACCATGGATCAATAACAACACTCGAAACTATAATTAACAGTTCATTCTGGTTTTAAATTTAAGAGAACCAATGTTCAGTTTTAGTTTGACTATGAATTTCAAAACTTAAACTTGTCAGTTAGCCGGTAAACACCAGGTCGGGTCGCGTCGTCACGTATTCACTTCTCGTCTACCCACATATATTATTTATCTTTTATTACTATTTTGTTTGCAAAATTCATACATCGATTGAGTTTTAGTAACTAAATCCTAAAACTCGGTAGTCGTTAAAATTTTTTATAGCGGTAAATTAATTTCATGTTTTTTGTTATAAGTTGGACTTAAATTCATTTAGTTCGGCCTATAACTCTAAAAATTGGACCTCAATCAGCTACAACAAAGTAGAACTGAAACTGAATCAAATAACCGTATTTAGACGGATCCATTTTCTCATATAACAATTCCAATTATGGTTCCAATAATTAAAGAATTGAAAGATCTAGTCTAATCTGATTCTAGTTTCAGAACTGTGCCAACCCCTACCATCAAGAACATAACAAGTGGGCACGAGCACATCCAAAACCTAAAACCAACCCCCATGTTCTGGTCGCGTAACTCAGTTGAAAAGAAACATTGTATTGCAAGTTTGGTCCTAATTGTGTGCACTATAACTCAATCCACAACACCTGGAACAGCACATGCCTATATTTATTTTCATCATAATTATTGATCTATCCATTTAGTTATTTTTAATATTGCATTAACTGTTCCTCAGATCGACCGCTGAGTTTGGTGATTAATTTTAGTTTTATCATTACTTTAATTTACCAAACAAAACAATAGCACGTGATATATAGTAAATAAAATAATAATAATAATGCAAGTCTAGTAAAATATAGTTTTGTGATGTAGTTTACAAAATCAAGATCTTTATATATTTTTAGAATTAACAAATCATCCTAATTTAAAATCAATGTGTTTAAAATTAATCCTAATTTAAAATTTACATATCAAACGGTTGACGACGAATAGTGCATAATCCATGGCCAGTGTCAATTTCAGTAGAAATAATGACAAATGGACCGTTCGCATTTACTCATTTAGTATATTTTTTAATTAATCAGTTAAGCATCTACAAGAATAATAAGTTAATGCCATTAATCAAAATTATTAGGACAATCAATTCCTAATTAACAGCTACGTCCGGCCAGACGGCGATTTTCGCAGAATGCGAACGACGTCGTCTCGAATCTCACGACAAAGACATAAATATCAATTTTAATCGTAGAATATGTTGGAATACAAAATTGGGCTTTTTGAGAAAGGGCCCGATAATTTTTTTATATATATTTTTGAGTTGGGCCAATCCTGGTCGTAAGACCCAAATAAAGGGTGATGATTAATTAGGAGTGTATACGGTTGGATTATCCAAATTGTCTGGGTAAGAACCGAATTGAATCGAACCGAGCTGAGCTAGTTGGTTATATTTGTGACCGATTGAAGAATTTGAGTCGGTCATAACTAGTACAATAGATGGTTCTTCGGTTGCAACAAGACTGAATCATAGTGTAATAAGACTCAACTTGCCATTTAAACCTTATTTATAGATAAATTATGCACTGAAATATAATTCTCGATTCAAATTCAGGGATTTTTTTAATCTCATATGAATATAGTAAAATAAAAAACATTCAAAAATTTATCCAATACTATATTACAGACTAAAAGTACAACAATATAAAAAAAAAGCGCTTGATGCTAAGTAAATCGAAAAGGATTTTTTGGCGACTAATAAAAAATTTACTAAAAAATAAATCAAAATAATTTAAAAACAAAAGTTACATTTCATATTTATATACCATTTCAATATAATTGTTTTCAACTGAATATATATATAAAATATCCATTATATGTGATTCTCATTTTTTTCAAATTTAATTCAACCAAATTCTCATTTCGGTGAACACACACACATTCGATGACGTCACGTGATCTGTTTGTGGATAGACCAGCCACAGCAAGATCCTAAAATTACCACTAAAGTGGCATCCCTGTGATTTGACACAAGTCACTGTCCTAAAAGGTCTTTTCGCACCAGCATCTTTGAGATGAAATAAAATCTGGATCTTTAAAGCTCAGAAGATTCGGAAGCTGCCGAAGATCAAATCAATCTCCCAATTACCAAAACATCCACAGCTGTTAAACCCAACTGGACACAACATTGAGGGCATATCCGTAACTTCAAGTGTGATCTTGTCTCCAAAGAGCTCACTTGCGCAAGTACACTTGTCGTTTGAGGTTGTTAAGACCGGAGGTGACGTCATGTATATCTGGAAGACTAGATCCCTGTATATTCGATGCCACGTGCCAAATGGGCAGTGGGCATTTTAGACCCAAAACTTGTCTCAAACAAATTTATTTAGAAAGAGTTAATGATTCGATTGTATTTTTGAATTTGAGATAGAACTGTCGGTTAATTAGTAAGAACTTATGGTTTATATTGTTATGTATTTACCTTTCGCCTACCCATGTGTATTATTTATTCTTCAATATTATTTTCCTTGTAAATTTTATATTACAATGTGATGTAATAGTTAAATTCTCAACATTCATTTATTGATGCTACTTATCTTAACCACAAATTTAAAGTTTTTAGATATAAATCAGACTTAAATTTATCTAATACAACTTAAAATCGTGACTAAATTAAAAACTGGTTTCAACAAATGTAAAATTGGAGAATCTAATAGAAGAACTACAATCATAACCAAAATGTGTTCACCGTGGACCCGAATATGGTCCAATTATTGAGATATTAAAGGCCAAATCGAGTACGAATTTTTCTAGTCGGTCCTAAAATCACCTCTACCCATTAGAGAGGACAATTCAATATTTCAAAATCGAATCGAATCAGTTCAAAATTGAGCGAGGAGATCTAGCTATGCTTGACCAACTATTTGACTTTTGATATTCATTGAGCCAAATTATACTTATAAAATATTTTCAAACTAATCACGTTAATTTTATTTCATAGAATATTAAATTATAAACTATAGTTATAAATATATATTCGAAATATAAAATTATATATAACCTGATCAAAACATTTATCCACAAATATTGAAAATAATAACAAAACCAGAACATTATCCATTAAATAATATCTATTCCAGCCTTTTCGATTTATTTGGTAAAAACCAAATTTAACCAGCAAATAAAATGAACGATTATATCTTAAAATTATGGGAAAATTTCACTTAAGTTTGACCGAGTTTCACTTAACTCCCCTTAACTTCAAAATCAACTTGTGGAGTCCCTTAAGTTTGAAAAAGTTTCACTTTACCATCTTCTATTAACTTTTTTTATAAACAAAACTGGCCCGTTATTCATAAATGGATTTGGATACAATTCGGCTCGGTTCTCGGTTCAAGACTGGTTTCATAATCAAAATAACACCCCTACATGTGGGAGTTGCCGCGTGGTATTAGGCGCGTGAGTTGGGCAAATAGAAGCGCCGTCACTGCAGTTGCCAACGTTAACCATAATGCTCGCAGTCGCAGGTGGCTGTCATAACATACGTCAACATTGTTCCAGGTAAAAAAAATCTGCCAAAAATGGCTGCTTAATGCAATCATTTACTTTAATTATCGCTCTCGATCTATAAATTGACTCAGACCACAGTTAATTTCTACACAAATTGAGATTTTGTACATGAATATGGCCAAGTTCGTTAGCTCTCTGGTTCTTGTGTCGACGATGATCGTGTTCTGCTTCGTGCTCTCTCAGGAAGCTTCCGGTAATTAATTACCAAATTGCCATGCAAATATTTTTTATTTTTTATTTTCATATTTTTAATTTTGTTGATTTATTTCTATTTATGGCAGGTAGTTGCGGGTCTGATGGGTGCATTTATGGCAAGCCTACAGCTTCCTCGGACTATGTTTTTCCGACCAGAAAGGTTTTTTTTAAGAACCTTAATTGCTTAATTAATTATAGAAAAAAAATGTATTAACAAACCTTCCGTGCATTATACAAGTTTTCAATATCTTTTTTTTGTTTCAATTCCTAACAATATTCAACTTGTAATTTGTTGTATTCTCCATCAAATTTTTTTATGACAGTTTTGGACTTCAAAATTATAAATAAAATTATTTTATGAAGTTTTTCTTAAAGAAATAACAAACAAAAAAATTTCAAGAGATTTTTTCTTATTAAGTTTTGATAAAAATAACCAAAAAGTTAAGAGAACTGTAACATTTTTTGTAATAATAAAAATATTTTAAGTTAAAATTTAAGAATTTGACGACAATAATTATCATTATATTAAGTTTCAATAATTTTCTAAATAAATGATTTTTGTGTGCTTATAGGTGCTCGTGGGTCGTGACGAACCAAGTAGAGGTGTGATCGTCGGGTCCGAGTCATCGAGTAATGTGGTGGGTGATTGGGAGCTGAGGAGGGTCCCATCGGGTCCGGACCCACTTCACCATAATGGAGCCACACCCACCAAGCCTCGAACCACCCCTTGACCCTGTCAACGGCTCAGTAATTAATTGCTAGTGTGTGTGTGTGTGTTTTGGCTCGACTTGATGATGCATGCAATGTGTGTATATTCGGGTGATTAATAGATCATCAATCTCATGCCTCGTTGATTAGTGGTTTTGTTACGGTAACTAATATTGTTTATAAAGTTATGAAGTAAGGTTTATGTATCAATGATGTGGAACGTGTTTTCTCTGTATTTATTTATTACTGTTTTAGAGAAGAACCGATCAAAACAAATAAAAAATCAATTATTTAAATATATGATTCATAAATATTTGTTAATTGGATCTAAAAATACTGGTAACTAAAAAAGTAAGTCGAATAATAAATCAACACTGTCCCAAAATATTGTGGGAATTTATGAAAACGGATTCATAGAAACTTTGAATCAAACCGAAATCAGTAAGTCATATAAAAAGTCAAAACAACTTAAAATGTGAGTATTTCTATTCACAAAAATAAAACAGAAGATCGATAGATTGAAAATTGAACCAAATCATATTCTATCATTTCGATTATATATTTTTAAAATCGAACCATGAACATTCCTGATTACTCGTGTGTTTATTAGGTTTTGAGCTGCGTCAAATGATGCATGTTGGAAAACAGAACACTCACCTAAACATTCAATTGAATCATAAAAGAATCGCCCAAGTTAAATAATAGATATTTTCGTTAATTTGTGATCTCAGACAAACATTTTTTAGTAGAAGTATTTGTTGATTAATCAAAATAGTGTATATTGTTAATTTAATCAATAATATACCAATGTGAAAATATTCAAATAAATTAGTTAGTGACTTATACATTTTCCATTTATATTTTTACTATGCTTAATTGTTTGTGTAATAATAAACATAAATGTCACTATTAATCAAACTTGTTTTTGAAAATGACAATGGTAACATCATGCTAGAAATTCATTAGATAGAGAGGTTGATTTATTTAAAATATTTAATTTGAAAAATGGGATAAAATATTTGTGGAGATGACTAGTGTCACAATGAGCTCGATAGTGATGGATAAGAATGGAATAAAACAAAATCACCAGATTGACACTATATATACATAAGTATATCTATAGATCCGTCACCATGCGTAAGAATTGTTCGGAGCGCGTATATCTATAGATCCGCCACCCTGCGTGCGAACTGGAGCGCAACATATAGCACCGCGTGTTGACATGACAGTTTAAAATTTTATTTTCTTGTTACACCACTCTCATGACAATGTCACTTATATAGGTTCTTTATCACATAGCGTCTCTGCGTTAGTTCTCACGCATCTTTTAGTTTTCACTTGACTGAATTTCTAGATGCATATCAATTGTTCCGAATGATAATATTCAAATAAGATGAAATCTCTATGTTTTCAATTTTACACGATTGTAGAATATGAAACAAGAAAAAGACATTCTTTACAAAAGCAAAACACAAAAGTAATGTATTACAAATCTGTAACATGAAAGAAAACTCAACAACTCTGATTCTTAGAACCTTATAATCTCCAAATCCAACAAACCCATCATAAAAACATGTTTCCGACAACGACAAAAACCACTATACGAGGAAGATGTTCTTGCTGAAACCGGAACCAACGACCTCATGCTTATTACAAAGAATCTCAACCGGTCACCGCCCGTCAGCAGAAGTAAACGAATCCGCAAACCCACTGGGCTTCGCGGGAATGCTCCCCTTACTATCCGTCGTCGCGCTCGTCGCGTAGCTCGAGCCCCGGCTACCCTCCGCCTCCTGCCAGTCCTTCAGCATCTGCGAGAGCGGGAGCCTGTAGTCCACGCCTGAGAAGCTCTCGGGCTCGTTGCTCACCGGCTTCCACTTCTCAACGAGCGGGGACAGCACGTTGACCGCGTGGCCCATGTCGGGGCGGTGGTTGGGATCCCGCGCTGTGCAGTGCCCGGCCAGCTCGGCTATCACTAGTATCCCCTCGAGCGTGTCGTTGCTCATCTCGAGGGCGGGATCAATCGCGGCCACGAGCGTCTCCCTGCTCGATTTGATCCGCCAGAACCACTCCGCTAGGTAGCGGCTCTCCTCGGAGCGGTCCTCGTCGAGCGCCGTCAGCCCCGTCAAGAGCTCCATCAGCACGACGCCGTAGCTGAACACATCAGCCTTTGTCGTTATTTTTCCCATCACTGAAACGCACCAAAAATTAAAATGAGACACATTATATGAAACTTGGACTGCAAGAATCATAGAACATAGCTTATAGCAAAAATCAGCAATGTTCAAAACAATTTCTTCTAATAATATAGATTCGATATACTTAGCGATAATTGGAATCGAGTTTTGTTAAAAGATCAACTATTAAATAAAAATTTGCACCCTTACACCGGCAAAATGATGTGACAAGACGAAAATACCCCTGAAATATATAAAACTCATCAAACAGTTTTGAAAGAGAGGAACAATGATTTCATGGTTTTGAAGGGCAAAATTGTCTTTCTGAAAAAGGTCACGTGACATTAACACGATCGGAAACTACCCATTTTCAGTCTGTTTCGACAACTTCTTACAAAAGATGCAAAAACTCGAATGGTTGAACATTAATTTTTACAATAAACAAACGCAGCACACATATTTCTTGTAAAACTCGAATAGTGCACTGCAAATTTTTACAATTATCACATAATAAGTATAAATCTTTTACTCTCATCCATAGTAATGTTCTTAAATAGATTATGAAACCCACAAAAAAAAGAGATATATTATGAAACTTAGACTACAAAAATCATAAACCATAGCTCAGAGCAGAATCATCAATGTTCAAACATGTTCTAAAGAATTATCGCTAAACTAAGTATCATATCGTTGGTTCTAATCGTATAATGTAATTTAAATAGAAAAAGAAAAGGAAGACTTACCGGCGTACTCGGGCGCGAGGTAGCCAAACGTGCCAGCGAGCCTGGTCGCGACGGACTTATCGCCATCCGGAGCGAGCTTCACCAATCCAAAATCCGAAACCTTTGCCCGAAACTCATCGTCGAGGAGAATATTCGAAGACTTGAGGTCTCGGTGAATAAACGTCTCCCGGGCGAGGTTATGCAAATAATCGACCCCCCGGGCGACATCCAGGGCGATCGAGAGCCTCTTGGTCCACGAGAGAGGCTCAAGCTTAAAACTCTCCCAGTGGAACAGGTGCCTGCTGAGGGCGCCCTGCGGCATGTACTCGTAAACTAGCAACCGCTCGTTGCCCTCGACAGAAAACCCTAACAGGGACACCAGGTGCCTGTGCCTGACCTTGGAGAGGACGGCAATCTCGGATTGGAACTCGTCGACCGCCTTGTTGCACAAGGCACCCGCCTCCATCCTCTTGACCGCTATCTTTGTCCCGTCCTCTAGCTCCCCCTTGTAGACGACCCCGAACCCTCCCCGCCCGAGCTCGTTCTCTGGGGAGAAGCTGTTGGTGACCTTGCGGAGGACTTGAACGGAGATGATCAGGCCTCCTGCTTCAATTGATTGAGAGCCTTCCGTTATGTTGCTGTGCTCGCTTGCCATGCTCTTGCTTGTGACCGCAACCTTAACCATGTTGTTGTCCGGACCAGACAGGTCTCGGGGGTGGACAACTATGGAACTAGCGTCTTGCACATTGCTGCTTTTGGTCTTACGATAACATATAAAGAACAGAGCAATAATTGCCAATACTACTATCCCACCGACTATGATCATTATCGTCTTGTTCCCGATCCTTTCGGGTTTTTTCATTTTCAATTCTACCTGGGCCGGCCTAGGCGGTGGAGGCGGCCTAATCCGAGGTACATAGCGTGGTGAGCTCTCAGGAGATGGTGAGCTTTCAGGGGACGGGTTTCTAATAGGAGACGGGCTGTTCAGAGGCGAAGGGGATGGTATTGTCCAATTAGAGCTCAAACGAGGGTTCCCGTCGGTTATGACATTCACATTGTCTCGGAATCTTGGTAACGGAGGCTCGAAATCGTTTCCGCTCACATCCAACAGCCTCAACGACCTCAACTCGGTCAAGTTCTTAGGTACCAACCCGTTAAAATTATTTCCGCCAAGCCTAATCTCAAGCAACGAGTCTAAACTCGCAACCGAAGGGCTCAAGCTACCGGTCAAATTCTGCCTAGGCAGGTTTATAACTGAAACCTCTGACTTAGCATTGCATCTCAACCCCATCCACGGCCCGTCGCACGGGTCATTACCAGCCCATTGGGGCGCTAGGTTCTTGGGATAGCCCAAACCGTCGAGGAACCCTAACAATAAAGTGACCTGGGGCGCACATTGCAACCCGGGTTTTTCCTGGCAAAAGGAATTCGAACCATACGACACATTGAGAGATTTGAAATTCGGGATTGGACCCATGAATCTGTTATTGTCCAAAACAAGGTTCTGCAGCTCCATTTCTGCTAAGCTATCGGGAATGGCACCGACGAGGTCATTGCCATTCAGGTTGAGCTCTCGGAGAGAGCTCAACGACCCAAGGGTTTGCGGGATCTTACCAGCGAACCTGTTCCCGTGGAGCCACACCTGCGTCAGCATCGTCATCGACCCGATCACATCGATCGCCCCGGTCATCCCCCCAAGCTGGTTGTTCAGCCAGAGCACCTGCATCAACGAACTCCCAAAACTCGTCGGGATTTCACCCGTCAGCCTATTGTAACTCAGCTTCAAGACCGCCAAATTTGACAAGCTGCCCAGAAAGCCCGGTAATGGCCCGACGAGATTCGTGCTCATCAACGACAGATTGGTCAGTTGGGCCGATTTCGCTAAGGAATCAGGAATTGACCATCCATGGCTCTTGTTGAGGTCAGCATTGTAGTCTAGAGCCAAAACCCTAATGGCGGCGAGCCCTTCGAAGAAATCGGAGGGGATCGAATCGAAATTGTTGTAATCCAAATATGCATATTCCAATTCAGAGAGGCCATTGAGAGAGGGGAGGCTCCCAGAGAACTTGTTTCTCTGGAGGCCTATGTTTGAGAGCTTCTCGAGGCGGTTTAGGGTTTGGGGGAGGGTGCCCTCCAGTCCCAAGGCCTGGACCTGGATTTGGGATACCCTGTCCCCAGAACAGAACACGTGAGGCCATGAAGGAGGGCCACATGGATCATCATCTCCATTTTCAGGCCATCTTAGGAGCTCTGGGTTCTTCAACCCTTGCCTGAGGTCATTCAGGATCTTGAGGTCACTAGGGTTTGTTTCTCCAGAAACTGAATTCACACTCAACCACAGAAAAGCAGCAACAGAGAGTCCAAAACCCAATTCCATGGAACCAAAATCAAAATGCACCTGATTTTCAGCACAAGCCCAAAGAGGTCCAAAACCCAAATTCCCAGAAAAAGGAAGGATTTTTCTGGGAAAATCCAAGAAATCCAGTTGGGGAAACACAGAAATTACAGCCTCAGACTCAGGAACTAAAAAAACCCAATTGAAGAACCAAAACCAATTCCTGGAAATGGAAATGGAAGATTTGCTCAGCTCCCAAAAACCAGAAAACACAGAACTGAAGGATTTTCCCGGGAAAATGCAGGAAACCAGTTGGGAAACCCAGAAGCTGCAGGCTCAGATTCAGAAGAAACCAAAAGAACCCAATTGAGGAAACAAATCAATTCCTTGAAACAGAAGATTTTTTCAGCTCCACTGACCTGCAAAACACAAAAAGGAAAGATTTTTCTGGGGAAATGCAGGAACCCAGTTGAGAAATCCACAACCCACACACTCAGAATCAGAAGAAACTAAAAGAACCCAATTACACAAACAACCCAAACCCTGAAAACGAAACATTCACTCAGCTCCACAGACCATAAAAAAACAAAAAAAAAGACTGATTTTTATGGGAAAAATGGAAGTTACAATCTCAGAATTGGAAAAGAAAAAGAAAGAGAAGAAAATAAACTGTAGAGAACCATCATATGATTCACGTTTCTCCCACAGAGAGAGAGAGAGAGAGAGCTCTCGATTACACTCAAAAACCAAAACCCCTAAAAAAAAGGTAAGTAACCAACAAAATTACTGTGAACGAACCAGTGTACATTTTCTCTAGATTCTTGCTCCACACTTTTTCATCAATATTTTTATTTATTTTAAAAAGATTTATTTTCTTCTTTTTACCAAATTGGGTCTGAATCGGAATTGAAAACAAAAATATTATTACCTGTGGCTGTGATTGCGGTGGTGGCACAACCCGCCACCGACACTAGCTTTGTGTCTCTACGCAATTTCGGGTAAAAAAAAAGGGGAAAAAATAATTTATTTATTTAACGTTAAATACTTAAATATTCTTTTGTGGGGTCCAACGTAAGGGCACGAAATCGCTTACGTGGCGGCTTCAGATTCTCCCGCTAATTTCGGTTTCTCTTTGGACATTGCGAATCATCATGTCGTGCTGAAACTAGGTATGTGTTATAATCACTCCCTTTTTATGATTTTATTTATAATAGATTTATTATTTAATTTAGGATTTTAAACATTTGAATGATTTTAATTTAATTAAGATGGCATGTTTTGGAAACGACCGAACTCTACTCTTCGGTTCCTTAATGATTGAACTGTATTTAAACTCGTTTGGTTTTTCAGTTCGATTTCTCAATTATATGATTGGTATTTTTTAATTTTAATCTTGCAAGTCGAATTAGAACACAATTGATAAGAAAAGGCTTCAAATTTATAATTATAAAATAATAACAATAATAATAATAGTTGAATGATACGATTTAATTTTTAAAATTTGCAAACAAAATAAAAATAAATAAATAACATCACACATGAATGGACGAGAGGCAAATACATAGTAGCCCAGACAATCGAAACTTTACTGATTAACCCTAGTTATGAGTTTTATATAAGAACCATAATCGAATCATTATATTGAAGTCAAAATTAAACCCAAACCATTGTTTGTATTTTTTTAATAAATTTTTTGGTTATAATTCAACTCGGTTCTCGTTTTAGTTCGGGGTTTATCTAAAATATCTACTCTAAATTTAGTTTTAATATAATCTTCAAACAATTATAGGAGGTGAATGAGAAAATCAATATGTGAATCAAATGAAAAGATGTGAAAAAATATATTTGGGTATCATTATTGAAAACTCAAAATTTGTCATATTATTTTTACCAAAAGTACAAGTTTTTTTTTTATAAAAAAAGATTGCAAGAGCTTACCCGCAAATATTAGTTAGGTCACATGATTTTGTATTGATTTGAGAGTGAGTATTTTAGTATAAACTACCAATATAAATTAATGCTATCTACCAAAAGGTCCAAAGCAAATCATTTTCTTTTTGACTTTTGTAAGTTTCTCAATTACTCAAGACCTAATAGTATCATGAATTTAAAGTTGGTGAGAGATTGTTTTGACTAGTTTTAGATCGCCTTCCACCTAACATAATTAATTTGCAACTACATATTTATTATTATGCATGGCATGAATTGTAATAAATTCAAAAGCAACATGGATATAAGCAATGTGTAGTATATGGTATTATATTGGATATTGATGCAACGTACGTGGCTGTGGCTAAAAATATTTTTTTATCAAAATTCGTTGATTCGTAAAAATACAGAAGACGATAGATATTGAAGAAAATTTTGATTTTTTATTAAAATTCAAAACTGAAAAACAAATACGTATACAAGTGATTAAATACTCAAATCCTAAATTGCAAAAAGAAAAATCCTAAACTTATTGGAAAAAAGAAACGACCTATTAGAAATTGCAAGAAGTGCTTAAAACTTATAAAATTACGATTTTGACATTTCAGATGACCTCGGATGGCCAAAATCCGTCGTGCGTCATGGTGAAGCACTAATTTTTTTTCTAAATCCGACACTTTCTCGATTTGCACCGCATCAAATATATATATAATTAAATCACAATTTTTTTTTGAAAGTATAAGCAAATTTTATTAGTTAAAAGCAACTAACCCGATATCAAGCCGAATAACTGAAGCTACAGATGGTGAGACTGACCCCTCACCATAATCCTAGCTACTGTCAGTTAAAACATGCTTGGCCAATTCTTGGACTGCTTTATTATAAGATATGCGAACAAAAAATAAAGAGTAGTCTAATTCTAGAACCAAGAGAAAGCGTCTGCAATCATAGATGATGCCTCCGAACATGTTTCTTGATTGTTTCCCTTGCATGGCCTGGTCCACCACCCTAAGACAGTCAGATTCGAACTTCACTGCCCTCCAGTTGTTTCCTTTTGCCCACGATAACGTCTCTCTGACACCTACGACCTCCACCTTTACAGAATGGAGAGGACCCAAAAAGCGTTTGCAGAGAGCTCTCACAATTCGACTATCTGAGTCCCTACAGATAATCCATATGCTCCAGTACACGCTATTTGCATCAATCCTCCGTTCACGTTTATATTAGATGATGCCTCTATTCACAACTTGGTTAGGTTCTTACTTGATTTTATTGTTTAAAAGGCTCAAAATATATACCCTATAATGGGAGATGTGTTGGAATTGCTTTTAGAACTCAACCAATGTAAAACAGTGAAAGTGAAAACAAAAGACACCAAACTTAATATAAATCTCTATTCTAAGCTTAAGTGGAGTGTCAATTTGTACCAATTGTACTATAAAGTTAATTTTGTATACTTTACCTTAATCTTTCGCCTTATCTAATTAATTTTCAAGTAATCTTATAATATGATTAATTTTCATTAATTCTCGTTAAATTTTATATTTCATCAGTTTCCATAAAACATTTTTTGCCCAACTAATGTTTAACATTTTTTAAAACACCGCCTCTGTACTAATAAGAATCTAGAGCGATGGAGCCTTCGGTCTAGATAAAACGGTGGCCTCGCTCACCAGTGAACCATTCGTAGCATAAACTAATTTACTTGGTAATTATGTATTTTAAAATTTTAAACAAAACACCATTTTTACTCATTTATACGAACACGACTGATTTATTGTCAGTAAACCACGTAAATATTTGTGTTCGGGTATGCAATTACGACGTGGATCCCACGAGGCTAAAACGCATGGGAAGGGCCTAAACACGCTTAATTATAAGTGTATTAGAAGTAGGGAATGAAACAAATTAACAAAGGGTTTCACAAGTAATCAAAAAGAATAAGAAGAGTGAATCTCAATAATGTATGGGACACAATCACATGCATGCACTCATTGTCTTAGTTTCATATCATGTGGATGGTTTGGTCCATGAGCTATGTGAGCCAAAGAGGTTGACCTGAACAAGACAGTTCTTGACAACGAAAGAGAAACAAATAAGAACCACATCATAGGCTCGTACCTTGGAACAACCACTTATGTTAATGTCTCTTCCCATCTCTCACCATTGTTGAGATCATTGGAACTGCCCTTCGCATAGCTGACTTTTAGGTTTAATAAGATATGACATGCGAGAACAATACGTCAAATAAAAATAATCGAACTAGATGAACACAAAATTTTCGTGGTTTGTCGTAACAGTGTATAGATTATGTCTACATGTAGATAAGAAATGTTTTTGTTAAAGGGTTTGTAGGTTATGCAATGTGCCTTGAACCAAACCATGACTTACTAGGATTATCGAGGAGTCAAGGTTCAAGGGTGAAGCGCCCGTTCTGGTGCTCTAGAGGTGCGAAGAGACCTATAACCTTAGGGTATGTTGTACTAGTCGAATGGATTATCACGATAACATGTTCAACAAAACTGGAGTTTACAAAAATGTCAATCTGTTTGTTAAATAACTCATCGTGAAAAATCAAGTTTGTCCGTCACTGAGTATATGCATATATAACATTTATTTAATACAAAATTAGATTTTTTTATTTCTTGTAACTTCCTATTTTTCTCTGAAAATATTCTCACGTGTCCTATTTTTGTTATAACCTTTTTTGTATCATTTAAAAAAATTTGAATCAAAACTAGATTACTTAAGTTATAACTTAATAACACATTGTCCAGTTAATTCTTAATTAATCTTTTATTAATCTCCAATCAATTCTTTTGTCCGTTTAACTTTCAATTAGTCTCCGACTAATTTCTGATTAGTTCTAAAAATGCCCTTTTCGCCCCGCTAGCCCCTAATTGTTTCTAGTAAACTGATTATTAACTAAACTAGAAATTTAATACTTTTAACATATGACCATTAAGGCAAATACGTAGCTCCAATTAAGCTCCCTCCAAGAATGGGACATTTTCTCGCTGGTAAGCTTTGATGGATCGAACGACTTCAACCGGAAAGGCCTCATCTTCGGGGTAATAAGCGACAGGATCAGACAGCAGAGGATCGTGAAGGTCGAGCGCTCCCTCTAGCGTCGCGTGCAGGCAATAAGCCGAGTAGGTAACTTGGTAACCGCCTTCTTGAACGATGAGAAGGCGACCTCCACTGTGCTTGTCCGCCAGGCCGCGAACCACCCGTCCTATTTCTCGGTACCCTTCCATCGTCAAGCATTGCCTCCCGTTTGGATCGAACTGTGGACCTCATCAAATAAGCATAACAACTTCCATTAGCCTCAAAAAACTATTGATTCATAAGAAGTCTTAACATAAACATACAATATTTAATGTTGAAGATTATCAACCTTCAATAATTGGTGTGTGGTAATTATTTTCCTTATCCTATGATCATTGCAAGAACCTAACCCTAAGCCTGCCCTTTCCAATCTTAACAATGAATAAAAAAGACAAAAATACCCTTCGCTTTTTTATATTAACAAAACACATGTAGATAATTGAATTTTTTGCATTATTCCATTGCCAATTTCCAATTTTTAAGAAATTAGAGGTTACACGACTTGCAAGCGACCCATTTTCCATCTATTTTGACAGAATTTGACAACCGTGCTATAAATTGGACAATTCACTGAATGTCAGACGGGTCATATTCATGTCATGTGACCTCTAATTTTTTTTAATGTCATAGTTGGCCATGGAATAAAAACAAATACTTTACGTGTAATTTTTTTTAATCTTGAAGGGTACTTTCATCTTTTCAATTCATTTTTAACGGTGCAAAATTACGGACAGTTCGTGGTAAGCTTTTTTTAATAAACAGAGACACTCACGATCAATTTCTACAATTACCCCCTTTATAATAACTAAGGATTCGATGTGTAGTACTTGAAGTTCATTTACTCAAAGAACTACCAAAAAGCTACTTAACAAAGAAAATGACAAAGAGTAACTAAATAAAGAAATGAATTTAACAGTGAGAGTCAAAACTTACAGCGCTTGAGTCTTGACCGACGGCCATCACTATTACATCCGGCCCGAACCTCTGGAAAGCAGGGACGACCAGCTCGGCCATGGCATGGAGATACCCCTTGTCCCCGGTCCCGTTCGGTAGAGGCACGTTCAGATTATACCCGCGCCCCTTTCCCTCTCCGAGCTCCTCAACAGAGCCGCTCTGCAGGTGAGACTCCCCCCAAGAACCGTGATTCATGTGGAGCGAGACGGTGAGGACTTCGTCGGAGGAATAAAACCCTTGAGCCGTTCCGTTCCCATAATGGACGTCTATATCGAGGACGGCTACTTTTTTGAATCCCGAGCCTAGGGCCAAGTGGACGGCAAGGCCTGCGTTGTTGAGGAAGCAGTACCCGTCCGCTTGTGTGGGCTGGGCATGGTGGCCGGGAGGCCTGACTAGGGCGTAGGCGATCTTTCCGTGCCCGTCGAGAATGTGCTTCATTGCTGCTAGGGTAGTGCCGGCGGCTAGGAGAGCAGAATCCCATGAGCCGGGATTTAAGAAAGTTCCGGCGCATAGCTTCTTTCCGCCTTCTTTGTCCGCCTTAGCTAGCTCATCGATGTATTCTATAAGATCAATTAAGAAATTACACGGCAATTTCCATTTTCCACTATTTGCCACTATCTGATCACTTCGTATTTGGCAATGCCTATTGTCATTTCCCACCAACTCTTAAACTATGTGATTTCCATTTCCATTTTTCCTTTCAATCGAAATTTGAAGGAAAATGACCACACGCTTAATTAACGTTATTCACACATTTTGGATAGTTAAGGGACTGTTTTGAAAAGAGTTCCCGATTTTAGCTGAAATTAAACAATACCAACACAGCTAAATTACAACTAGGGTTTCAAATTCCACTCCCAAATCCCTAAACGTAAACAAAACTAGAATTAAAAACAAAACGGAACCACACACAATCATTTGTGACTAGACATCAACTGTACAATCTTTTCCACTACTTTTACATAATCCAATCACTTCACATTTTGCCCGTTCCTTTTTCCTCATCATTTCCCGTTCCTTTTTCCTTTCGATTGAAAATTTTTAGGAAAATGTCCCAAACTAGTCTATGACATCCCGAATGTGACAACATAATCCGTCCTCTGTCATTTAGTCTAACTAATTAACTGTTCTTCGTACAATTTGGACAGTTATGGAACTATTTTGAAACAATTTCCCAAATCTTAGCTAATCTTTCCATGAGCTCCAAACTTTGAACAATACCAATTCAGCTAATTACAATTAGGGTTACGAATTCCACTCCCAAATTCTCACACACAAAAAAAAGATACAAGACTTCACGTGATTATTTGCAACTAGACATCAAATTTACAATCATTTCCACCATTTTCCATAATCCAATCACTTCACATTCAACAAGGCTTATCATCATTTCCCATTGTCTTTTCCTTCCAATCGAAAATTTTAAGAAAAAAGTCCCAAATAAACCCGTCTCCTTTCATTTTATTGAACTTAATTCATCATTCTTGAAACAATTTGGATAGTTAATGAACTATTTTTTAAACGAATTCCCGAAATTTACCTATCTCTCAATGAGATCCAAACCTTCAAAAATACCAATACAGCAAAACTATAACTAGGGTTTCAAATTTCTGTCCCAAATTCCTGAATTCAAAAACAACAAACAAAACTACAATCACAATCTTATCGAAGCTGCACACATTATTTGCGACTAGACATCAAATTTACAATCGATCCACCATTTTACAAAATCCAATCACTTTAACAATGCTTATCATCATTTTGGACAATAAAGGGACTATTTTGAAACAAGTTACTAAATTTTAGCAATCCAATACAGAAAAATCACAATTAGGGTTCCAAAATTCCACTCCCAAACCCCCAAATTTACATGCAACAAACAAAGATAGAATCACAACCGAAACAAAACCACACACGATCATTTACTACTAAACACCAAAGTTACAACAATTTCCACCATTTTCTATGATCCAATCACTTCACGTTTGACAATGCTTATCATAATTTTGGATAGTTAAGTCAAGGGACAATTTTGAAACAAGTTCCCAAATTTTAGCAATCCAATACATCAAAATCCCAATCAGTGTTTCAAAATTCCACTCCCAAATCACCAAATTTCACTAACAACAAACAAAAGCACAATCACAATCCCAACAAAACTGCAATTCGGAATTGGGAACACAAATTTACACAGAGACCCAGTCAAGGGACATACCAGGAGAGTGAAAGGAGAGCAGCTCGGAGACCAGAGCTCGCCGACCGGAGTTCCAGGAGATGAACGGAGAAATGGGTCCTCGCCGGAGGATAGAGACCATGTTCCTGACCCTGTCGGAGTTCTCTGGGTGCTTCTCGAGGACTTCTAGGAACCCAGGTTCGATTCCGGTGTCGAATACGCCTGTACCCATGTCGTGTTTCATCATTCCCTCTTCCCAGAAAACGTCGATTCGGTTCTCCGGCGACGGAGAAGCCATCGGAGCTCCAAATCGAGGGTTTCAGGTGTCACTAAGCTCCGAGGAGCAGAGAGAGTCAACTAAATTTTTATTAGTCTCCGAAAATTAGAATTTTGTAGTATATTAAGAAGCTCCGAGGAGAAGAGAGTCAGCTAAATTCTGTTTAATCTCGGAGTTTTATTGAACAATTTATCTTACTTGATATTTTTCGTTAAATTTTAGTTAATTCTGTTAAAATTTAAGTTCAAAAAGACTATATTACCCCTCAATTTGTTTCAGGTTTGAAATGCTATTTAATTTTGAGGGTTTTTCAATATTTTGCTAATTTTGTGGAATATACAATAGCACTGCTGATTGTGGTGAAATGATTTACTCCTTTTGTTATTAGATGAGAAAATTTTTGTTTGTACTGTGTGACCAAGTGTATTTGAATTGTTTGAGAAAGTGGTGGAGAAGGAGAGAGAAATGGGTAAGAGAAGGTTAAAAATGTATGGTTTGAAAATTTAAAACACATTCAGGGTTAATAGTCTTTTTAACCTTAAATTTTAACAGAGTTAACTAAAACTTAACGAAAAATATAAAGTGAGATAAATTGTCAAATTAAGGGAGTGCGTATGAGACAAATAATTTTATGAGGTGCTACGTAAGATTTGACTTATTTTAAAGGGTGGTTTATGAAATTATCCCTAGAAAAAGCGAGGAGAGTGGTAATGAAGTCATAGAAAGTAGAACTATAAGGTGAATTTGTTCAAATTGAATTCATTTTGATATGTAGGCAAGTTGGTCATCAGTATAAACAATCACGAAGCCATATATAGTAATGGTGCTAAACAAAATATGGTAGTTGAGGCTAAAAGGTAAGTATAATGTAAATTTCAGTGTGTTGTACAGAAGAGTAAACCATGGTAAATAATAAAGGGCTTGTTTGTGCCGTAAGTGGTGTCGAATGACACGACATCGTCATATTAAATGTAATGTTGTTGTGATAATCCATCACTCCAGAATAGGCGTGTTACTCTGGCACACTCATCACTATCATAGTCGGAATATAATGTTAGGTCGGACTCTTGTGCACGTTTGAATGTGTCGATTACCATTTGCACATCACCCTCTCCGATATGTATTTTCAATGACCTTTGAAAGTTTCGGAAATCCATTAGTGTTGCACCAACATTTTCAGGCTGGCCCACTATTGCACTGCATATGTTATGAGCCATTGTAGGACCGACTCCAAATTTTTGATAGTTGACGAGAAAGCGCTTGTGGACTCCTGTTAAGTGTCGATTAGGACGCAAAAATTGGTAGCTCGCTAGAGTGTAGAACGAGTGATTATGAACTTCATTGAATCTGGACACGACATATTCTGCATTCGGTGTGCATTTCAACGATAGCGTGGCTTTGCATCCAGTTTCTAGACGATAAGCATTGCCGTCTTTTTTTATTAGTGGTAGAGGGTTCGATATCTGGGATGTTTGTACACTTGAATGAGAGGAATTGATTTCTCCCTCTTAACCAATTCTTAAAGTTTACATTATATATGCCCACCATCAGGGTTTTTAATTAACTAACCAATATTTTTATCTTAATTATACTAAATTGTATATTCACGTGGGCCACATAATATTCCACATACAAGTCCATTTAATAGACTTTAGAATAAATAAATTCTAACAATTATAAATATATATTAATCTTTATAATATCATATTGATTAAAATATTATTAAGAAAACTAAGTATTTAGTCGAGTTGAAGCAATTATAGAGTAAACAAGTTGAATTGAGCATCATTTAAAAATTGGCTAAAAGTTAAATGTTAACACGTGTAAAACACGAGTCCAACCTCAAGTTCTAGTTCACTTTGACCTCCACCGTATTGAGGTCAAACCGAAAATTTGCCATTAAGGGATGGACATTTGGATTTAGAATCGATCTTGAACGAGAGTCGAACCAAACCCGAAGTTCAAAATTTGAAAACCGTACTTAATGGTTTGATTTTTGTTCAAAATTGAAAAGAACCATTTAATTTTGATGTTGTTTTGGTTCTCAAAACTGATGTTCACCGATTAACTAATGTTCACCGCGTATATTTTATATCTGTCATTGTTATTTTGTCAGTAAAATATATATTACAGTTAAGTTATAAGAGCTAAATATCAACGTCGAATTCTCGAGTCTAAATGAAAAATGAGAAAATCAAAGACAAGTGTATGGTTTGGATTCTGTTGTGTGAATTTGGGGGGTTTAGGAGAGGTTGGTGTGTGTGACTGTAGACACACACAAGAGACATGAAGGGTGGAGTGGAGTTGATCATCTGGATGGAGTGGAGAGGTCAAAGTGTCCTTGAAAATCATTTGTGTGTGATAAAGAAACCAATCAGTTGTGAGAAACATGATCTTCTTCCATAAATACCGCAGTCGAAACCCAAAGCCACACTACTCCTCACTCACACACTCTCCATCAATCTGTTGAAAGAAATGTAATTATTTATTCCTTATTTACTTGTATTGTTTTACATATTGATTCAAAAATAACACTGTGGCTCTGGTTGTAGGAACAACGGGTTTATTGACGTGCTCAGAGATGGCGTGGTGGTACGTTCCGTTTGGAAGGCTGTGTACAACAATATGGGTCGCTTCCGAGAGCTGAAGACTAAGTTGGAGGAGGATTATCCGGGCCATCGGGCCGACTTTATGCAGAGGGTTGACGCGGGACCAGACATTTATATGGAGATCCGTACCACCCGGGATGATGAGTTGGAGGATTTCTGCAACAGACTCGGTTTCATAGAGTTGGCTCAACCTTCCGATATCACAACGGAGTCTGGATCCCCGGGAGATAGTTCATCAGGAGATAGTTCATCAGACGAGGAGGGCAAGGATCAAGGTGCACCTCCGCCGCCGCCGCCACCGCCACGAGGCTGGTGCCACATTCTCTGAACTACAACTTTCTTTCCTTTTGTTACTTTTAAGTTTATGTTTGGTTAGAGCGAGGAAAGAGTTCGCCACTAGTCTAGTCTCTTCTACGCTCCAGTATCATTCACTATCTATCAATAAAACTTTGCTTATCTGACCCACAACATCAGCTGCATTCTTATAACTATTTTTATAATGAAAATGCCCTTAGGTAGAAATTATAAGTGCATTTTCACCCAAACATCATAAAGGAAGAGAAAAAAGAAAGTCAGATTCGACAAGAAACAAAACTCAAATCATTTACAAAGAAGAGAAGAAAAAAAATCATCTCTCTAACTGCAATCATGACTGTTTATCTTGATCACAAACAGAAATTTGAAGCATACACCAACCTGAGGATCAAGGAACTAGTTTTTACCAAATCCTCTGCAACACCTCTAGAATCGTCGAGTAACAGTCTCCTGTATGAGAAAAGTAGAATATTAATAGTGCACAACTCTTAACACATACTGAAATAGTGAATGCAGCCTAAAACGCATAATGTCTGATATTAATATGCTTAGAAGAAATCTTTTTCTTTCAACACATATTATACGGTAATAATTAGCATTAGAAAAGTAATAACATGCCTGTGGATCATCTATTCTACTTGTCCATCCTTAATGCTGGATCCCCCGATAGACTGATCCACCAGAACCAAAAATTCTGTTTTATCATCTTGCGTAAATATTATTGACAGTTGTAAAACCAACAGTGGTAGAGTGAAATAACAGCAAGAAAAAAACGAACACGGTTGATGAAAGAAGATGCATACTGGATAATAATTCCCAGCGATAGGTTGGTCTACTTTCAAGCTCCAGTCTACTCATGATCACAAATCTGCAAAATAGAATGAATGCAAACATTTGTATATAGTATTGCATTCTCACACCAGAAAATAATGTGTTTCCAATAAGCGTTCCAATATGACTTAAGGATTCAATTTAGTGTTTGACTCTCCACCCTTTACCCGCACGTGCTTCCATGTCCCCACACCCTACTACTCGAGTTGTTATAACTAACTAGTCAGGCATATCACAGATAATCTATAGCTGATTAACCAATTAAAAGGGAAATGGAACAGTTGTGAAACCAACAGTGGTAGTGTGGAATAACAGCAAGAAATAAAAATAAAAAACGGTTGATGAAAGAAGATGCATACTGAATAATAATTCCCAACAACAACTCATACTTATCATATGAGGTCTCTACCACTTCTCCCACAACCCTTAGCAAGGAAGTGTGAAATCAGCTTCAACACGCTCCTTTGAGTTGGACACTCTAGTGACCTGCATAATCCTCAATGAAGTGAATAACAAAATAGTCCAACATAGAAACATTTATCATGCCAAGATATAGTTACAAGATTAAAATGAACCAAAAAACACGATTGATAAAGCCCAACTTTCCTGAAATACTAACAAATCTAGTGACTGCAAATTGGAAGAAAAATAATTAACAGTAAGCCTATTTGTTTGCTAAAAGAAAATAGCCTTGGCTTCAAAAGCCAATATATACTCCCCTACTCCAAGAGCAAGAAGGGTAAGTCATAGCTAAATAATCCATTTTGTCCATTTAAATTACTGGAATAGTACCCTGTCTGAGTTGGGTCACAGACATTATTCAGTTGCTCTTTAAGTGACATTTTCCACAATGAAGTCTTGCTGTCATCTCTTTAAATTAGTTGCCAATTGTGGTGCTGGCACAAAATAGCATAGCCAAAGACAATACGACAAACAAAGGCACCTGAGAAATCCACGGATTTATCTGTTGGTGTAATTCATCTATTACTGATCCCTGTAGAACAGTCAAGGAAACCTGCGTTTTGCGGCAAAAAACTTTAGTCGACTTTGATCACATGATTGAATGTAACTGTATCACAGAAGATGCTGCATACCTGTTCTTCAGGTTTAAAGTGAAATGTTCCATTCTGGTAAAAAATAGAAAGAAAACACAAACTTGTACAACTAAATAATCACTTAAAGTTTCAAATGAAATAAATATAAAACACAGAGAAAATGATGGGATATAAGCAGTACTCATGTTCAAACTATGATTACCTGAGGATCTTTATCACTAGTACCATTGTACACAGAGTAATACTCGTATGACTGTTCAACCTTCTGCTTTACCTTTAGAAGACTTGGTTATACAGATCATTACATTTTTCTTGCTTATATTTTTGCTTTTAAGGGAAGATGGGCAGATGTGACAAGGAAAAATGTCAAGAGGAGATTAATTAAAACACCCATGTCCATAAAAATGTGATCAACCACACATAATAAAGCTAAAACTCATGAAGGAAAATGTAAATTAGTAAGGAACTAGTACGTAGGTCTCAACAAGCTTCTGTCCATAACCGGAAAATTTACAGTTGTTGATGAAAGGTATGAAGGAAAGAAGAGGAGATAGAGAGCTAGCTTGAAGGAGAGATAGACGTTTTTTTATCGTCTAGGCAATTTGTATCAAGATTTGGGCTTGACTATAATATAATGGAACAAGACATCACCAAATTGATGATTCTTAAGAGGTTTTTAAGATTATTGTATCAATAATGGACTCAATACCATCCCTTATGTAGAAGGGGGCCTGATATTGCCACTTCACTCACCACCTTAAGAAGGCCAACAGAGATTGGGAGATAAATGTGGGATAAAAACCGCAGCGAGACTCAAACCTAGGCCCCTTGGACACAAGTTAATGTGCTTAACCAATTGGTCGAGCAAGCGTTGGTGAAAGAAATATAGACGTGGTTTCATTCATTGAAAATAGGAGAGATGGACACGATTTCATACATTTGATAATAGGAGAGATAAACACGATTTCATTCATTTGAAAATTGAAAAGGTAATGAATGACACTTTAGTCATTTTACATATAAAATCAACTTGAAACTAATAGAGTTATAGATTGTGCAAAAACAAATGATACTTGAGGGAGGCTCAAAGACATTAAAGTGTACTTATGTGCAAAAGAGACAAACTTAATTGTAATTATGTGTAATTTACCAAAAATCAAATTAAATTGAAGAATTAAAGACTTATTTTATTTGAAGCTTTTGCTAAGGAAAAAGAAGAAGCTTACAACAGATCGTGAATGTGCTAGTTTCTGGATTTGGGTCTTTCAAATATAACACACAAACACGTCAAATGGGTACTCAGATTTTCGCAAAGGATAGAACTGGAATCGAAATCAATTTATGAGAATGAGAATGGCCATAGAAGAAGAAGAAGAAGAGCTCTCAAAATGTTGCACTTAACATTCATATTAATCTCTATGGAGTTTTGAGCTCAACCTTTGAACAAAGCAGATACTACATAATGGTTGTAATAAATTACACACTAATAACAAGAGTTTAACAAATATTATATAGTCCAAACACCATAAATGTAGTAAATAGAAAGTAACATCATTGATAATGATATAGCTATAGCTATAGCATATTCAAGTGCAGAGAGGAAATAGATTGTACATTGTCTCTCTCTCGACTGATCTAGCACGGTTAATCTATGTCGTGTTGTTAGGTATCTCCATGGACTCTATGCACAACTGGCTGCAAGAAGAAGGAACGGAGGAAGAAGAAAAGGTAAGATCATAATCTCTGTTTCTATCAATGAAATCTGTAATATGCTATTATCTAGATGATAGGTTCTGTTTTAATCATTCTCTGTGAACTGTTTTGTTCCAGAGAAAGATTGGGATTTAAAATAGATTAAAATGAAATCCTATAGTTTCTCGTGCTTGGTAATCCAAATTTTGTGGAATTAAGCCTAGTCTATAGGATGTTGAGGGTTTTGGATGTTCCTAAGCATAAGCATGGAGAAACCTCATATCAGTAGAATGGATTTTTCATTTTTGTGAAGCAGAAGCTATTTTAATTTAATTTTGCCATAAAAGAAATAAGGGTTAAAAGACAAGGTATGGGGAATCTACAATAATCAAACACAGACAAAGACAGTTGTAATGTTATTATCATGAAAACAGAAATTGAAAAGGTTATCAGATTCAGAGAAGAGAACCTTTCATATTGTCATATTTATTCTAGGAAGCGGAGTTGGCCACCATGGGAGCGTGAGAGGTTCAGTGCGATGATCCGAAACAGACCCACCTTCAACCTTACCGATTCTTCTCCATTCTCCAGTTTGCATATCACACTCGACAATATAATATTTGCATCTCATATACACTATATGGCCATTGTGCGGGTGGAAGGCTATGAAGAGTGTTTGTTGACTTGTCCTCCATGGATATCGGGAGAGCCAGTTTGATGAGGAAGTCAGTCGCCTCAAACGAATGACGTGCTCCAGAAACCAGTGGGCTTCGTCTCTGAGCGCATAAACCTCATAAGTGGGGCCGTCATCTTTAACGTAAAGAGGACTACAAGTGACCGCTCGAAGAAAGCCTTGACACTGTCCAACGAACCTGATATAGCGATCTTTGCTGGTGCAAGGGGCGGGAATGAAGCGGAACGAGCTGTCCCATAGATTGAAGGCGGTAAACACAGAATGCTCCAACCAATAAGCAACGCCGTTACTGCACACAGCCATCCTCTGGAAGCAGGAAGGCCTGGGGAGAGCAGCGCTCACTCGCTCCACGACACATGTAGCCCATTGACCAGTCTCCGAGGAGAATAGCTCCACGGCCAGTTCCGAGGATTCGTTCCTCGAAGGAAGACAGACCACCCTGAACCTGTCGTCGTCAATGGCGAGCCCGGCCAGAACCCGACCTGTTTCAGACCTGGCACGAGGCGGAGGCGGGAGAGACAGCCACTGCTTGGTGACGGGGTTGCAGATGAAGTAGGCGCTGTGATCGTAGGGTCCGGGGCAGCACAAGATCAAGCCGTTGGTGCAGCTGCTCAGGATGTACGGATCTGGACGAGGGAGGAAGCTCAAGCTGAGAGCATTGATGGAATTGGTGATCTCAAACGGGTGGGCGTCGAAGCTGTGGAGGAGACAGTGCATCGGATCTGGTCGGCGGCTCAAAAACCGGCGAATGAAATAGGGATCGGATTTGGGGGAAAGGGGGTTAGGGTTAATCACACGGAGCCACCGCTTGCATACGCTCTTGCATCGGAAGGTGCACTTGATATCATCGTCCAACCGACTAATGATCTCCACCAACAACTCGTCGCTCACACCTTCAATCGGAGAACAACACTCTGACTCTGTGCGTCGAGGCCTCACCAATCGACCGCCCATTCGTACGGATACCAAAAACTTGCGGATCTGCTTCTGCAGACTGCAATATATCATTCGTGACCCAACTACAACTACAACTACAATTAGGCACACCTCTTATTATTCCCTAGCTCTCACTAGTTCAATTTGGGTTCACCAATGTGCCATTCAAATCAAGATGAAAATTGATGATAAAAACATCATTCCATATTTTGTTTTTTATATTTATGTTCCTTCTTTCTCTCTTGCATTAGTGTTTCTTATTCTATCAGTGTTATATCCATAAATACAAATAGATGTCTTTTGTAATTCACAATACACATCAATTCAACAATAATTTTATTGTTATTAACAATCATGCTCCACATCCGCCTCCTTTGTCGTCGTCGTATTTTTGTGTAAAATACGTGTGGTTAAATTAAAATGACTAAATTATTCATAATATTAAGGATGGATAATGACATTTTGATACACTTACCTATAGCGAAATGACCATTTCATACCATAACTATTTTTCTCTCTTTTTTAGTACCTTAACAATTTTTGTGTGACAACCTACATCTAAAATGTCTAAAATACTTAAACTACCCCTGGTGTAAGAAACTATAAATTGAATTGGTTCGATTTTCTTTATCTCAAATTCAATTTGATTTGTACTTAAGATGCAAATATAATTATGCCCAAAATGTAAAATTAAATTTGAACTATTTCAAATATGGTTTGATAAATCATATTGGACTAGTTTTATTTTGATTTCTTAAATCATAGGTATTTTAGTCATTTTAGTATAGTTTGTCACAAAAAATTTGTTAGGGTACTAAAAAAGAGACAAAAATATTTAGGGTATGAAAGTGTCATTTCGCTATAGATAAGTGTAACAAAGTGTCATTATCCCTATTAAGAATTATTTTTCTAAAATAGTGTTTTTCTTCTCAAAATATGTTTTAACTCAAATTTATATAATCAAAAGTATCACTACCATTCAAATACGAATTTAGGAAATGCTATCCATTGAATTGGTTTCGACGGTGGCACTTCCAGTAGAAGGCGACATAGCGGTACAACCTCCGAATCAAGACCTCCGCCTCTCTCTCTAATGTGTTCTTGGCGTTTCCAAATTGAATTCAAAATCGACAGGTTAATATTTGAATCTAGAAACTCACAAGTAATTATATTGATGAACCAGAACCGAGCTACACTTTCGCGAATCGTGCATCAATTCAACAACCGGCCGCGATTCTCCATCAACAATGTCGATTCATCACCCGATCGATCGATATTCAACAATCGGCCATCGAAATTTCAATTTTCTCTTTCAATTATGTGATTATTCTTGATTTTCTATGTTGATCGAGCAGTCAATCAGTCATTGTTGATTGTTCTTCGTGATTTCTCAGCAATACCGTGATTTCACCCAATTCGGTTAAATTTTATCTCTTGCAATAGAATAAATGTGTTTGAAACATGTTTCTAACATAAAGTTTTCCAAAAATCAATGCATGATTTCACCATATTCTATCAAGTTTTAGCTCATGCAACAGAATAAATATGTTTGAAACGTATTCCTACCATAGAGTTTTTCAAATATCAATGCATGATTTCACCACTTTCTTTCAAATTTTAGCTTCTCCAACAAAATAAATGTGTTTGAAACATGTTCCTAACATAGAGTTTTCCAAACATTAATGCATGATTTCACCATATTCTGTCAAATTTTAGCTTCTGCAACAAAATAAATGTGTTTGAAACATGTTCCTAATAGAGAATTTTCCAAACATCGATGCATGATTCAGACAATTTGAGGAGTCTGAAACATGTTCCTAACAGTAAATGAGAAACTATGAATTCATGAATAATGGACACTCAAACATGTTTTGGAGAGACCATTTCATCAAAATGCGCACATATCAACAGAGAGAATCAATTGACATCAGTCTATAGTGCAGAAACTGCACACCAATCAGACAATTTGAAGAGTT
This sequence comes from Geranium rotundifolium, assembly GCA_963920655.1. Taxonomy (NCBI): domain Eukaryota; kingdom Viridiplantae; phylum Streptophyta; class Magnoliopsida; order Geraniales; family Geraniaceae; genus Geranium; species Geranium rotundifolium. Next base: position 778,656 of record OY987317.1, on the reverse strand, counting down.
TGAAACATATTCCTAACAATAATTGAAAAAAGTATGATCCAAGAGTAATAGACACTGAAACAGGTTTGGAGAGACAATTTCATCAAAATGAGCACATATCAACAGAGACAATCAATTGACAACAACAGCAGTCTCCAGCATCAGCCGACGAACAGCCGCGACCGAGCAAGAGGTTCAAGAAGACGGCGAATAAGACAAAACGGCTAGGACAACTCCCGTAGGTTCCTAGGTTACAGAGACGTTGTTTGTAATTATACATTTATTATTTGACTTTTAATTTGGTTTTCAATTGAGAAATTTCTGTTTTTCATCGCTGCAAATTGCAGTTTAGGATTTAGTTGAATTGCGGTTTTACAGGTGTAATTGGTAACGGGTAGCTGAGAAATTGGGACAGATTCTGCCCAAATATTTATCTAACATAGCCGGCGAGATATTGTCAACATCTCGCCGGCTAGGTTCGGCTAGGTTTTACAACCTTAACCGGCGACGCCGGTTATATTCCCGGCGAGAAGTTGAAAATGTCGTCGGGATAACTTCACCAAGTCAGCGAGATATTGGTCACCTAATAGCCGGCGAGATATTGAAGCAATATCTTGTCGGTTATGACTATTCCCGGCGAGAACTAAGTCGGCGAGTTTCGGCCAACAATCTCACCGACTTGACCAAGCCGGTGAGACCGGCTCTCCTCCCAACGAGAGCAAAAAGTCTCGCCGACACGAGGTAGTTTCCAGTGGTGCCAAGTACTAACAGGATCTGATCATAATCGTAAAGTTCATATAGAACAAACATCGATCATGATCATGACGACCATATAGAACATGCATCTCACGATCTCGATGTTCATGAAGAAAAGCATAAAATTAATGTTTTCTGTCTTTATATACATTATTGATGATATATACGTAAGTGTATTCATGTTAGCGTACACGTCCGGTCCGGTATTGTGCCACGTGTACATGCGGGATCGACAATAGAGGTATGATTCCAGAACTGGACCCGACACTTTGACTGACCAATTTTGGGAACTATATACTCACAATTGCTATGTGAGGAAAATGTATAATTTTGACCGCGGTTCTTTTTTAGATAAAACGAATTTTATTTAATGAACGGTAATTAATCCGGTATTAAGTCGGACAACTGAAACTATAGTTGGTGGATAGATATCTCACCATAATTCCAGCTATTGTTAATTCACGCAAACTTGACCAATTCGTGAGCCACTTTATTACAAGATCTACGAATATAGGATAAAAAGATATTTAATCTGGGAGCTGAGAGAAGACGCCTGCAGTCATAAATAATACCCCCAAACATATTTTTTATGTGTTTTCCTTGCTGGGCTTGATTTACCACCCAAAGACAATCAGTGTCGATGTACACCACACTCCAGTTCTTCCCTTTAGCCCAAGATAAAGCCTCCCTGACTCTTACGGTCCCCACCTCTTCGGGATGGAGATTACCCGTAAATCGTCTGCATAACGCTCCCACAATTCGGCTTTCTGAGTCCCTACAGATAAGTCTTATGCTCCAGTTTTCCCCCTCTGCATCTATTCCTCATCCACATTTATCTTTAACCTTTTTGGGTTCGGGGGAACCCAGACTTTTGATCGTGGTTCTTTAGTTTGGTTCTATCCAATAAAACTGTTTGTTTTTCTTTCAATTTTTAAATTATATTCGATTTATAGGTTGATTTAGACAAATTTGAGAACGACTCATATCCAAAAGCATTGAACTTGTAATCATAAAAGATAGTAACGAAAATTGGATGTGAAGGTTTAATTACTAAGTACAACCAAATCGTGATATTATGTTTTGGCAAAATAACAGTAAAAATAAATAACTTAGGTGAATGAACAACAGGTGGACATATGGTAATATAAAACGCTCTAGTTTTTATCAATTAATTAGCGTTATGAGAACCGAAATTGCACTGAAATCAAATAGTTTTCTCAAATTTGATAAACTAAAACCGAATCATTAATTATCTTGTCCTATTTTTGGGTTTCGTGTCTGGTTAGATACCTCATTCAAGACTGGTTTAAGGTTAAAGATGACATCCTTTAATGGTAAATATTCGGTTAATGAGACCTCATTACACTGGAGCTTAAACTGAACAAGAACTTAAGATTGGACTACATTTTTTAGCCAAACCTTGTTAAATATAGCTCAATTCGATTCGTTTTCACCATTAATTGCCCGGACTCAAACAAAATGTTAGTTTCTTCCTGTATATAAATTGAACTAAAGCTTAATCTTAATAAGTTTGGCATATACTTGCAATGTGACTCGTCAGATTTTTGTTTGTAATATATTTTGTCAATATAAAAACTTTATTAATATTTTATAACTTGAAACTAAATGAATTAATCTAAACCCAAGTTTCACTACTTAACATAAAATCCGTATCCTAATTTAATTTTCTAGCATTGCTCGAACTCAAATCACGTTCAAGCAAGATAAAATACGCGAGACGAATTTTAACAAACTTAAACTCAATTCAACTAGATTACTATAAGTATAGTTTAGACAAAAGCAACATAAAACATAGTACATTAAGTAGAGTTCCGTCCCATGAGCTCGTACAATGTTTTGCCGGCGCGAGTCGCCGCTGGAGAGGACTCATCGACGACCGTCACAACATGCTCGTGTTCACGTGGTCCATGGACGCTACAAATCGGCTGAACTCGAAACGACGCCACATGTGGTGTCGTATTGTGGTCCGGTCCGGGCTTGCTAAATTTGGCAAGTCGTGCCAGTTCGTTGACACTCTTAACAATCTCTTCAACGCTCGACACGACGTCGTATAGTAACGTCGCGACCGCAACTGCTTGTACTATTTCTAGTAGGTTTGTGTCTTCCCACAATCCCATCTTCAACACTAATTTAAGGTTTTCTGCTGCGATTTTTGAGTTTTGTAAGTGTCGATCAATTGTCGGTGATGATCGTGTCATTGTTCTCATCAACAACGACGTTTCTCTCAACGTTTTAGAAGCTTCTGAACAAATTTCGGTGCACAGATCGTGAATTTTCGCCCGAAGGTCACGAGGTGTCTGTTTAAGCAACACAAATTTGTCACATCAGGAATAAAACAACTATAAACTAAAATAAGATATAATTATTACATATGGATCTACTCATACAATACAAAGTGTAGTAGACTCGAACTTAAAATTTAGTCGATTTTTTATTCAACGATACATTATGTAAATTTCGCTTTTGAGATCTCTAACAAATTACATAATAGCATAAAAATTATTTGATTTTGGAAAAACTCAACAATAATTTTAAAAAATATTTATCATGTTAAAGTTATATTTGTTAAAAGTATAAAATAATAATTTTTGACTTTAAGTTTAACTATTAATTTGAGTTTTAAAATGAAATGAATTTTTAAATCAATATTAATGATCATTGCATTTTCCAATACCTGAATTTGAGAGTGAAGATAAGAGTTGAGAGCTTCGAACTTATAGGCGCATTGACGAGTTAAGGTTGCGACTTTAAGGTATTGTTTCCAAGGTTGACCAAACTTGAACCCACTGTGAGGTGGCTCCCATGAAGCCAAATTTACCTGCAAATTAATAATTAATTAATGTCTCAAATTATATATATATATATCGAGTTTTAATTAATTTTGTATGGATATTAAAAATAACCCACCATGGTTTCTTCGGTATTTTTTGAAGCAAGAACACTCTTGTATTCTTCTAGAAATGGCTTTTCACTTTTTGCTTCTCCTTCTTCGCTTGCTTTGAAATATTCATTTTCAAATCCTACAATTAATCATAAACATTTATAATCTCCATTTACACGATAATTCATTGCGTGCATAATGGCGCAATGATAAAAATAAAATTATATGATTAATGAGGCGGAAATTATTCTAAAAATATATGTATATAACTTTAATGCGAAATTTCTCGTGTCCGAAACGGTATGTGTGAAACGGAAAATAAAATATTGCCCCGGAGAAATGTTGGGCGAAAGTGTAAATATCACCATTTTGGGATATTTACGCTTTTGCCCAACATTTCATTCCTGGGAGCAACATTACACTTTCGGACAGTTTCGAACATTTATGTCATGTTGCATATGTGAGAGTGATTTTATATATATATATATATACCTAATAGAAAATTGGCGAGTTTTTCGATGTTGAGAGCTACGTGATTATGAAGATCCGACCCGATCCAGACCGGACAGATTCCAATACAAACAACGAAAGATGTAACGCATCCTATGATGATCGTCAAGACTCTGTCATGAGCGATTTTGAACAGTTCGTCTTCTTGATATCCCGACACGGCGACCATGCTGAACGTCAGGATGAATATCAACCATCCGTAGTCGTATTTTTCTTTCACTTTCGGAATAAACCTCACGTACGTCGCCATCGCAGCTACATGCATAACAAAAATATCATTAATAAATTATTGTTACTGACTAAAAACTCGATTTTAATATTCATATAACGTAATTAGATTGACGTAAATTTGTTTAAAATTTTTTGTTTACCTATAATAAATACGAAGAAGCCTAGACACATTGGCTCCAAATCTCCGGTAAGAGCTGCCAAGCGATGAGCACCAAAGCCTAAAATGCTACCGATTATCGTCGCCGTCAACCTCAGAAAGCCCTTCCCAATCGTTCCCCCTTTTACATGTAAAAATTCAGGTTAGCTCGAGTTCGGTTTGAGGTTAAACGAGTCTAAAAAGTTGAATTGTACTTCATCTTATCATAAGAAATGGATATAAACTAATTTATTTTTGTAAGAAATGGTTGTGTGATCTTAATTTAAAATGTACGTTGTTAAACTACTAAATTTTTCAAAAAATGACGAAAATGCTCATAAATGTTATTTTATTAGTTTTAAATTTAAATTAATCCTTTCAAACTCAAGTTCGTTGCTTTCTTATTCTTCGATCAAATATTACCCATCTGCATCCTTATACCACGACAAAGAAAAGAAGGGTCATATCAGTTTGACGGTCAGAACAAAAAAAAATTGACGAATCTGGGTTAGATAAAATTAAATTTTGTTTGGAATATTTTTAAATTTATGAACTTGTTGTCATTTTCGGACAAAATTATACATTTTGCCAAAACAAATAATAAATTAACAACTACTTTTTTGCAGAAAGAGAAAATACACACTTTTTTCAAAAAAAAAATATAATACACAATCTATTTTATAATTTACCAATTACCTTTTATCTTAATAATATTCAATTAATTATAATATATATATATATATATATATATATATCACGATTAAATAAAGTATTAGTATTTTTAAGTTGCGAGTCTATCAAATTTAATAAAGTTAGATCTGACTTCGAATTCAGTTCGTAATAAAAAAATTTTAAGTATTTACGAATGGTTCGGTAATAAAGTTGGCTCAATCATAATATCGAGTTCAGTCTTAACCAGTAAAATTTCTTCGAGTATTTACAAATGGTTGGGTAATGAAATCGACTCGATCATAATATGAAAATAGTTACCGACGGAGAAGTCGAAGACGACGACGACGGTCAACACGGCCCACATAGCATTGGAGCCTAACCCGTCGTAGAGAGGCTCCAAATAATAAAGTAGAGACACCAAAGTGATGGCTAAGCCTTCTTTAAAAGCGTGCGTCACTCTTCTCGGGTCGTCTTCTCCTAATTTTTGCATGGCCTTGCCGAAACCGACCGCCCGGGCCCATAAAAGCCCAAAACGGCCCACTAAAGGCCCACCGGAGTCGGCATCTGCTCCGACCTCCATTGACGGCGGCGAGTTGAGGCTCTAGAGAGTGATGATGATGATGATGGAGAAGAAGGAGAAAATGGGTTGACGAAAATGAGACTGAGCGGTCCATTTTTTTATACATGTGATGGACTTTGAGGTATATATTTAAATATGTGATAACTTGTTACGTACGGACTTCATGGTACGTTGTCGAATTGGTACCAGGTTGTCTCTTTCCTCATTGGTCGTGTTTTATCATTAGGAGTGTAAATATGATAATAGTGGCTTTGAATATGTGTGAATTTATAAATATGTTTGCAAAATAGTCCTTCAACAACTATCTTTTTTCACTTTTGCTTACTCTTTTTGGTACCATAATTAAATTGGTTGAGTTCTTAGACAGTTGTTCGAGATTATGTTCTTAGATATAATGTTGTACTGATTAACAGTTAGTTATAAATTATAATAAATGCAATCAATTTCAGAGTTGATCAACAAAAATTTAAAGAATGATCAAAGTAGAATTAACTTACGAGATTGAAATGTTATAAAACAGAACAAATAATTAATAAGATGTTTTGGGTGATCGTTGTAGGCCATAAATTTTAGGGATATGTAGCTGAAAACATTAGACTAACAAAAGGTACGTCTAAACCATGTCCAAAATTGAGAAATTCATGAAAAATTAGTTTGAATCAAACCGCCCAATTTAAAACAACTTAAACTGTTTTGGTTTTACAAGACTGAAATTAGATTTGAACAACCGAACCATTAACACCCTAAACAAGTTGAACATGATAAAATTAAATTCGATTGATAAATAAATTAGGGAAAATTGCGAAAAATTACGGTAAACTTTACACCTTTTGCATAAAACTACGGTTAACTATTTTTTTTGCATTATGTCACGGTTAACTTTGCTTTTTATTGCACTGGTGTTAAAAAAACGGAATTGTGTAAAATAATATCATGCGCTCCTCACATAGTCGTTATAAAATAATTAGTATAGCCTAAATTACCCTTATATGAGATTTAAATAACTTTCTCTAAAATGTGATCTTATTTGTTCGTGATTTTGTTTTGTAGAGACTAAAGGGTAAGTGAGATTCGGAGAGCGAAAATTGTTGTTTGTTTATTGTGTTATTAACGAGTTGATTATTGGGTTGTGGATAGTGGGTTTTGTTAAGAAGAAATATTAGAGTTGTCTACTGAAGCTGATGAATGTATTTTTTAAAATCCAATTGTAAAGTTGTTTTTTAATATATTTTTAATTTAAATGTTTTTTGTGGGTAGTATTGATGCTAGAAAGAACCAACTTTGTTTTGAGTAAATATAAATTATTCAATAAATGGTATAAAATTGAATAATCAGTAAATTGCAATTTCAACTGATATAAAAGTTGTGAATTCTTATAAATAAATACGTGAAATTATAAATGTGTTTTGTTCACTTGTAGAATTAAAGGGGTTAGTTTGATAATTAAACAATTAATTTGAGGTTATTTTGGTTTTTTTAATGATTACATTAACGGTTGTGCAATTGGTGCTATAAAATGCAAAGTTAACCGTAACATGATGCAAAAAAAATAGTTAACCGTAATTTTATGCAAAAATTGTAAAGTTTACCGTGACTTTTTGCAATTTTCTCAATAAATTAAGCTTGAGCTAGACTTCAATAAGTTTGATAGCTCTCGAATCGACTAGTTAAAAAAGTTTTTATTTTATTAATATATATATGTCATGTTTGATATTAGTTAGAAGATCAATGAATAAATATTTTGATTAAAATTTGATGAACACAAGTAATGTTAAGACTAGAGTGTCTTAATTAAAATATAAGTATTTATTTGTCTACCGAATCGGTTCGAATATACTCTTAATATTCCATATATTTTTACCATTCACACGATAACAAAACATTAATGCCATAAATGAAAATGATTATAATACACAAAGTTGCTAACTTTCATGTTGACCGTACGGTTTGCTCATTAAATTGTACGCAAAATAATATGAGACTGTACAGATCTAAGGTAAGGCTGAGAACCTCCTCATTAATTATCAATCTTGAAAAGGACTCATATTCTTAAGAATGAACCATACAATTTATAAATAAATTGTTCATTTGAGCCTTTTTAAAGGTCATATACATTATCAATAGACATTAAAATAGACGTTCTATTGTATAATTTTATTTTCTCAATTAATGAACTTGAAGTCAAAAACTTTTAATACGTGTGCATGAACTGTCTTTTTCGAAAAACTATATGCTTTCTCAATAAATATATTTTATAATGTTTGATATGATAAGATTTGTTTATCATATTAAATTGCCAAAACGAGAGAGAGAATTTTTACTAGTCTAATCTCCAACAGGTAAATTAACAAGTTGAATCGAACTTCAGTATATTTAGTTCAAATTAAATAAAAATAAAAATAGTAATTGAATTTATATTTAAATTTATTTATTTAATTAATCTTTATTTTATATATTTATTAAAATTTTATCGTATAAATGCATAAGATTGATAACAAGCGCGACACGACGTTGTCATAAAAAAAGTATATCTAATATTTATTTAATTATGCCAGGACAAGCCATGAGTACTAATTCCCAATACTAATTGGATATTTCGAAGCTTATAGCTGGCTTTCTCGAGAATTCATGCATGTATATAAAAAGTGGTGAGTACCAAAAACATGTTTAAGTCTATTAGTAGTGTCAAATATTAAATTAATATTTAAAAAAATAATAAATGACACCATTTTAGATACAAAAAGAACATGAATCTATAACCATATGATAAAATATTAGATGATCTTATGATTCAAATGTGTATGAGTCAATTATGTTTCTAAGTATATACATGGTCAATATGATTTTAAGAAAAATTTAAATCGAGGACCACCAAATTGTCTTAATCTTTCAAACAATTTATATTCATTTGGTTATTTAAACGAGTTGCAGATTAAAAGTAAGAAAATTCAAATACTCAATAGATATTACGTGCTTTAAGTGAATCAGATTTTTCTATAAATCATTTGTAAAAAATCATTTGTGGTGTATACATCGATAAGGACTTGATTTTTTGACCTGAATATAAATCAATTAATTATAACATAGTCGAGCTTTTAATGAGTAGATCAAACTCAATTCATTCAATTCTTATAGACAATAAGTCTATACGTGAGAGAGAGTTTACTAACCACAATTTAACCAATGCGTCATTAATTATGTAGTCATGATTGTAATTCTGTCTTTTTCATCTGGTTGTGGCAGTGGGCCGTCAATAAACTTGAGTTTGTTTTTGAACAAGATGAATCCATACATTAGCTTTCGTCAAGTTTGGCGATTGTTTCTTGAATCCGTCAAGGGTTGTGTCACGAAAACCATACCAAAATGATCTGATGGTTGTAAGTATGGTAAATCAGTATAGCTTGTGGGGCATATCGTTCATACACTAGTCTTTCCTATTGTCTCTCCCGTCAAATTTTGTTCTGATACAATGTAAAAATCATAATTATTAGACTTCTACAAATACATACATTTGGATTGTGAGTGAAAACACGTACATTTCTTTAATTATGATTTAAACTATAATTTAACACTAGATACAAATTGTTTATAAAAAATATAAAATGAAAGTCAAATTAAATTATGATCTATTATATTTGATCTTGAGTAAGATTCAAACTAAATTATATAAATTCAATTCGAGTTATATGTCCAAACAAGTTTATTAAGACAGCTTAACGGCTTAATTTACTTCCTAATTTAGAGACAAAGAAACAAAAACATAGTACATTAGTTAAGAGTGTCGTCCCATGAGCTCGTACAATGTTACTTCACTTCCCATTTCACCGGCGCCCACATGAGTCGTTGTCGGAGATGACTCGTCAGATATTGTCACAACATGCTCGTCGTGCTCACGTGGTCCGTGGACGCTACAAACTGGCTTCACCTGAAACGACGCCACATGTGGCGTCGTATTAGGGTCTGGTCTAGGCTTGCTAAATTTGGCAAGTCGTGCAAGTTCGTTAACACTCTTAACAATCTCCTCAACGCTTGATACGACGTCGTATAGTAACGTCGCGACCGCAGCTGCTTGCACTATATCGAGTAGGCTCGTGTCTTCCCACAATCCCATCTTCAACACTAATTTAAGGTTTTCGGCTGCGGTTTTTGAGTTTTGTAAGTGTCGATCGATTGTGATTGATGTCAATGTCATTGTTCTCATCAAAGACGAAGTTTCTCTCAACGCTTTAGAAGCTTCTGAACAAATCTCGGTGCAAGGACCGTGAATTTTCATTCGAAGATCACAAGGTGCCTGTCACAATAACAAAAATAAAAATTAACATTAAATTTATATAGTTGAACACAATAACCCTAAATTAAATATATTTATCGTCGTGATATATAAATTTTGTTGTATATGATTAAAAATTTCAGCATAGGATGAAACATAATGTTCTAACTATATTGATATTTATTATGTCATTTTCGTATCTGAATTTGAGAATGAAATTATTATTTTTTACGTGCAAAAACAATAATAAGATTAAGATGAAGCATAATGTCTTAATTATATAGATATTTATGTCATTTATCATACCTGAATTTGAGAATGAAGATAAGCGTTGAGAGCTTCGAATTTATAAGCACATTGACGAGTTAGGGTCGCGATTTTAAGGTATTGTTTCCATGGATGACGAAACCTAAACCCACCGATATGAGGTGGCTCCCATGAAGCCAAATTTGCCTGCAATTAGTAATTAAAAATTAGTAGAGTTTAATTCATGTTTTGTGATAATATTATTGTAATGTTACTAAACAAATCATAATAAATATTAATTCAAAATTAATAACTCACCATAGTTTCTTCGGTATTTTTAGAAGTGAGAACACTCTTATACCCTTCGAGAAACGACCTTTCAATACTATTTGTTTTTCCATCGTCGCTTGCTTTGAAATACTCGTTTCCAAAACCTGTAACATAATCGATAAATATATATATGTGATATTTACCAATTTATACAATAATTTAACGATAACTTTTACTCTATACACGAATGTTTACAATACCTTGCAGGAAATTCGCAAGTTTTTCGACGCTGAGAGCGACGTGATTGTGAAAATCGGATCCCATCCACACCGGACAAACACCAATGCAAACAACGATAGCGGTAACGCATCCAATGACGATCGTCATAACCCTGTGACGGGCGATTTTGTAGAGCTCCTCCTCTTGATATCCCGATATAGCGACCATGCTAAACGTCAATATAAATATCAGCAATCCGTAATCGTACTTCGCTTTCATTTTCGGAATAAACCTCACATACGTCGCCATTGCAGCTACATGCACAACAACAACAAAAATATATTAATGAAATGAAAGTTTATTAATTTAATTATCACATTAATATTAATTATTTGCTTACCAATAGTAAATACAAAGAAGCCTAGAGCTATTGGCTCCGATCTCTCTCCGGTGAGAGCTGCTAGGCGATGAGCTCCAAAGCCTAGAGCACCACCAACAATAGTCGCCAAAAACCTTAGAAAGGCCTTTCCTATTGTTCCTCCTTATTGCATGCAAAGAAAACATATTTTATAAAAAAAACAAAATTAACTAATTATAGTAGTTAAATTTTTTCTTGTGTAAAACAATAGGGTGTGCATGCATGGATTGGTTTTTGTTACGGTCCAAATTTTACAAACAGAACTGTTCATTTAGATTTGAAACAAAAAATCAAACTATTTCTTTATTAATACAAAAAACATAGAACGAGTAATCATTCAAATTTTGTAACAAGTAGTTTTGAACCTTGAAATCTGCACACAAAAAAAAAATTAAACGACAGTGAACTTAAATATTTTAATACAAAATGTATATTTTTTTGAAAATAACGAAAATATTCTTAAAATTAATTTTTTAAAATCAAAATTATAAATCAAACTCGTAGATTTTTCTCTCGACTTTGATGACGTGCAAGAAATTCTCTTCGTAATCAAACAAAGTAAAATCCACAACATCGACCGTGTACAAGTTCGAGACCATTTTTTCGAACGAGTAGAGTTTTTAACCAACAACCCACCCAAAAATATTTCGTTATAATATATTTCACGTCTCGTCTACATTTAAATTTAATGTAAAATCTACTTTAAAAAGTACAAAATATATACATATATGAAAACATTCTTTCAAAACTTAACTTCAAAAAAAATAATACAACATAAAACTACTTTTAATGTACGAGATCATTTAATTGAAGCCACTCAACCTAAAAATCGATTTTTTCTCTAATTGTAAACAAAATCACAATCCATTATTTGAGTTACGTGAATCACGATTGATTTACAACAAAAATATTTATATTTATTTATATATATATATATATATATATTACCGACGGAAAAGTCAAAGATGACGATAACGGTCAAGACGGCCCACATAGCATTGGACCCGAACCCGAACCCGTCGTAGAGAGGCTTCAAGTAATAGAACAAAGAGACCAAAGTGATGGCCAATCCTTCTTTGAGGGCGTGCGTCACTCTTCTCGGGTCGTCCTCTCCTAGCTTCTGCATGGACCTGCCGAAGCCCACCGCTCCGGCCCACACACGGCCCACTAAGGGCCCACCGGACCCGGCATTGGCCCCGACCTCCATGGAAGGCAGTGACTTGGAGCTCGATCTCTACTATATATACAGTGTTGATGAAAGTAGTGTTTTGCAGAGAGAGAGAGAGAGGTAATGAAGAAGATGGGTTCACAAAAATGGCAAAGGTTGGTGCTTTTATATGAAGCAAGTGACTTTTTGGGTACTTCATTATAATTGTCGAATCGGTACCAGGTTGTCTGTTTTGTAGTATACACAGCTCGATATTTATTTTTACAAGTTACCAAGCTTTTTTTCTTTGTTTTTATTTAATTTTTCCCAACTTTGTTAACTTTCTATTTATTTAATTTTTCATATAACGTAAAAAAACTAAATGCCCTTGTTTAGTTTTTTAAGATTTTAAACTCATGTCACTTATCACTGTACTTAGGATTGGATAAGACGGGGGAGAGAGAGGTTGGTAGAGAAAGAGGAAGAGAGTTATGAGTGTCAACAGAGATACAACCACGAGGAAAGTGGTCGTCTGAGAAGATAAAGTCGAGAGAGGATTGAGTGACTTGAGTCTGAAAACTTCAAAACTAAAAAAGTATAGTATAACAGAGTTGGACAAATGAGAAAAAAAGTAGTTATTTAAAAATGAACAGATAAGTACACTTATTTAAGAATGATCAGTATTTAAGCGCACATTTTTTTAAGAATATCTATAAAATATTTGATCTTTGATTTTAATTATATTCTTATCATATTGAATAATAAAAATATGTTTTATTTGTCAAAAAAAATATGTTATGCTTCATTTTCTAAAATTAGATATTGTAACATATTCTATTCTAAAGTATTAACAGATACACCAATATTTAAGAGGACGCCCTAATAATTTGACACAAATACTTTCATATAAGAAATTGTGAGTCCTAAATTTATTGGATACAAAAATGATCAGACATATAATTTATACTTAATAGTATAATATTTAACCGTTAGAATATCTCCTTAAGAGCACTATATAATCTACTTTTTTTTTTATAAAAGTAAGTATATATGATATTTTTTGAGTAAATTATAAACGATAATAATTAATTAATGCATTCACATTCAACTAAGTCTCTTAGTCATGCCTATTGGGTTAAAATAATATTGTATTGTCCGCATATATATAAATGATGATAATTTTTAAATAAAGTTATATTACGTAGCTAACTTTGATACTAGACCGTGCTTTTAAGCCGTACAGGTTGCTCAGTAAATTGCGCCTCAAATAAATATGGTACCGTACAGATCTCAGCTAACTTAATTTTCAATATTTTAACACAATACTTGATATTTAATAATTTCAAATATATTATAATAAATAAATACATTAATGTAATTACATATATTTCATGTTTCTTTTTCAAAATCTTAGAATTCCGTACAAGCATCATATCAAGGAGAAAGATTGATTAATTTATGTGATCGAGTAAAATCTTTTAATTGAAATCAGCATATGATAAATTACTTAGTTGTAAACTACGTATTATGTTGATGTTTGAAGTATAATTTAAATGTCACTCGAAAATAAATAATTCAACAATTAAAAATATACAAAATATGTGAAGCACTTATTGTGTATCTATAAACTAAACTATCCAATTATGTATTAGTTAATGCTAAATTATGAAAACATCACTTAAAACACAATTAATGTAGATTATTATATACATTTTTCATCTATTAAGTGTAGATGTTTATGGAAGATGAATTGCTCCTATAACTATTCAAGTCTTTTTTATAAGATGGCTCGTCTTGATTTACTAAGCCAAGCCTTTATACATTATATGAGTAAGAAAATTTAGAAAAATTTTGATCTTACTTAACGTCAGAGTCTGAAAAACTAATCTGATTGTCGAATGTGCAATCATTTTCCTGATCGTTTGATAAAATTATAACTTAAATTTATTATCTGAATTTATTTTTCAATAAAATGATGTATAAGAAAATTAAAACATTTTGAACATACATATTTAATATTTTAATTCTGAACAAAGAATAAAAACACACTAAAATAATATTATTTAGATTTTTGGCACATATAATTCATAGATAAATGCTTGTAGTATATAACAAGTTATGCATTTAATTTCATGCGCGTGATCATTAATGCACTTCAAAATATACGTAAGAAACACAGCAAGTGAGACACGTGGCAGCTAGAGGAGTGAAGAACCCATGATTCAGGTGCCTCTCACGTGACTTCGTTACTGAAAATATTAAGGTTGTCGGGCGGCGAAAATTGGGGGCGTGTACTAAATGTTAAGTTCTGATTCCCAATAATATAATTGGATATTTCAAAGCTTATAGCTGGCTTCTACAATTTTAACCTCAATTTCATACTTTTTTTTATTGTATTGATTTGAAGTTTGAGTGTTCACGACACATGTAAGGTGCTGAGTTTTTAAAATATTATACGCGGAGTGATATTAAGGTTTGCGTGTTTAAATCAACAACGTCAATTATCAATATTTGATATGAAGACTTACCTATGAAAAATACATGTATAAATGTGTCGATGCTTCGTTGAAGCATGTACACGTGTAAGGCACGTGTAGGAACGATACAGAACGAAAGAATTAAAGTCATATTAAATTAGCATGATTGATATTTTTGATGTGAAGTCCGGTAAAATAATATAATTGATTTAAATTTACAAAAGTTTCACGTCGTTAAAGAACCAACTCGCCTAAAAGTTCAAGTTCATCCCGAAACAAATAACATGAAGTTTATGTCAAAATCCAACCAAACTCTAATACCGTGTTAGAATGTCAACATACCTAAAAACTCAAATTAATAGGTGAATGTCTAATATGTTATTGAAGTCAATTAATAGATTCACATATTTCAGATGTGGTACTCTAATTCACGCCAAAAAATATAATAATCAAACAGACATCTTACTTGTAATACAGTAGGGATTCGAAATTGAATTGTGCAAATAGGATTATAGAATTTTCATTTATGTATTTTATAAGCATGCAATCATAACATCCAGTATTTTTATTTCGCTAACTCACTTTTGGTATATTTAATTGTACCTATTATTTTTCTTTTATGTCCATATCTTTTCATGAACGAATTGTGCATCTTTTGAGATATAGAATTTAAGTATATAAATTATATCACTGTGCTATCAAGAGGGAATTTTTTTAATGATTCGAAATTTTGATTCGAAAAAATGTAAGAAATTATAAGTGCGTCATGGTGAGATAGGCCCAGTAAATTATGGGCTGGGCTTTTCTGTGAACATGTAAACATTATGGAGCCCATTTCTGGTGGCCCAATAAGTGGCCTAATATAGTCAAAGGCTAGGGCCTGTAGCTGTAGGTCAGGTGGCCCTTGGAATTTACGTTTAGGACATATGCCCTTTACAGAACCCACTAGTGGGTCTCATGATGACTGTAAAGGTTAGGCCATGACTCACTCAACCATGAGCCATCACCGTCCATTCCTCGCCAAATTACTAAAATACCCTCGGATAATGACCTCCACTTATTTTCACCTTTTCTTCAAAACAAAATGAGTAAAATAGTGAATTTTAAAATCAGTCATTTACTTTTCCCACATGTTAAATATATTTCTCTATCCTCAAGAAATAATATTTCTAAATCATCTTATTTTTTCTGCTGTTAAATAATATCCTTTAAATTTGTTACATACCCACATTTTAAACATATGTAAGATCCAATATGAATAAGCTCATATTTACTGCAAGATTATTTTAGCTCTCTTGTAACCTTAAAAAAGAGGAAAAGGTCCTAAAAGTCCCACCATGCATTTTCATTTCAAAGTGTTAAAGACACAATCATCATTTCCATTGGTACCACAAAAAGCATCCTATGGAATCTTCAAAAGCAAGAAAAATCAAAAAAGGAGAAAAAAATAACACTTTGGATATGATTCAGCAAAATGTCCTAAGCTTGACGAGAATATGAAATTTCAATACGACCAAAAAAAAGTCTGAGTATCACAAAACCCGTTCGTTGTTCATATCCAGTTTACAATTATCCTTACAGATCACAAGTTCAAGTGTTTCACCGGCCGAGCTAACAAGCTTTGATGAAGTGAACTAAAAAAATGTTTAAAATATGAGTTTCTTACTGAACAGGTCATTTGGGTATCATTTCAAAACATGGGTACAAGGAAAAAGCTGTTAAAAACCTTAAACCCCCCATTCATTTCATATCCACCAATCTCTCTATACACATTACTGAACAGAAGAAGCCAACAATCTCTAGTAACAACAACAGCAACAATTTCTAGCATCATATTGAACACAAATCCACCATAAACTACAAAAACAACAAATGTGTGTTAATAAAAAACACACACAACAATCCCAAATTCAACAACTATCTAACCAAACAAGTCAGACAAAGTTACGACCCACCGAAGGAGTTCTTGGAGTCGGATCCACGTTAGTCATGGCGAGAGCTGTATTTGCTCGCTCTCAACATGTCCCGACCGACGAGGAGAGCCTGTGACGGGCGGTTTCAAGGTTCGTTGCACATTACTTGTTGAGGGAAGGAGTGGTGGGCGATCATGTTATTGCTCTCAACACTTCCCTTCACCGTCTGCTCCAGAAGCCGAACCAGTGACATGAATATCTCCATCCTCGTCACATCCCTATTCGCCTGCATATACAAAGTTGAATCCGGTTAGTAGGAGGGCATGCTTGGATTGATTTCTCGAAGATGACTTATAAGCAGCTACTATAACGCTATTAAGTCTTCTTGGTCAAACTAGCTTTAGCATGGCTTATAAGCTCGAAAATGACCCCAACTTCTCCTTATTGCCTTCTTAGCAATTTATAAGTTTTTTTTTTGGCAAAAATTTCTAAAACTACGAACAATTTGAGGTTGGCCAAATTATATGCTAAACCAAACACCACTAAGACCTTTAATTCCCATATAATTCAATAAAATAAAACATTACTAACACTATCAGAAAGGTTTTTATTTATTACTTTGTCCTAAAATAAGAGTTTGATTAGCTTTTTTTTGGTAAAATAAGGATTAGGGTATTTCCTAAGACTCCAACAGTATAAAGAGTCTTCTTGGTCAAACTAGCTTTTGCATAGCTTATAAGTTTTTTCCCCATTTTACCAAAAATGTCTAAAATTATGAATAATTTGAGGTTTATTAGTTAGTTTGGCCAACTTATAGATAACCAAACATCCCTAAGACCTTTAACTACCATAGAGTTCGATAAAATAGCAGAATACTAACATAAAGGTTTTTTATTACTCTGTCCTAAAACAAGAGTTTGATTAGCTTCTTTTTTTCTCGAAAAAAATAAGGATTAGGGTATATGTACTAAGACTCCAATGTTTTGCTCTCTTAAGGATATTACTGGCATTTTTATGTACAACTATTTTTTTGAAGAGAGGAGTTAATAATTATTTAGGGACATGTAAATGTATATTTTACCTCTACTGACATAAAGGTTTTTCTATTACTCTTTTGAGTATTTGTCCTAAAATAAGAGTTTGATTAAAAAAAAATTGGTAAAATTAAGGATTAGGGTATGTCCTAGACTCCAATGTTTTGCTCTCTCAAGGATATTATTGGCATTTTTATGAGCAGCTATTTTCTTTAAGAGAAGATAATAATTATTTAGGAACATGTAAATGAGCGAAATGGGTTATTATAGGGCGGAGGGAGTATAAATTTACCTCTACTACGAAGCGTGCCCAAATTTTATCATTTCTAGCCTCCATCACCCCCTTCAAGATGGTCAATCCCATTCCTCGGATTAAGTCCGCTATCTCCAAAAAGAAACCGCGCTCTTCACAAAGCATCTGAAAGGATTCGAGATACAAGACAAAATTGTTCATCACTCGTAGAAATCAAGATTTTTGAATGCATGAGATGAATATGAATGAATTTGCTACCTCGACAAGCATCTGCCGAGGAGAGTTCAGATCCTCTACTATGATAGGGCAGACCATCGATTTCGAACCGACTTCAAATGCCCATGTTGCCCCTCCCTCGTAATTGTCTTTTAATAGTAACCCGCCTTCCTTGTTAACGATCTGCGTTTAGAGAAGCTACCAACTCAATGCATTGTTGTATTAGAGCTAGCATTTTATCTTTCCTTTTCTTAGAAAAATATTTTCCCAATAATTATAGAATTACAAATATATTATAAAAGGGAAGTGACTTGAGCTTTTGATTTATTTGTGAGAAATGTATGTATTTATACAAAAATGACGAAACTGCCCTTCAAATTAACAATTATTTCATTATCATGTTTTTAAGTTTCTCAAAATCCGAGTATGTGATAAATGGTAATGTTTTGCCACAACTATGAAATGAGAAACAAAGCAAGAGGGTTATTATTAGTCTATACCTTTGACTCTCCCGTCTGTTTTAGCTTGTCGGCATGCTTTGTAACGCTTTGCAAAAAGAACATGTGCTTGATCGTGCGTTCAAGCAGCGCATCTATGCTACACTGCAAAACCCACGTGAACGGGAATAAAGAAATTAGTATCCACATATTTTGAACGGAAAAAACAATAGATATAAAGGTGACATTACTTTTGCTCCATTTGGCACGATTTCGCGCAGCTCCTTGACGCGATCTTGGATCATCTGGCGATCCTTTGGCCTTGGTCTAGGGTTCTCCCCTGGCTTGAGCCTCTTACGATTTGGTTTACTAGTGCAATCATCGGGCTTCTTTGAAAACGCAGTTGAAACGCTAGTGTCGTGTTTCAGATTCTGACCCTGCTCGACCCAAGAACTGATTTGAGATCCATATATGGAGCTAGATTGAGAACAGCTTCTTCCGGGATCATCATCCTTGCCGTATACAGATTTAAACGAGCTAGATCCCACAGCCCTCGGTTTTAGCAGAGAACTAGGAAGGCTAAAAGTGTGATCTGACCTAATAGAGGAGCTGCTGATCTTTGTCACCGTTGTCCCGGAAGAGACATTATCGTCCGAGCTCTGCTTGGCAAAAGACTGAGCCCTTGAGACCACAGCATCTAGGAGGTGATCGGAACCCATTCCAGAGAACAGCCCGCTTTCTGAAATTTCGGAACCAGCATCGTGTGTATTCGTGAAAAACGATGCATCTTTGAACGTGTTCACAATCAGACCATTGGAATCGCCATTGAGTATCTTATTCTTGTAATTCAATCCGACCATATCGAACAAATCATCCCCTGACGAAGGCTGGACAACACTCGCAGCATCTTCATATTTCGGGATTGAAGATCTTGATCCGCTTTCTTGCTTTTGGCAATCTCGGTCCAGAACAGGATTGTGTTGGATCATCATAGGCTCTACATTTCTAAACCCGGTTTTTGTTTTTTCTTCACGACAAAGATTCACGTCAGTTGACTTGTGAGGATTTGGCACGCAGATATCACCAATACCGTAACCCTGAAGACCAGCCCCCGAGAAGTTCTGCTCAATCAGCCTCGGGTTGCCGCGTTGATGATTGGAGTTAAACCTCAAATTCTCCGAAGAAGCATGCTGGTTCGACCATGCATCAAGATTCGTCGGGATCACATCAGCTCCCACGACACCATTTTGGACCAGACTCGGGTTTTGAAATGTCAATGCATTATCTTGGACCTGTGGTATAAGAGGATAGGAGGATTGACCAACATGCCCGGAGGATTGGGAAATGTCGAAGCAATGGTCAAATCCCGATGAGTTTACAGAAACTGGCATTCCGAAGGTTACGGGTGCCTTAATTTCTTCGGTAGGTAATTTCGCGGGGTAGTGGTCGAACAGAAGAGCCCCGGGGACACACCCTAGTTGGAGGATTAAACTCTTCACATCATTCAAAAATCCCACATTCTCTGGTAGCTGAAGCAACAAAGTAAGTGGTAATAATCAAGAAACCACAAAACATGCAATAAACTACTAAAAAACAAGTGCTAGAATTCAAAAAAGGGAAAATAGCAAAAAGGTGCCTATAATATGACACTTTTGTACAAGGGTGCTCTTAATTTCAGGGGTAATTTTTTCTTTTATGATAAAAAATACACATTTTGCACAAAAAATGCAAACACTGCATATTTTTGCCATTAACAAACAATATGTTACCCTTTTGGAAAATGTATCATATTATAGAGCACTTTTTTGCAATTTTCCCTTCAAAATATTAGCATGGTGCTCTTGTAGAGGTGAAAACCAAGGTCTGTCATATAGAGAGCTTTTGTATCCTCTATAGTGTTCTAAAAAACATCAGAAGTTAGTTGGGTGGAGATGACCTTCTGGGTACTAATCTACGACTAGTAAAAAATTAATCGAATTTTCATAGCACTGATACTTATTCAACAAAAGCGAGGACTTACAGCTAAGGGTGAACCAAGTTGTACGACACCGTGGGGGAGAACAGGAACGACTGCAACTGTCTGCAAACGAAAAAAACCCAAGTATCTAAGCACACTCAAGAGAAAAAAAAATCATGCCAAAAAGGAGAGAACTAGTCGAAATCTACCTGCATGCCAGATGAAAACTGGTTCTGCAACTCGTTGGAAACCTGAAAGTGTGAAAAATAATGTCATATGAAGTTACTACATTTGTGAGGCCTCGTAAAAGAGGTGATCATATAGAATAATACCTCGGGTGGGTGGGCGTGTCTAATGTAATTACTCGAAAGAATCCACTCGTGCTTCCCTGTAAATGCAGACCGTCCAACTATGCTGAAAACAATAAAACCCGTTGCTTACATTCACTACAACGAGGAAAAGAACATGAAAACGACGGTTTAAGTGGGAAAAGAAAAACGAAAAGAGGCATACCCTTCACCCAATACGTTAACTTGATTATCCATCATCATTTTGTTGATCAGCGTCTCGAGCTGAGAGGATTGAAGCTTAGGAGACGCCCAGCTTCCCTCCCACTCCCCGAAAGGCAATCCAGATCGAGGAACCGAGCAGTACATTGGCTCATAATGACATTCTTCCCAAATTAATAAACTGCCAAGCAAAAGATATACAACAACATCAAGACAAAAAACCAACAAATTGTGAATAAAAACAATAGCGACTGTCTTTACTTTAGCCGATACAGCTCAGAAAAGGTCGAAAAGAGAAAAACCTTGCTTAGTTGAACCAATCAGTCGGGAAAGACTCTACTAACATGGATTTCAGTTTCTTTAGTACCAACGCATAGCATGATTGGTCCATCCAATTACTAATACATTCATCTAAGAAAACAAAACTTGCCCAAGAACAAGCATGATCATAATCGAAAATTTACTCGGAAATTAGTGACTAGTTGGACATATAAGAAGGCAAAATTTCCCAATTGGATGCAAAATCCACTTTTGATTGAGAATCTTGAAGACAAAACACAACAAACCAAAACATAACATTCCAAAAACAGGAATAAAGAGACATCATCATGGAATCACAATCACAAGACCACTCCTAACCAGTATAAACCCCTGACATTGATGGTAACCACTCTACTCCCTTGTTTGGATGCTGAGAAAATACTGGAAAAAAGCACATCAAAACAATACTGTAAAGCCAAAAACCCAATCCTGATGGGCTAAAAGATACTATTTCAATGAAAGAGGAGCAAAACAATCCAACTGAGATATGTAAATGATTTTGTCCTGCTGCAGCAAGAACAAACAAGTAGCAGAAAAGGAAAATTTCCACTGTAGCATCCTCCAATTTTTCCATAAATTTTCTCAGCAACCACACAGATTCACTCAACCTAGCCAGACTAAGCTAGAACCAATCATTCATTCATTCAATTCACTAATCACTAAACCAAAGCAGTAAAAGCACAAAACTCAACACCCCACTTCACTTTTTCTACTTCTAATTTCATCTTCCCTCACTTTCTCGGGAACCAAACAGAAAACTTACTTGGGATTCTGGCAGCCGATTTTCCAGAACACGGCGTAGCTCCACTGGTTCGAGCCGCACAGAGTCTTCAACACCTCTTTCAACAGAAACCCCATAGTGAAAGTAAAAAAAGCTCGAAATAGCAAGAATCGTAGAAAGCTGATTTGAGATTCAAAAACGGCTCAGCTTCGGCGACCGTACATTTTCCGGCGAACCCACAAAAAGCTCCGAGGCCTAACTCCCTCGGCACGATCCTCGTCCCGCTTGCTTCGTCCTCAAGCCTCCGCTACTCTCCCTCTCCGGATCTAAGTTCCCAGCTTCCATTTTTCGGAAACCCATTTCAGAGAAGATCGAGCTCGAACCGAAGAAGAAGCTAAAAACGTTAAAAACCCAGAAAAATCTACACTATACCAGAGGCTCGGACCTTGTAAATAGCTGCGATTAGCTCCATTTCAGCTTTTAAAAAATGTCAAAAAAAATCGAACCCAAACACGAAATCGAGAGTGACGGCGAGTCACGGAACTTGATTCGAACCCGGGTCGGTGAATTCGTCTTCGTCTTCACTTTCTGGGTTTTTTTTTTCTCTCTCTCTGAGCTCTATTTCGTCTCTGCTCTGCTCTGCTCTGTGTGTGTTTTTGTGTTCTTCACCGCTAAAGTGCGCCACATTAAACAGAGGGGGGAAGAAACGAGGCACTCCCGTAAAAGCCCCTGGATTTGACCCTATTTACAAGACTTGCCACTGGACCAGAGAGTCCCTTTTTTCGTCGGCTTGTGGCGGGAGGTAGTGCGTGTAGCTGTCGCGGTGACGTCACCATTTTCCTCTCTCGCCCTCGCTTTTCCGATCAAATTACGAAACTGCCATCGCGCCACTGTGTGTAACGTTGTGGCTTTTCGTTTTCGCTCAAAACGACCGTAAACAAAAAAAAAATGTAACGTTTGTGTGTCGAAGTCTCTTTTTCGGAGGCTGCTTTATTTTATGTGTGTTTTTTTAAGACATTATTGTATGAACTCGGATTGGTCCAACATGGTTATTTATTTTCAAAAGTGACCGTTAATATTGTACCGAAATAGTCATGATTATTGTGTTTTTTTTCTTTCTCGTTACGCAATGTGTTTATGTGCATTTAATAATGAGTAATATTATTATATAGAATAAACTTTGATGATAACATTTGAAAAAAGTGAAATATATCGCTATGATATGTGATATTTATGTATATAAATCATGTAGATACAATTGTTTCAAATTAATCAGAAATCAGTAAATCGATTGAAATTAAAATTATTAAAATTGAACAATTAGTCTAGTTTTAATTAAAAAATTCGAGAATTAAAAGAAATCGATTTGATTCCAAATTGACTTGTACGTAATCATGATTAACTGATTAAATTATAGATGGTTTAATACACCATGCATGGCTTGCTATCAACAATTAATCTCCACGAATCAATGTTCGTGAAGTGTCCATGTGTAATAGTCAACAAAACCAGTTCAGTTTGGCCTATTTTGAGGCCCAAATTTTATTCACAACTAACAATAAATTGATCAATATAATCAATCGAATATAATTTAGGTTTTATACAAAATCAGTTCGATTTTGATTAATAAATTTATAAAGTAAATTGATTAGTCTAGGTTTAAGATTGGACTTTTGATTTTACTTAACGACTTTAATAACCCTACATATATATATGATGATTATATTTTAATATTCTATATGTGTGTGATAATTAATATGCAACATTTTTAATTGTAAAAGCATATGTAAATATGTGAAAATTTACAAAGTGCCACAGTTCTTCATGAGTAGCCATAGTCATGCTTGTGCATTGAGCTCCATACCCTATCAACCCCACATATACTTATGATTGTAAAGACCAAATATTGTTTTAGAATTATTTGTTTAAACTTTAATTTAAATTGATTTGTAAGAAAGCTTATTTATAAGATAAATTTATTTTAATAAATATTTTATAGATGATAGAACTTATTACATGAATAAATAATATTATTTGTAATTGTTGTTTTTAAGAGACAAATAATTTATTGTCCATTCAAGGCTCTATTATCATTAAACATTGTGTAATCAAGTGTCTAGGTAGCCTATAACCTAGCCATAACATGATAGGATGAATCTTTTTAAACTCCCCAAAAAACACAAATTTGTTTTTATTTAAATGATATGAACCCTACTAATACTATAGTTTCCTAGATTGGGTTATGATTTTTTAAAATTAAATTTTCTCTTGGTTATTGGTGCCTTTATGGAATATAACAAAAAAGAAAAACCAACCTATTTTTCAAATCCAAGTGTGGAATTAATAAGGATTATTTGATGGACAGATGGGTATATAGATATTGTTTTATAGTAATAAATTAGTAATTGTTCCTTTTCTTGCTCCTTTGTGTAAATGTTTATACATTTATATCTGTGGTTGGCTGACATTGCCAGTCATTGTCTTAATCTTTTCATTAAATTAATCCAATTGTATAATTTTGTTTGTCACAAAACATTCAAGGTTTATTAGGTGGTTGTGATGCTTTCATTCTCATATTTAATATATTTAGTCCACAATTATATTTTAGTATCTTTTTTAACCAAAAATAATTTATAGTCGTTTCACATTTATAAAATTAAAATTTTCATTGTCATATCTCAATTGTTAGTCAGTTGTCAAATGAAATAAGCTAAAATAAAACCTAACAAAATAGTGTCAAAATACCAAATTAATCGTAAATATGAAATTGACTAAAAACGTCTTAAATATCTATGATACAACAGTACTAATTTATTTAAAAACTTAAGTAGATTACAATACATCTACTATAATTTTACTTTAACACATCATTATAGGGTTTCATATACAAATATGTTTTTTTTGACATTAAACTCAAATATTATCAAATTGTAATTCAATATAATCAATTATAATTTTATAAATCTGAAACAAAAATGTCAAAAGAATAACTCAACTAAAATTTTAAGACGATAACTGATGGGCAAATTAAGGTTTTATATACCCTAACAACCCTAAAACACGATTGTTTTTTTTACCCAGCACGTTAAGTTTCATCCTCCGAATCTCAATCCATAACGTGACAATCAGTTGATGGACCGGTAACTCTAGATATATTATAAACAAAAACAAAATCACATTCTACCATGTTATAGTTTATATATAGATGGAGCAATGAACCATTGGATACATGGTCCCCTACAAACCTCAAAAAGAAAAGGTGGTCAAGACTTAAAAGATCAAAATTAGGCAGAGATTAGTTTAGTGAGGAAGTGAGTGGAGTGGTCTGGTGTCTGAGTGAAGAAGAATAAGAAATGTGAAGAGAGAGCATGAAAAGATGGAGCAGCTAGTTGTAGTTGGAGACACATGACCATTTGGGTTCTTGCTTTTCTTGTGTTTTGTTGCTACTCTCTCACTTTTTTCAGTTTTCATTTTCACCTCTCTCTGTGTTTTGCAGTAATTTAGTCATTTTGTGGGGAAGTGGGTAAAAAGATAAAGATTCCTAATCAAAGGTTTGTGAATTTGTACATATTAAATTCATGTAAATAGATAAACAATATTATTTTTGCTGGTATTGTGTCTTTTTTTACTCCTTGATGTGCATTGCCTTCATCATTCCTATGCTTGTTTTGAAGTATGCTTCACTCAATAGTTTTCAAAAAAATATGTTTTCCAAAAATAAGAACGACAGTCTTGACGATAAATCACGTTCATTTTGAAATTCTATCATCCAACATGTCATGTGGGTTTTAACGTGTATATGAGCTCCTCATGAGATTGCTTCTCGTTGGTAAAATCTCAGGTTCTCCCCAATAATTAGTATTAGATGTTAGATTTTCGTGAACTCGTTTCTGGTGAGCGGGCCGGGGTAATTCTCCTAGTTCCGGTAACACCTGAAAATCATGATCACACTTGTTAGAGTATAAAACTATAATTGGTCATTCGATTATCAGGTTAAGCTTTTAATTGAGTTGATCCTCTAATATGATATCAGAGGTTGTACCTCGCGAATACGAGTTCAAATCACAGGACATGCAAAAATTTATTTCTATTCAACTTTCTCTTCTATATTTGTAAAAAAAAAGGGTTATACTCTTATTTTAAATGAGCCTCCTTAAATCTCTTCTCAAAAAGCCCCCAACTTCTTGTGGGTTCCTCAATCTCCCCTTCTATAAAAAGTGCACGTCCAAACCTCAAAACGGGTTTGTCCGTGAGGACGCATGTTAGAGTATAAAACTATAATTGAATCTTCAACTATCAGCTTAAACTTTTAGTTGAGTTGGTTCTCTAATAACACCGTCATGGAGGTGGACGGGCCGGTAACACTTGAGAACCATGATCGCACCCTCATGGAGATGGTCCTAGATAGGATGATGAGCCTATGAGAGATTTGAGTCGAGCCAGTAAGGCCGGTTTGGGCTTAAGGGGAGCAAGCCCAATATGGTGAGTGCTCATTGTGGAAGGGGAGGTTGTTGAAACCACACTTGAGCCAATGTCTCATATTGTAAGTGTATGAGGTGAAATGATAGATTATATACACATTAGACTCAATATCCACTAGGCTATCAAAGTCAGGATTGCACATATCTCATCGGGTCGGCGGACCAGCAGATGATTTGGGCATAGGGGGAGCAACCAGATGTGAATGTGTAGGGGAGACTGTTAGGATTCCACATGTGAGTTTAAATCTCACATCAAAAGAATAAATGTGGACTTTAATGTGTATGTAGACTTCTTTGTGGTGTGCTCTTTCTTAGTAAGGCACGTTTTCTCTAACACATTTCTATGCTTGTTTTGAAGTATGCTTCACACAATAAATGTGCTTTCAAAAATATGTTTTCAAAAAATAAAATCAACAGTGCCTTAACACTAAATCACATTTATTTTGAAACCATACCACCCAACATGTCACATAACAATTTTAACAAATCGGGTGAAATATATTATTGACAGTCCATATAACGGGTTTTTGTATTTGTGTCTGAGTTGAATTGACATATAAATACTAATGATTTTTGAACAATGTGAATTTTGAATCGTTTCATTTTATTATCGTGCATAAATTGTTTAACATAAACTCTCTGAACAATTTCGTATTTTAGAAAGAATTGCATGTGCTTTGTTCTGACTATGTACATAATTGTTTTGAAGTGATGTTATAGTGTTTTTTTTATTATTTAAAGGATTAATTAAGAAAAAAAAGGTGTTTTTTTATTTTAATTTCTAACTATTTGCTCTTGCTATTTTTTTCTCCAATACCTGTCATCATCAGTTAAAAATAATCACTAAACCACTCCATTTAATTTGATGATTAACAAAGATTTGCAAAATCTCAAAACCCCAATTGAAAATTCATTGATATATGTATTGGGTTTTAAAATTATGGTGGTTATTTTTAAGAACATTTCACATGATATCTTATATTTGCTTTATTGAAACATACTCCACTTTGGAGTTAGTTGTGTGTCAAAACTCCAAATGAAATTGACACTTAGCACCAATTTACCTAAAAATGTTACATCAATGAGGGCCCTAGTAAGTGCCAATTTATGACCCCCACAATGATGTTAACTAAGTCAAGTAGACACTCCATATGATTTCATTTCATAGGGTCTCTATAACTTCTTCTTTTTTTTGAGGAAGGGTCTCTATAACTAATAAGTACAAGCTATAACTAACAAAATAACATATAAATGAAATTGCTTTTACATTATGTTATAAGTATTTATAGAGAATGATCACCCAAATAGTTTGTGAACTATATCAAGAGTTTTTTCATCAAATTTATGCTAATCTAGTCCCACTTTTGTAAAATTATTGAGTTAAAATGTCAATTTCGTAAACGTCGTCGTTTCAATAGATAAATTTGCTTAAAATATAATTCAATTGGTATTTTTCTAGTTTAGAGACTGATTTGATTGACATTATTTAATCATTCGTGAATGAATGGGTCGTAATAATAATAATATTGATACAATTTACCTTTTAAATTTTTATTTTGTTCAAAATGACAAAATTATATTTGTTATTCGTATTTTATCGTTTGTTTTAATAATTTGTTTCAAAATAAACATGACATAAAAAAATATATTAAAACATGTGTGTCGTCATTTTTTTTGAAGATAAAAGTGAATTTTATTAATTAAATATCAACTAACCCGACATCAAGCCGGACAAATGAAGCTACAGTTGGTGGGACAGACTCCTCACCATAATCTCAGCTACTGTTAGTTAAAGCAATCATGGCCAATTCGTGAGCCATTTGATTACAAGCAAAACAAAAAACACATGTTCGAATAGTGGGTAGTACTCAACACCGTTCGCTAATGATTCCTCCAAACTTGTTCAGCTTGACCAGTTTATCATCATGTAAAGTGTGTAACATCATTTGATAGCTCGTTAATGAACGGTAACACTAATTTCATCGATATAATTTATTTAAATATTCATATTTTCCACAATGACATAACCATCTTCATATTTATATTTTATTTAACGTCTTTATAGTATTTCAAAATATTTCATTTATATATATAATCATATCTTGTAATTTTAGATGAAAATTTATATTATAAATTGATATTACATGAATGATTGATATATGCTAGTCTCAAACCCAAAACTTAATTTGATCGAATAATCTATAACTTTTACCCAAATCATATCTAAAGACATCATGAACTTTCCACACATAAATCTACAACAACTTCTCATATCTGTCGTATAATATTATTCATATCTATTATAGTAAGCAAGTGGTCGACAAGCCGCAACAAGTCATATGATTTTATTGAGGGCAATAAGGAAAAAGGCGTGTGAAAAGCAAAGTCATGTGTTGGCATAAGGAATGATAAGAGCAACACCAAAGAGTAGAGACAAAGGAAGCTTGAGAATACTGACCCCATTTTATCTGCTTAGATTTGTGTCTTCCTCTACCTTGTGTGTTTCTCATTTTACACCAACCATTCCTCAACGTTTTTGTGCCCTTTATCGTTTGATTTAGATGTGTGTGTGGTAGGCCCGAGTGATCCTGACCGTACACGTGTTTCTCACCAGACCGCCTGACTCGCGTTCGGGTTTATACTGGAGAAGCTGTGAGACAGGATCTTGAATCAGCACAGTACAGATACCAAACTTGTGATAATGACTTGAAAGACTAACTTAACGAGTCGTGAGTCAGACGCGCATGTCAACTCTCTATCCACCTTGTATATATTATTATAGTCGATTTGAACTGATAGTTTTTCAGTCTTGGTTGACACAATTAAAATGTCTAATATGATATGTCATGTGAAAAGCTCAAACCAACCGAGCAACACTTTGAAATTATGTAAGTTATGATTGTTTAGTTGCATATATTTGGTTGATCGAACTTTACAATAAAAAATCAATCTTATTACTTAGGTCATGTCTCGGACTTTGTAAGTAACAATACTTCATTACATATAACTTCCAAATTTATCGAGAAACTTTAATATATAAAAAATGATTGAAAATCTAAATAAGCGGAAAAGAGTAAATATTATCATAACCACAACTTATACATAAACGTAAATTTTATTATATATTTTCTCAAACATCAGAATCTGAAAAGGCCGACCCATTAAATACCCCCAAAAGGGTATAAATTTTTTTATCCTTTTTCAGGATTTAATGAAAAAATTATTGGGATAACTATTTAGATCAAGTAGTAAAAATCAATATACTTTGATCAACGAGGACAGAAATAAAGTATTGAGTCGAACGCTTATTTGGTGTCAAAGTAAGAAGTATGAATGGTTATTGACTCCTCTGAAAAAGAAGGAGAATGGGACGTGACCCGTTAAAATTTGAATGTTAAATTTGATATGAAATAATATGTACTATGGCCTAAAAAAATTTAATTACAAGGGATAGATATTACTAATATAGGTATATTTTATCATCACTTGAGTAAAATCTATGGACCCCATTACTCCCATAATTCAATTAAAGAATTATTGATAGACTACAAAATCAAGTGAAGGCAAAATTGCATGTTGGGATTGTTGAAATTGTACAAAAGAGCAAATAATTTTTAGATTGGTAACATATGGTTGGGGAAGAACATAGGACAAAGAAGATTGATGAGAAGAGAAAAAAAGATAAGGATTCTAAATAGTAAACATGAGACATTTGGGCAACTTGTTCAACAAAATTGTGGTTACTATCAAATTGTGAGTTATGAGTAATGTTTTTGTTGTAACTACGTGACATAACATTTAGCTATGACAAGATTGGTCAAATGTTGATGGCCATGATTTGATCCTATCTCAAGTCTATACCTCCAAATTGGTTTTGTTTGGTAGCAAAATTAAAAGTTGGGTTTGTAAATGTTGAAAAACTACAGAAAAAACAAATAAATACGAGTTCAGATTTTAAAATTACAGTTATATTAAAAACCGATAAATTGTACCAAAAATACTGAGGATTGATTGATGTTATATAGATAATGTATCACTTTTAAGTTGTCTTGTAGCAAAATGGTAAAAGGATGGATAAATGATTGAGATTCAAATAATTATATACTTTAGTTTTCAAATAAACATGAAAATATAAAATTACATGATTCCAAGTGGAGATTCATAGCCAAAATGGGCTTGGCAGTGCAATGGCAGATAAATGTTGTGTTGGGAACTAAATTTTAATTCTTTGCTGGTTTTGGTTTGTTGACAAAATATATTTTTTATCAATTTATTGTTGGTTTAAAATATTTTTATAGTAATATTCCATATCACTATCATTCCATTCCAACTTTTGGTATAAACAAGAATTACTGATGTGAGAATCTTTATTTAATATAAATAAAAAATTAGGATGAGACTAAACTATTTACTTGGACTTGATATATAATTGTTTTTAACGTAAATTTAATCGAACTTTGGTTATTATTAACGGCGTGTTTTAATCTCAGCGTTATTAATTATATCGATCAAATGGCTGAAAAAATTATTAGTTTGTTGCATGATTGGTGATTTTCACATTTCTATGTGTATTAAATTATGGGTTGTGAAACATTAATTTTTGTAGTTGTGACTTGAAGAGCCAAAGAAAATATGAATGATGAAGTTGATCATTTGAAAATATTGGTGGGCCTTTTGTCATTTCGGAAGCTTGGGCCTGGAAATGCTAAAAGTTGGGCCTAAAGCCCATTTCATTTTCCAATTTCTGATGACAAATCAGTGATTTTTGTGGCAGTGGACTAATGGGCTTTACAAGGCCCATTTACGAGAGGAACTCTCGGCAAAAGTTGAGAGATATGTTTGGGGCAGCGATGTTTTGTATACTCTTCACTTTTATAGAGAAAACAATTTTAGTATTTATGTTGGATATGTCATGAATCGAATATGAATCACTAAAATTCGATCGGTAATTGTCTTGCTCGCCTAGTCAGGGTCAAAGGGAAAAACGTCTGATCGGATTTGTGAGTGCGAAGAAGCCCCCAACTTAACGTTATCCTATGTTCGGATTTTGGTCATATAATACGTAGGCTTAACATTGAGTTTCTTGTTGGATCGATTTTCCTATTTCATTTTTTGGTCACAAATTACTATAACTTGGTTAGATGATTTTGTGATTAAGCACAGT
The DNA here is from genome assembly GCA_963920655.1 of Geranium rotundifolium. Lineage (NCBI taxonomy): Eukaryota > Viridiplantae > Streptophyta > Magnoliopsida > Geraniales > Geraniaceae > Geranium > Geranium rotundifolium. The sequence continues at coordinate 746,837 of OY987317.1, read as the reverse complement.
TTTTTTTCTAAATTTTTTTCTCATGTTCTCATGTGAACATAGTCAATACGTTTAACCACGTAAACTATAGTTTTTTTTATTTCGATTATTTGTTTGTTTATATATTTGATCTTTCTCGTTGTTATATTTCAATTTTTAATTATTTTAATCAATTGAACACATTAACATATCCCTAATTTCATACTTGATCTCAAATAAGTAGCTTGTCAAATTTTAATATTAATTTATACAAAACATTGTTCATTTTGGCCAATTAGACCGGTTCTAATAAGAGAATAAATTGATGGATAATTTTTTTAAAGCAAGCTGAAATAACTAGTCCAATCCTTTTCGCTTACCGCAGCTTTGACTCTGTAGTGTTACCAAAACGCTTAACAAAGACCATTGAAGCATTAGGGGAGACCCAATAACAGTCGCCTACAGTCAAACAAAATAAAACCCCTTAAGCTAAGCAATTGATCGTCATCGGTCACCTCCTGAATCACCCCTTAACAATCTGATTCTATCTACACCTGCGCCAGTGGCTCACCAATCTAGCTCAAAGCGTCCGGGATGACAAGGGCTTCCACCGTAGAGGGATTGACACAACCTGACCTCTCTAAACTTTTCGGACCTAAAACTCAGCCCCGAGCATCTTAGATATAGGCATTTTTATGTTTAATTAACTACACTTAATTGACTAAGACATATAAATTATAATCAAATATGAATTGTTGATTGATTGATTTGATCTGACCAAATTGTTCAGACTTCACAGCAAGATATTGTCAGCTGCTAGGAAACCTAGTCATGTTGTACCATGTTCCATCTTCAATATTTTAATCAATGCCCTTTTTGTCCTTTTGAAACTTCCAATTTTCCAACTAATGCCTCCATAAAGATTGCAACCCCACAGAACCATCCAAAAAAAGTCAGAACAATCACCATTAGAGACTAGCTTTTGGAGGTGAGACACATAAGGGTTTGTTTTTTCTTCTCTCCTATAACTTCATGAAATCCTAGAAACCCTAGCTGGAGATGAACAGGGACAATGCAGATTTCACAATCTCAAGTTCTCAAATATAAACTTTAAGCGACTTAACTAATCAAGCTTAATGTTACAGCGAAAACGATCGAGTGTGAAGCAAAACAAGCAAGAATAGTACCAAAAATTATGTAATTCATCGACAATATGTTGAATATGTCCACACGTAAAAGAAGAGAAATGACATATGATCAGACACTCTTACTCTGTAACAATATACATTGTCGTCCTAGGTTACATAATCTGACAGTTGAACCAAATTGTATGCTTCAATTTTGTCAAACTGTTTTCTACGACAAATCCTATTGACAAACATATGTAACATATTGTTAGGCTGATTTTTTCAAACGGTTTGTCACTACAAATCCCTTCAACAACTACAAACTTACAGTTGAGTTTGACCATACTTCACCCTTAAATTTTCAAAACCGAACACACTAAAAATCTCATTCATTTCAATTTGTATACTTGATCTGAACCAAATAAGAATATCAAAACCCCTTTTCAGAGGGTGCTATCTATACACGAAAAAAAACAATCACAACACCATTTCAGGAAGTCATGGGATAGGAGGAGAGCAAATGCGGAGGGATGCAACTAGACCCCCTCCAAACCCTAGAGTGCAGCCTTAGGATCTCCCTGGCCCATTCCTTGGCCCTCACGCTACTGTCCACCTGCAGCACCAGGCAGAGCTTAGCCACCACCCCGACGGCCAGCATCTCCTGCAGCACCGTCCCCGTCCCCGACCGCCTCGCCACCGAGCTCAGCACCCTCACCGCCCTGTCCGTCGCCACGTGGCTCACCCTCAGCACCTTCTTCGACACGACGGCCAACCCCGCCGCGTGCCGCACCAGCTCCGCCCTGCCCTCCGCGCACCCGCACAGCTGGTCCGCCACCGTCAGCAGCAGCTCGCACGTGCGCTTCTCGTCCCGCGTGTCCAGCAGCAGCTCGACGATGACCGAAACGGCGCCGTTCTCGACCGCCTTGATCCGGTTCCTCCCCCACGGACAGAGCTCGATCAACAGCTTCAACGCGGCTTTGGTCGCCACGTGGGAGACACGGTCCCGCAGAACCCGGACCACCTCCGCGAATATCTCGGGCCCGGCGGTTACGAGCCGGATCGGGTCGGCCACGCCGTAAACGGATTTAAGTAGCAGCACCGCGTACGCGCGGGACTTGTGGGTCCCGCGGCTGAGCACACGCGCGAGCGAGTCGGCGAAAACGCCGTCGTTTCGGGAGAGCCTCTTGAGCTCCTCGTCGCTGGGCTTCACGTGGTAGAGAATCGCCAGCGCCTCGTCGACGCAAGCAGACCCCTCGACGGCGTCGTTTTCGGCCACGACAGAACCCAAAAACTCGACCGCCCCGGAACCTTCTAGAAGCCTCCTGTTCCTGTCGCTCTCGACCGCGATCGACCTCAGGCGGCGGAGACACGCGGCGCGTTTGCCGGGGAAGCGCCGCGCGTCGTCGAGGATCTTTGCGACGTCGTTTCTGGAGACCTGCGGTTTCGGGGTGGGGACGCGCTCGGGCGCGTGGAGGACGGACCAGGACTGGATGAGCCGCCGGAGCGTGTGGTTGGGGGTCAGGTCGGCGCCGGAGAGGTCCTGCTTGGTGACCGGACACGTGGAGCTCCGGCAGGAATGGAGCCAGGTCTCGATGCTGGACCGGTCGAAGGTGATCCCGGTCGAGACCGTGACCGGGTCGACCATCAGCTGGAGCGAGATCGGGCACAGGAAATGGCACGGCACGTCGATTTCGATCTCCTCCATCAATTTCGATCGCGACCGGAATCGAATTTTGAAATTGATTAATATTGGTTGTGAAATTGATTGGTTTGGGAGAGAGAGAGGTTGGGTTTTATACAACGGAAGAGAAAATAAATAAAAATAAATAAATAAATAAAATTGATCATGGAAGCAAGCAAGTACAGAATACAAGTTGAAGGAAGCGATAAAAGTCAACACACGGAAATTATAGAGGCAGTATAGAGGGTGGGAAATTAATTATATAAGGACCTTTTTTCCAAGGTTAATTTATATAATTATGCATTTTTATTTATTTATTCAAAGAGTTATGTATTTAATTGTTTATTTATTTATTCAAAGAGTTATGTATTGGTTTTGATTGTGATTTTGATGCCCACTTTACAGTAATTAGAAAAATACGTTAGCCACTAGTCGGGTGAAGAGAAAAATATAAGGATAAATTAGAGATTAGTGTCATTAAATTGAAAAATAATAGATACTTAATTAATGGTGAATTGGACACGCCATTCATTTTGTTAAAACGCTACTTATGTAATTGTGGTACGGGTGCTTAAACTACGCTACCCTCAAACCCAAAAATGAACCGATCAATTCGAATACCAAATTGTAGACTGAAACTAGCCTAACCATGGAATTAAACCTAAAAGTTGATTTTCTAGTTATAGTTTAACCGATTTTGATTTTAATTTGGGTGTTTTTTCTTTGTCACTTTGATCTCCTACTCCTTTGTATTCACCACCTCCTTCATCGCCGATGATATGAAAAAAAATTGAACCACAAATACTTTTTCTTTTGGTTTCAAATTTATTTTAAGCAGTTTTATACTCTCTTTTTGAAAGTCTTATCTACCCACAGCGTCCCAAACGCCAAATGCGCCAAACAACAATTCTTATAATTTTTTTTTATAAAATTATTTTAAATATAATAAAATTTAATCATCACATCGATACAATAAATATAGAATTGGAAGATTAAATAAATTATTATTTCACTCTCATTACTCATATGATAAGATTTCAAAAATTGACATTAAAGTTAACTATAAATAAAAACTTCACTTTTCAAACATTTTGTCAAATTCAAGAATCTAATAACACGAATTTTAAACCCTGGCGAATCTATAAAATCCAAACAAAATCATTCACAAGTCAATTTAGAACACCTATGATCAAGATTCAAGACAAAGACAAAAGTTTATCAAAAAATTAACTCGAAAACGAAGACCATTTGTTTGGTGCATTTAATGAAGACGAGTCCAAAGAGTGTAAAATAATATTTAAAACAAACAAATAAATATAAAAAAAAGTTTCTTGGGTTGTGCAGTCGGTGTTGCTATGCGAGCTTGTGGGTGAGCCTTTGACTTTCTTCTAGTTTACTTAACTTATGAACATGACGATATATTATTTATTTATTTAAATTGCTCTATTTATTTAATTTATATTGAAAAAAATGAATTTATTATAATTATAATAGTTTATAGATCGTCATCTATATATATGCATGGCTGTTGCCGACAGCTTTATTAAGGAGCTAGTGGGCCTTGCAACGCATTTCATGGATGCTACGAAAATTAAATGGTAGATAAATATTGATTGGATGTGAAGAAATGTTGGATTGATTGACTTTTTTTTGGTTTGACCAACTATATTACCGTTAGTATTATACTTTATGTATTTAATTATATGGTACTAATTCTATTCACATATAGATATAGTACTTATAGAGGGTCAATATAGTGATAAAAATGTATATTATTTCAATATATAAGTTACAATATTGCATTTCAAATATAAATGTAGATTTTTATACACCTAAATCATTATTTTTGCTTTTTTATCATATATAATTGGGATATGATTAGGGTTTGTTTATTGGACTGAGATTTAATTCAAATTCGAGAATTAGGCCAAGTTTTATTCAAAAAATCGATAATTATAAATACTTATTCAATTTTGGTTATAATTTATCGTGAACTAATAAATTGTAGTTTAGATATAATGTTAAATTTAGTTTGAGAACCGAACATGAAATGAAACCATATTAAAAATTAAGTAAATTGCATCATAACAAGTCAAATTGTCTATTTATACCCAAATAGTAAAATAAGGCCATATACGGGACTCGAAATAAAGGCCCGTTAAAGTCTAGTCGGTCTTCCGATATTTTTTTTTATCGGCAAATTGTATCAAGTCAGATATAACCTTCTCGTTTTTATTACCCAATCCTAATTTTAGTTCATATTACTGAAAACTCGACAGATCCAATTTGATTCTAATCTACACTATATAGTCATTTGAACCATAAACACTCATAGACATGAAATATAGAGATGACAAAAGAATTTGAACTCGATAGTATCTGATGTAGTCGATCCGATCAGAATGGATAAACCCATAAGTGAACGAATTTGAATATTTTTCGTTAACATTTTATTGGATACATATATACATATATCATATTCGACCCATACCCGATGTATTTTGAAATTAAAAAAAATAACAAAAATTAAACCCTATATATTGAAATTTAATTTTGTGAAGCATGTTTGAAATTTTTTTGAAATATGACTTTCATTATGTTTGTAAGCTCGCACTATAAACTTTATTATATTATATATGGTAGATTGAATTGAAAAGTCTATCGTGTTTCATAACTTTTATGGAAGATTTTATGATGTTTTTGTATTTGTTAATTAATTATATATTAACTTTGAGTCACAGATAAGAAAAATCATTTATATCCGCCAGCTATTTAATGAATCGGGTTTTTGATAAATGAATAAATATTTGAGCGGATATAGACACCCGTTCAAAGAAACTGGTACGAGTATGAATATGACTACATATACTTGTTCCATATCCGTTCCATTGACATTTCTAGAGAGATTCAATTTTGACTTAGATTGGAGGTTGTAAATCTCTAATCTAACCCTGTCTCAATATTTTTGTACTTATATCATATTGATATGTTTCGGTAACATTTAGGATATGAAATAATATTAAAATTAAATAATTACCTCAAAAATCACCGTGAGATGTGCTTAGATGTCAGTGGTGCTTTAATGGCAACTTCTGCGACCAAGTATTTATTTATTTATTTAATTGTGGCAATAAATATGTAGCAGTGTATTATATTTAATTTCGGACCATACAACGAGGCCTTAAATAATCAGAACCAGCTGGAAATTAAAATAAGCTTCGTATGGGCTTACATTAAATCATTCCTTTGACAATATATTGTAGACACACACACAATGTCAAAGCATCAACTTAGCTACACCCGATCTACATAAATACTATTTAAATATATAGTTGCATATTATTTTTTATTTTTCATTTCTGATATTCTATTTTAATTTATGGAGTATTAGTTTCGGTCCAATCTAATAAGGATTGTGCAGTGTTAATTAATTAATTTAGTTTAGGGAGTATTATGTTATTTTTATTGTTTTAATTTAGGTTCTTAACCAGCGTAATTATATAGGGATAACTTCGTGTCAGTACCCTAATTTTTTATCATTTTCAAATCAGTACTCTAAGTTTGTACAGTTTTTTGCCGGTACCTCAAGTTTAGTTAATTGCAGATAAGTACCTAATCTGTTAAATCTAACATAATTGGGATGTGAAAATACCAAAATGCATCTAATGCTTATGATTTGAAATATGACCGGTCTGACCGGTTCAAATCTAGTCAAACCGGTTCAATTTGACCGATTTAATTATCAAACTGAACCGGTTTTACTGGATTTGAACCGATCAAACCGGTCAGATTTCAAAGCATAAACATTAGGGGAATTTTGGTCTTTTCACATCCCAATTCTGTTAGATTTAGTGGTGTCAAATTGAACCAGGTTGACTGGATTTGAACCGGTCCGACCGGTCATATTTCAAATCATAAGCATTAGGGGCATTTTGGTCTTTTCACATCTCAATTCTGTTAGATTTAACAGATTGGGTACTTATATGCAACTAATTAAACTTGAGGTACTGGCAAAAAACTTTTCAAACTTAGGGTATCGATTTGAAGATGAAGCAAACTTGAGATACTGACGTAAAATTACCCCTAATTATATTTTTCAACATTTGTATCATTGTCAAAGTGAGTAATTAATTTAGAGATTAAACAAGAACAATTTCGATAGTCGGAAAAAGAATAAATTGAATGGTCAAAAGATTTAACCGTCCAAAAGAAAATTTAGAGACTAAATCATCTTTTGAAATAAACAAGTTATTAATCAAATTCGTTTACTTTTTAGCAGTTTCATCAATTCAACACACTCTTAACAAATTTTATTAAAACTACATTACGTCAAACGAATGATTCTATGACATAGTGTTTAATTAAACACTATAAATAATTGTATACACGCAACTCCAATAAAATAAATTTTTTTTTTAATTTATATTCTTTGTGAGTCATTTTCAGTTAATTAGCCCGTTATGCTATAACTAAATACAACCCACTACTTAGCTCGATTCCAGTTAATTGTCAACATTAAAATTAAAATTAAAATTTGTCAACTCCAAAAATATATAGTTTGAAGTTGACTTTTTATAAATATGTCACAAACTAGCAAGGTCAACTATAGAACATACCATTTATACATTAAGACCAGGTCCCAAATTTATGGGCAATTTCGAGTTTTCACATGCTCTTGGCTACAGGTAAATATGTGATTAAAGGTTTAAAGAATCAAACAATGTGACGTAGTTTTAAATATTTGTGAATTTTGAAGTTTCGCTTTTAACTAAGTCTTGGATTTTGGAAGCTTCAATGGTAAAAGGCACGTGAGTTACTAGAAAATCTAAAGAATGAGTTAAAATAATTTTGATATTTGTTTATTTAAATTAATTTTCGTTGTTATTTTCAACATTGGAATGCTTGCTTTTTTTAACTTTTATTTTAATTTTTGTGACGTTATTGTTGTTTCGATCTTTTCAAAAGGTTGAAACAAAAGTAATAAAATAAGGTCAAAGGTTCGGTTCCCAATTGCTCAATTATCTTCGAAACTTGGACTGGGCCATTGAGTTGTTTGTGATGAGTTATAGGCCCATTATTTCATCGGATTGAATTGGTGCAGGCCCAAAAGAAGTATAACCGGGCCTTTTTGGGCCCATTATGTTTCGGTTGGATCTATTATTAGTAGCTGTAGAATTAAACACTACATATGTAAGCAAACTTGTAGATGGAGTGGAGACATGTTTAGATCCAGTCATTCTGCTTTGACGAGGATGTCAGAAATATATTTACGTTGACTCGACATCAAACTAGTAGATGTCTGTAATAATTCCACTTCAAAGAAATAATTTAACATGTCCATGTTTATCAGAGAATTGACGAGTAAGCAAACTGATCAAATTATCAATTGTAGTTGATGTGTTTCCTGTAACAATGATATCGTCGACGTGCATTAACAATAAAGTAGTTGTTAGTTTATGACGAAAGATGAAGAGGTAAGCAGTAGATATATAATTAACGAAGACAAGACGAAGCACATAGCCACGAAATTTATTGTACCACACCCGTGGAGCTTGTTTAAGCCTAAATAATGTTTTATAGAGTTTACGTACACACATGTTGTGGTTTCGATTTGCCAACAAATTCGGGTGGTTGAGGCATATAAAACCTCATCAGACATATTGTTTTGGAGAAATGCATTATCATTATCCAAATGTTTCAAAGGCCAATTGCGATGCACCGCCAAATCGAGAACAACACACATTATTACTGGCTTGACAACATGGCTGAAAGTGTTGGCAAAGTCCCATCCTGGACGTTGATGATAACTTTGCAACGAGTTTTGCTTCGTAATGGTCAATCAACTTGTCCGGATTCTGCTTGATGCAAAAAATCTACTTTCATTTTTCAACATTACGAGACGATGAGGCGGGAACTAGAATCCAGGTGCAATTGTGTTGTAAATCGTCAAATTCATGTTGCATTGCAGCGTGTCACTCAGGATCCTTCAACATTTGGGGTGATGGATTTGGGTTAGTAATGTTGTTTTGTTGGCGGGTAACAAGACCATGCATATTATGATTTAGACGGTCAAGTGACAAAATTATAAGGGGATTTGGGATTGAATGCGGAGATAGTGCATGTGAGTGGGTTTTGTGGGTGTGTTGCTAGTGAAGGACCAGAGGAGTCCGACGAAGATGGTCTTAGAACATGTGGGATTGGTAGAAGCACATTTGTCACTTATTGTTATCACGTTTGGTATTGGCATATTTTTTTAGCGCAAGGTTAAGATGTCAGCCAACATGTTGCAACACAATTGGTGTGACATAATACTCTCAGGATTAAGCAAGACATCGAAGACTTCCTGTTTTATTCGCAGAAGTTGTGCGCGCGAAGGAATCAAGCCACGACTGATTAGGCAAGGTACATCTGTAAGAAAGACACGTCAGCAAAGCTTAAAAAAGGTAGCAACGCCAAACCTGTCACTTGACAATAATGCAAGGCGGCAAGGTTTTCCCTAATCGGAATAGGAATCCGATTAGGCAATAAGAGTTCCTATAAAAGCAGGCGCTACCCCCTTAGCAACTCAGTCCTCTCTTTGTGCTAAATTCTCAGAGCTCTTAACTGTGTACGACTAGCGTATTGAGAGGCTGATCAATTTAGAGAGGAAATTGTCGATCACATACATCAACTCGAGAAAATTTGAGTGTTTGTAATTTGTGGGTATTTGTTTGTGATTGAAGACTCACGAAGAAATTGTCGAAGACAAAATAACAAACATAGGCTTGCTCGAAGGGTGAAATTGAGAATATCTCAAAGACAAGGGGAGTCCCTGGTCGAGGTGGTTCATGGTGAGATCTATAGTAGCTTAGGAAATAACTTATGTGATAGCTAGTTTGATGCTTGAAGTTGTACTATTGACTACCAAATAGTGAAAACCTTTCCACTGACAGAATGCCCCTAGATGTAGGTTCGGAGTCACCGAACTGGGTAAACATATTGTGTGTCTTCTATTTACCGCTTTATTATTTAGTATCCATTATCTTTAATTAATCAAGTTATCGAACCAATTATTGTAATATTGTGTTCGACATTTTATCCCTGATACATAATTATACTTATCATACGTGATGGAAGAAGACGTGTGAGATGTCTAAAAATTACAGTGACATCGAAAATGCACATTAAACTTGTATTGAGTTGCCAAAGCACACAATGATGGCGAGATTTTTTTATTTTCCTACTTGTAATAATCTATTAACTTCTGTTTGATTATAAATTTCAAATGGACAAATAAATACTACTTTAAAACTCATTAAAAATAGAATAGTAATTTGGACAACTTGGAACCTTTTTCTTTATTTTTGATTTAATTTAGGTAATTTGGACAATTTACACACACATTAGTCACTCTATATATCATGGATAAGGGCACATTTGTATTTTTAGTTGAGACATTCTCAGTGCTTTTTCTGGCTACTAAATTGCTGGTACAACATGTTCATGTACCTGCAAGATTCATAAAATGTTAGAGAGTGTCCAATTGGAAATCGAAATGTGTGTCAAGTATCTCATCTTTAATCAATTTGCATATATACCAATATCTATATCCTTTTTAAACGTTGGATCCAAAAATCACGTCGAATTCATATTAGCGAGTCTGATTCGTAAATCATAAACATGATCGTTAAGTACAGATCATCGTAATCAAAAATTAATATAATATTTTAAAAATATCCAGTCAATTTAATTATTTAATATATTAATTCTCGTAAACTTTATTTGTCCAATTAGCACTTAAGATTTTTTTCATAAAAAATACTTATTTATATACTTTTGAATTGATCTTATATGTTTTATTCTACTACTAATTTTATTTTCATTATATATATATATATGTATTATTTGTCATTTTTAGGTCAGGTCTATAAATGGAGAGTGAATTAGATGCTACTGAAAAAAATGGTCCTTACAATATAATTCATGATGTTCTAAGATATGATTCTTACTATGCACACACATGTCGCTTGTCGTCTACCAATTCTTTTATCATTTTCAAGTATTATTTGCAGTCATATGTAATCCATTTTCAATCATTCATGGAGCTATGTATATATCTATAATATTACTATATAATATCTACAAGGTAATAATCTATTTTAAAAAAATAACGTGACAAAAAAATAGCTGATTGAGATGACAATAAATAAATAAATAAATTATTATTATTATTATTTGTTTTAAATGAATTACCCTATACATGTCATCCTCGCGTAATCTATGATTCGATGATATCGAACGAGAGTTTTGAATTCAAATTACTGAAAAAGTCATCTACTGGCAAGAATCATATTGAAAAACAAAATGTTTATCAAATTTTAGAGTTTTGTAATCTCGATCGGATATTGTTTTCTTTAGGGTAAAAACGAATTTATTGATTAAATAACAACTAGTCCAGTATAAAGCATGACAACTGAAGATACAAATGGTGGGACAGACCCCTCGCTGTAATCTCAGCCACCGTTAGTTAAAACAAATTTGGCCAATTCGTGAGTCATTTGATACCGAACAAAAGAAAGACGAACACTTGTTCCGATAGTGAATAGTACGCAACACCCTTCACTAACAATTCCTTCAAAGTTGTTCAGCTCAACCCGTCTAACATCATGTGAAGTCACGACCTCCATCTAATACGAATGGAGAAATCCCGTGATCCCGCTGCAAAATGCTTTAATCAGGCATCCATAATAACTCCGAAAACCAATCGACTCTAACCAGTTAGTATCAAACAGATTCACAACCTTCACCTCATACGGATGAAAAAACCTTGTGATCTTACTACAGACCGTCTTAAACCAGCTTTCTCGTCGATCGAATATTGTTTATACATTACTACATACATTTTAAAATAATAATAATAATAATAATAATAATAATAATAATAATAATAATAATAATAATAATAAAGTATGTTCCGTCTTGAAATTTTGTGATATTTATTTTCGACTCGATCGGATCAAATATACCAAATTTCCATGAGTTCTTGATGGCTATGGACCACAATAAGTGAATGAACCATTTCAAGGAAGAATCGAGGCTCTACAGACGTGGCCACCTGGGTTATCAACCACGTGGCGCAGTCTGATTCGCTGTTAAATGTGGCTGGTTCGAATTTCTGGTCACATATTCTCTCTTTCGGTCATTTCCTTTTCGAACTTTTTTTCTCTCTTTCGGTTTCTGCTTTCTCTTTATTTATATAAGAATTTAATTGTGATTAATCACAATTAAATTAAGAGATTTATAAACTTTCAATTCAGATTGAGAGAGAATTTGTTTTTAAAATAAAATTAAAAAGTTCCAAACTGGAATGATTGGTGTGGAATGTCATATACATAATGAGAGCATTAAATGATTGGATGATAGACTTGTCATCGGAAGATTCACAATAGATTTTGTATGATAAGTGTCGATTTTGTATGATAAATCATAAATGTACGATTGTGTGTATTGCATTTATGGATCCACTTGGAAAATTGAGTGGTTGGTTCGTGTCAAGTATAAAACACTATGCATATATATCCATAGTTTTTTTGAAGTATTTTCAATGACATACTAAAAACTAATACACAATTTACAAGCACAATATCTACACATAAGATATGAATAATGTGTAAACACACTGTATGTTTGAACATTTGGTATAGCCGTTCGTTTTACGAGGGAGAAAAAGTGCGCGACATGTGACATTTGTGCAATGCACACTTAAATGAGGGGCAATTTTGTATTTTTGCGCATGAGCGCGCACTGTGCACTTAAACGTTCGCAGTAGAAAGTTTAGTTTTCAAAGTGTAATGTTTGCATTTTCGTAGTGTAAGTATGCATCAAAAGCCAAGTATGAACAAAATTAGTTATTCAGTTCAGCGTGTGAAATGTACTTTTTATTAATGTTGTTAGATTATATTAGGGTTCCTATATTTATTTCTTTTTTTTCACATGTATTAGGTTTCTTTATCTCTCTATAACTAGAGGTCTCTTGTCCATCATAATATACATTAGTAATAAATATCTCATTATTTTTATCCGGTTAGAGTCACACATCTAAAAGATGTGAATTTATTCACCAGCTTATATGATAATTTGGGCCTCCACCTATCAGCTTAAGCTTGGTGCTATCTAGGACGTGCTCTTTATGCCATGGGCCTAAAAGCCCATGATCCCGCTCGTCTGTTTTCACATGCGCATTTCAAACCGGCTTGCACGTGAGTGAGGGTGTTAGAGTTCAACATTTAAAAATGTAAATCTATTCACTAGCTTATATGACAATTTAGGCTTCCACCTATGAGCTTAAACTTTTAGGTGAGTTGACCTTTTGATAAATGTTTATTACTAAATGATTACAAGGAATGTCTAATACCTAAATCAAGATTTGATTTGGTGAATGTGCTTAAGCTTTGATAGTGATACTCAGAATGTAGATATACGTACTAAAGCACGACTTGTACATAAGGGTGTATAAATTTTTTTTATAACAGTAGTTTATTAGAACCATATCTCTATAGTCTGATAACCAAGTTGACGTCTTGTTCATGATAAATTTATACGAAAAAAAAGAAGGCAAATTTTCAAGAGCCCGAGATACCATTTCAATATAATTATGTGCAAATATATGAATTTTTGATTAACTGACAAGATAAAAAAATAATGTTAGATATACTTATGTACAAAACGTGTTATAATGGGTACAACTAAGTTGAATTATCCTTTTTTTTCATAAAATTTTCCATCTATTGAATTTTAATAAACGTTAGGGTTCTCTCTTGGCCCTTGGGTAGGCCGATGTCATTGGGGAAAATATGGACATAAAAGCTTTCTGGTTGGTGAGTTTTGTCTGTTGGGTGATTTGAAGGTTTAGGAATGCCTTGGTTTGGTCTGGAGCCATATTTAACAGAGATCGCATCCTCCCTGAGGCATTCGGGTTGAGGAGGGATTGGCTATATTCCAGAAAGGTAGGCGGGGAAAGCCGTGATGACCAGTCTCAATTCAAGAGGACGTCCTCGATGTGAGGGTGAAGAAAGATCAATGTTGATGGGGTTGCTATGGAGGCGTCGGGGACTTTAGAGGGTGAGCCTTGTAATTCATATCGACATGAAAGAGGTCTTAGAGAGGAGCTCGGTATCACGGAGGGGAGTTTTTGATCTCAGCATTAAGGAGGCGATTGGTATTAGGGATGCTCTGGAGTGGATCAGGAGGAATGGGTGGAGTTCAGTGGTGATTAAGTTTCTCGTTACAAGAATAGTGGTGGTAGTTAACAGGTCTGTTCATGTCATGTTGCCAATCGAGACGGTTGTTTCAGCTTGCAGAATGTTGTTATCTCAACCTCTTAATATAACAGTCTCTTTCGTGCATGGATCAGTGAATAGAGTGACTTATTTTTTTTCCTAAGGCGGCTCTGTCTAAAGTCTTTATGGTTGTATTATTCGAAATCTAGTTTAATATTTGTTTAGTTGTTAAAAAAAACTTCAGGAAAATTCAGAATAAATATTTTGCTTATGTTTCAAATATTAAAATAATATATAGAATATAGAGTTGGTGTCGACCATTGGGAATGTAGGAAATTGCAAATTCCACTTATCAATTTCGGACATGTCAAAGTGGGAGTTAAAACTTAAAACACACATGTAATTACAATTGTTAAATTTTTGTCCCATGACGTCAAGTCTAATGGACCCACATGCATGCACTCTGTAACCACTAGCCACAAATCAAACAGATCTAGAACTAGAATCTAATTACATTAAACTAAATAAATATCTGAGAAAAAGAGTTAATTATACAAGATCGTCGTTTGTTAAATATATACTACCGCGTGACATTTATATAAAGAAAGGTTTTATACTCTTTTGATTAGCAAACTTGTACATGAAGAAAATATTAGAACCAAAACAAGTCCCATAAATAAACAGAATAAAATTAAAAGCATTATAATTAAATAATTATTTACTGAAAGTATTATTTTACTAACAAACATTTATTTTACTAATTAATATTATTTTAAATTAAAACAAAAGATAACCTATTATTTTAATAATAAAAAATATAAAAGGCTCGAAATTAACCGACTTAGACGAACTACGAAATTTACAATTTACATGTGATAAACTTTTCTTTATTATTTTTAATATGAGATTAAAGTTATAACCGATCATTAGTTTAAAATTAGAGAAATTTTCATTTCGTCCACTTGTCGATAATTTGTGATTCTAATTGGTGGGCAAGGCAATTCAATCGTTTCCGTCCACTCATATGCAATCAGCTAGCGCCAGAATTTTCATTGCAAATCACATAAATTCATCATTGTACTTGTTGTTCATCAATGCCCGTTGCTAACACGTGCCTTTCAATCCGGTTTGCACGTGAGAGTATGCGTTAGAGTAAATCTTGTGAATCCGTCACCAGCTTAAATAACAATCTTAACTTGCATCAATCAACTTAAACTTTTAAAAGAATTGAGTATCCAACAGTACATTTAAATTACTCACAAGAAATAAATAAAACAAAACATTATAAACTTTAGGGCTGGGCGCGGTTCTGGAACCGAACTGAACCAGTCAGAACCGGACTGGACCCAATCAATCAGTTCTTCATTTTGGAGACTCAAATTCGGACCCGATAAGTGGGTTTCGGTTCGGTTCTAGGCCCGGTTCTACGGTGCAGTTCTCGGTTCTACCCAATTAGACCCAATTGAATGATTAATTGTGAAATTAAGGGTCCGATTCATTAATATAGTTGTATAGTTTTGCTTAATTAGATCCAATTAATGTGATATTAAAATATTGTCCAATTTATGGTGAAAATTATACATATTTAAACTCTTTTTAGGCTAAAACATAAAATTGCAGTACAAAAAATACTAATTAAAACCCCCAAAATCGGTTCGGTTCCGAAACGGTTAATTAGCGGTTCTACACTCTTAGAACCGGAACCGAATTGATTTTATTCTCAATTTTCAGATCTAAATTCGATCCGATACTCACGGTTCTCGATTTTTCAGTTCGGTTTCAGTTTCAATCCTAGTTCGGTTTCGGTTTTGGGTAAAATGTGCCCCACCCTGATAAACTCCGCACCAAAAAGTCATAATTACTTCTAAAACATTTAAAACTTAACAATATTATTTTCATTTTTGCAAAAAAACAAGAGGCTGTCCTAATAGATATCCATATAGAATCGGTGCAAGTGGGAATCATATGCTTTATTTCCATAACGACTTGTCTCTCTTTTAATGACAATTTTATATTGCAATCGACTCATAGGTACGTGCCCACGTGTCCTCCTCCCATTGGGCCTCCCCTTGTCCCTTAACGTACAAATTCCATTTTGTTTAAGGCGGTGCCTTTAATCTTTAATGTCCCTTTTTCGTGGTGTCATTGTCGGCTTCACTTAATATTAATTAATTTTCTAAGAACATAAAGTGAAATGTGAAAAATAAAATAAAAAAACATTAGCGTACAAAGAGCCGCCAATGTGGATCAACCTTAATTATTGTTCTCTCGATAAGATGCTTACTACAACTAGTAATGTGTTACTATCATGTTTCTTCACTTCGTGTGGCTTCGATTAGTTTCGCTTTCTTTTTCGTTATTAAAAGTTTAGATAAAGATTGTTCGTGAGATCAATTCGTGTAATGACATTTTAGAGATAGTGCAAGAATTTTATTAAATGTTCAATTGAATTTTGAGCAGGAATCTACAAGATTAAGGACATGTGCATGAATTAAAATATGTGATTGTAAATTATAAAATTATTTTATAATAATCATTTTGGCCTTTCCGAGTTTATATATTATTATGTGATTTAAAATATAGAAGTATTCAAATTATTGTTTTGAAGTTTCTAGATGGCGATAGTTCATAAATTTACGTGCGAAAGTAAATTAGCTTGAACTCCTAATCATTAAAAGAAGAGTCTTCTTGAACCACTTTTTCACATATGACATATGTTATTGACGGGTAAATAAAATTATTTTCACCAAATTACTTGATTTTTAATGTAACAATTTTCTTACTAGTAATCCCTTTATTTTGTTCAGGGGTTGGGACGATTCCGAACCGGAACTAAATCGACCAGAACAGCCTGAACCAAACCAATTGGAGGATTTACCGTAATTTGTTGTTCGTCTAATCGAAGTGACCCATTTTGTTACGAGTTGCTTTTTTTCTTTCTCATTCACGTGTTACGTTTTCCAAGTTTTTGAATCTGTTGTGCAAATGGGCGCGCACGAAAGGAACAATCGTGTTAACTTCAAATGCAACCGGCAATCGATCGCCGCCACGGTCATATATACCGGACAAATTACCTTTTAAGTCAATGGCCATCATATTACGGCACGATTTCTATTCCTACTCTAGTCTTATATTTCACTTGATTTTGCTGATTTCAACATTTAGATTTCAACAATTAACTATGTCGTTCTCTGACTTCATATGAAGACTCGAGACTCGTCACAATATTTGAGGGAGGTGAAATGTATATTAATTAAAAAAATAATTCCTTTGACTAATTAGTATATGCTAATTGGGTATATAATTGGTAGGGCCGAATATTAAATCTTTAATTCAAGAATTACATCATTTTTGAAATCCACATACAATATAGTAATATTTTTTTTAAGGAAAAACAAATTTTATTAATTAAATAGCATCTAACATGTCATTAAACTGGACAGCTGAAGTTACAGATGGTGGGACAGACCTCTCACCATAATCTCAGTTACTGTTAGTTAAAACAAATATGACCAATTCATGAGCCATTTGATTACGAGCAAAACAAAGCACAGAAGTTTCGATAATGGATAGTACGCAACACCGTTGGGTAATAATTCATCCAAAGTTGTTCAGCTCAGCCCGTTTAACGTCATGCAGAGCCACGACCTCTAGCTCTTACGGATGGAGAAGCCTCGTGATCTTGTTGCAGAATGCTTTACACATGCACTTCTGATAGCCCTAGAGACTAATCGACTCGAATCACTTAGCATCATGCAGAGCCACGGTCTCCAACTCATACGGATGGAGAAACTCCGTGATCTTGTTGCATACCGACTTAAACTAGCTTCCTCGATCAACCATGCGATCAATATGACCATCGCGAAATTCAAATCCTCCTAGCTCATTGGGTTTAATCAGATCAACTCATCGACACAAGGGACCCCCCGTTTCTTTCCAGTACCGATCGAAGGCGAGGTCGGGTATTGAATCTTGAGCAAGCCGAGCCCCCTAGTTCGGTATGCTTGCATGAGTCTGCCCACCGACGCCAGATAACTCCGGTTCCCTCCCAGTACTGGCTTACCAACCAACCAAAAGCAAAACTCCCCAGCCCTCCATGCTCCGTCGTCGCAACCCAGACGCGACCCATCTGCAACACCAGCCCCACTCGTCTCAACGCATCCCCAAACCACCCGACCTTGCCTCCATCAAAACCCAACCTACCACCCGATCTATCACTCGACCACGCCTCCATCAGACCCGGATCTACCTCTACAGAAGTTCTGCTCCTACCGCCGCACCACGCTGACATTGCCACCGGTACCACGTAGACGTCGACACCCATAGAAAATCGACGCCGCGAGATTTTGCCCAACCGTAACGAAACAAACCCTAAAATAATTGTAGATGCCGTCGCACCCAATTAGGGTTTTTTTACGAACTCTTGCACTATACTAGTTGTTTACAGAGAATCTTAATTAAATGTTTATTTAATCATAATTAAGAGTGGACTTTGATAGTTCCCACGAACGTGTCACCTGGTTGGTCCCTTCCAAAAATACGCTTAATTAATTACAAAGGTTTCAGTCGTAATAACTAATTAATTAACAATTCTTAAGACCAAATTTATTATTTAATTAATAATTAGTCAAGATAATTAAATATAGAATAGCTTAGCTTTTGAAAGAGGAAATGAGATACTCTGCGTAGCCGCAAAATTGGTAAACAATATATAACCTTCCAAGTCAATTCCCGAATAAATTGATCTGTACGGACGCAGAACAAAACCCACTTTTAATGGTCACTTCTTAATTTAATCATAGCTTTATTTTGTATTTGTCGGTTCGATCAAGCTTAAGTCACTATTACCCAATCAATGTGGGGTTGACCCATCATTAATCACATAGATTGAGGGACAATTTATTTTTTCAATAATTGTTAATACCCTTTTAATAATTATATGAATTTAATAAATTGTGGGTCACTCCTCTTTCTTATTTACATATTTAAATTTAAAAATAGTCTACAAAACAATCGGGAAAAACTTATAAATTTTTTATTTATGAGTGATAGATGAATTATGATATCCAATGAACTAGTAGCTTAGTGTCAGGAATCTGCTCTACAACTTTTTCGTCACCCTCTGTAATATTTTGAAATTTTATTATGTGCAGAGGACATGAACCGTCTTCGAGTGGTTTTCCGTCAATTTATTTCAACTATTTATCTTATAATTTTACGAGTAAGATAATTAGACAATTTATTTTCACATGAATAACATCTTCATTTACTCTCTCTCTGTATGTTATTTATATGGTTAAACTGAAATAATTTTAAAGTTATTTTATCATATAGGGTATTCATAATTAATTGAAAAATTGCACCGACCATAAAACCAACCAATTTGTGCACCGTGGCTGATGAACTGTGGATATAATTAGTTAGGTTAAGATTTTAATTTAAAGAAAACTGGTATAATTCAGTCTGATTGAGGTTTCGTAATATTAGAAACGCCAGTTATTCGCAAAATCGAACTGCACGTAACTTCATCTTACTCATGCGACTCATGACTTCAATCGCACATTTTCCTCCTCTCCTTCCCTTTCTTTCCTCATTTTTCATCTTTTTTTAATGTGAAACTTTTGCCTATCTATCGTGAACAATCATTTATGTTTAGCATGTTTTTCATCTTTAGCTAGTGACCAAATTTGAGGGCTCTTAACCTTCTTAGATCACTAAAAAACACCAATATATTCATTTGGGCTCGATCTATTCTGGTTTGAAAGTGGTCCCAAATATGGTCTACATAAGAAGCCCGTTTCTCACGGCTAGTGCAATGAAAATCATAAACCGACCGAAAAATGGAGCGAATTATAATCGCTGATTATCGTAAATGTGGATGTTGTTATGATTTTCATTATACAACTGTCGCCAAATACAAACTAATTTTTGAGTATTTGTGTGATTGCGGTTAACTGTCCACGATCACCGCGGTTCCTGTACCATGATTGAATACAAAAAATAATATAAAAAAAACTGGATAATTTAGAGTCTTTAAGAGGATGGGAAGAAAAATCCAATTGACAGGCTGTGTATATTTTGCAACACATGCATGGAGAGGCGGCTATTAATTATTAATTTATTTATTGGTTTATAAATTTTGCAGGAACATTATTGATTTAAATAGATATAGATAAGGTTGATCGCAATCGTGTGGGTTTGTTTGTTCGTTTTGATCGCCACGTTTGTTTTAAATTTTGATAGCCTCATATATTTATTTATTTATGCGACTTCTCTATCACCACCTTTTCGTTCTTGTTTATATGTAAGAATCACTCACTGTTTTGTGGACCGTTACGTATTGGTTTGTGTAATTGTGTCCACTTTATTTCTACGACTCTCCTTTGTGTACACTTGTTTATTTATTTAGATGTGTAGGGCCCGAGAGAAGTTCAATTATATAAAGATAAATTGAATAATCAACAATGATGGAATGCGAGTAGGGTTGTTTAAGGTCTGATTTTGAGGCTGTTTAGTTTAGTTTTGAGGTATTTTAATCTTTGTAAATTAATTTTGTTTTTCGGTTATTTTTTGATGCTCCAAAATCTGTTCACTCAATTGTGACCGTGTGAGTCTCCTCCTTTTCTTGTGATTCAGCTTGAACTGATTGTGTCTGCACTTGCATGATTCCTTCATGAATTACAACGTCTCATAAAATTAATCTGTTAAGTCTGGTTAAAGATTCATCAAATCTCGCCTACAGATGTCTTGTCGCTCTAACATTTGTATAATCAATTCCCTCATCCTCGAATTCTCCTTTTGAGGCGAATGCATCAACGACTGCTTCAGTTTCGCCCTCCTGTCTTGATGAAAAACCGAAAAAGAACTTGGAATTCATATTGATACTCTTGATTTTCACCATATATGCGGGAGGAGTAATCATTTTGGTATGATGTGTCATATTGGTATAGATAGAGGTTATAATGTCATTGAGAGTAATAATCACGCATAGTGCTCTCTCGATTCTGGTAGGAGTCGTAATTTTGAGAATTTTGAGGTGGTGGTTCTTCAAGATATGATGGTGGAGGGTCATATAGAGATTGTGATTTTGTAGTGGCTCTTAGTACTTATAGCCGTACTGGGGCTCATCCTGATTGCAATAGCAGCTGGTACCTAGGCCTTGACGACATTGCCTTGAATAATAGTAATCATGATTACTTATATACCCATCATAGGACCCATACGACGCGAATTGCTCTTGAGAAGTCCACTCGTAATCATGTTGACTTGCCTCTCTTGATGATAGTCATAACCTCCTCAATCTTGCTCTATTGAATTTTCTCTTTCCCTCCTCCTCAGATCAACATTCAAAAATCTAAATCACTGGGCAACAATAAAAAGAGAGTTAAGGCACCAATATAAAAAGAGAGTTAAGGCACCAATGTGTGAATCACAAACAATGAGCAAGATATTACAAAAAACTTAAGTAAGAGAATAAAGAATTGATAGCAAAAATTAAACTAAATCAACCGTTAGTCTTGGAAACGGGATCAAAAACTTGTTGGACCCGTGGACAGTCGTCCAACAGCTCAAGATTACGAGCAAGTACACGTCGTCGTTACAAGTAATAAATAGAAAGTCTAGGTCGAATCCACAAAGACTGAATAGGGTTAATTCAGTCTAATTTTATGTTATCGAGTACATTAAAACTTGTAGGTAGTTGATGTGTTGATGGGCAATCAATTATTAAATGAATATAAAAATAACATAAACAAATGATGATACAAAATTCTTCGAATTGATACAATCACGGTTGCTAGACCACAATCGTTCTACAAATTAGAGATAACGATATAATTAATAATGCAGTTAGATATTATCATATGTCCGCAAAAATACCAACTTCACCTTTCTGTATTGGAGTCGGCCCAGACTTGGAATGTCTACTATCCCTCTCAGGCATAGATTACATTTCAAGTCTACAAGGAGCAAGACAATTACGGGATGGTGGTTCCAAAAAATCGAACCCCCTAAATTGAGATGTGTTGGTCGCCCATTGACCCTCTAGGGCTTGAAATCAGGACTCTCACGATCACACGACATTGCCAACATTACACATTCGTACTACAACTAGTAATTTAAGTATCAATATGCATATCAATTAATTCATAACTCACTTAGTTATAAATCTCAAACTGTTCGACCTGACACATATGATCGTGTGGGAATTAGCCCATACACATAAAAAGAAAAAAAGAAAATTAAATCGTGAGAAATAGTAAATGAGGTATTTATTTCATAATACAGCGAAATAAAAAAACTGAACTAAAATAATAGACATTTGAATTAACATGCGATACAGTACTAATCTATATACTATAGTTATACATTCAAAAATAAAAATTATATTTCATACATTTCTGCCCAGTTCTCATCGATTTTAACTTATAACAACCGTACTCGAACACTATCAATTATTTAACTTAAAATTATCAAAACCGAATAATTATCCCCAATATTATCGAATATCTTTTAAATTATGAATGGCCGATCGGCAACCTATCATTGAATTTAGATATTTTAAGAAATTGTGAGTTACATTAAGTGACGTGATTTGGGAGGTGAAATGAGTAACAAATGGAAATAAACAATTGGCCCCAAGTTTGGCCTTTGGATTGCTCCTATCATCAAGGAAGATTTGTGATATCCACAGAAATGCACATGACACCAACTTTGTTTGTGTTAGGCCAAAATTTGGTTTTTCTTGACAAATATGATGAGTACAAAACACAGTGCTTGAAACCTTAAAATCTAGAACCACCTGTTTTTAGATGTTTTTTCAGGAGTTTTGATTCGTTCTTCTAGTTACTGTTGCCGTCATGAGTACATAATTTAACACGAGAAACATGTCAAAAATGTAATGACCAAAGTTTACCAAATGTTGAAAGCTTTGTTTTGTTTTGTGTTTTTGTTCTCCATCACTTTTTTTGTCAGCTAAACAAAACTTACACTCACACACATATTTCAGTTGTATCAAAATATGTATAGTGACATAATTGCAATGTTTCATATTTTCATGGATTTATTTTAGTTATATATTTAAATTTTTATATAAAAAAATCAAGAGTATGGAGGTGATTTATTTATAATATTATGTAAAATATAAATAAACTGGCCGGTTAAATTTTGTAACGGTTCAAATAAACAATTCATGTTAATTCAACTCCATATTATTTATTTTAGTGTTTGCTTTTGAAGTCGAGCCAGTGAAGATTGTTTTTTTGTTTTTATAAAGTCAAGAGCCATATTGAGAGAAATTTTGAATGAAACGTGTTTTTTGAAAATTACATCAAATCGTATTTATCCATAAAACTTTCCTCGCCGTTTCAGAGTGATCAAATATTCGACCCCATCACAAAAATGTAATCATCAACCGATGGGGTGTCCCTTTGAAGACATCATTGATTGAGACGTTATAAATGTAGCTAGGTTGTGGCAATTTTTTCAAAAAAATTACTTTCTGTTCTCTGAAAATGTATTATAAATTTTAGAGTTACTCATATATTTGTGTTCTCTGAAAATGTATTATAAATTTTAGAGTTACTCATATATTTGTGTTGAGAGCGACATAGCAACTATTAGTCTTGTCTATTATGGAGTTCATAACTCGAGTATTCATGTTGGCGGTCTTCAAGTTCGACTTTTATTCTTCATAAGTAATTAGCTATGATATTCGTTTGATGGAAAACCTTTGTTTGCTTTAGCTCTAAACTCAAATTCTATTAACAAGCCTCGAACCTCCAAAAAGCAATTTCTTAAGAATGAAAATTGTGTTAGGGAATCTGTGCCTTACCTAACAAAACACTCTAGAAAAACTTACATACTCATTAATGCTTGGTTTTGACTTAAAATACTAGTCTATCATGTATAAGGTTGATTGTGTATATAAACACTCATTGTATTTTGTAAGATTCATATGTGAGATTTTGAACTTAAATGTGGATCTAATAATCTCTTATTCACATTGAGTCATTTCACGTCGGGCCAAACGTTACTTGGTTTATATACATGGCAACATCATGAGAGCAGTCGATCATGATTCTAGTAATACTAGTTATAGAAGAACTCACACTACTTTAGTAAAAGAGTCTACCGAACCAAACCCTGATTCCACTATTGGAGAAATTTGTGTCTTATTTGGGAAAATAATCCAAGGAAGCTAATATACACATAATAGTTCATATTTGACCAAAGAGATTAGTCTATTTCCAATGTGTGTTGAGATTCTCATGATCTTGAATTTCTTGCCAACCAAGAAATACTCGATTCTTGACAGCCACACTTTCCTTTCAGCTACACTTTCCTTTCCTTGATTATTTACCATTATTCATTGATTGTAATATATTTCTTTCCTAAACATAGCAAGGTCTCTACAATATATATATGTACAGCGAGAATCAATAAAAACCAAGCAAGCAAATTAGAGAAGTCATATGGCTTCGGACCCTTCTCTGCGACCTACAGGCTTCACAGGTCAAGCCCATTCCATTGTTTTGTGACAATCATGCAGCTTTACACATTGCAGCAAACCCAGTCTTCCATGAGCGCACTAAACACATCGAAATAGATTGCCATTTTGTTCGTCAACACCTCCAAAACGGTGTACTCGTCCCTCGCCATGTCCCGAGTAAGCATCAACTCGCAGATATTTTTACTAAGGGGCTTGGGCGAGACTGCTTCCATGATCTCCTGCGCAAGTTGGGCATTGCCAACACACATGCTCCAACTTGAGGGGGAGTGTTGAGATTCTCATGATCTTGAATTTCTTGCCAACCAAGAAATTCTCGATTCTTGACAGCCACACTTTCCTTTCAGCCACACTTTTCTTTCAGCTACATTTTCCTTTCCTTGATTATTTACCATTATTCATTGATTGTAATATATTTCTTTCCTAAACATAGCTAGGTCTCTACAATATATATATATATATATATATATATAGCGAGAATCAATAAAAACCAAGCAAGCAAATTAGCTTTTCTTCAACTTTCACAGTGTTGAGATTCTCATGATCTTGAATTTCTTGCCAACCAAGAAATTCTCGATTCTTAACAGCCACACTTTCCTTTTAGCCACACTTTCCTTTCAGCTACACTTTCCTTTCCTTGATTATTTACCATTATTCATTGATTGTAATATATTTCTTTCCTAAACATAGCTAGGTCTCTACAATATATATATGTACAACGAGAATCAATAAAAACCAAGCAAGCAAATTAGCTTTTCTTCAACTTTCACATGGTATCAGAGCAAAATTAATACCTTTCGAATATGGGAGACCCAGCCGGGAAGGATGTTGGTGTCTCGCAGACTGCGGTGTCCCCTGTCATGGCCACCGTCCAACAGCCAAGTCCTTTCCTCCTGCACCCATCGGAGCATCCAGGTATGGCCCTTAGTTCCGAGGCGTTGAGCGATACGGGAGACAACTTCTACACCTGGAAGCATCAGGTCACTAATGCATTAGAATGCAAATACAAAATCGGCTTCGTTGACGGAACTTTGAACAAACCTGGCACCACCGATCCGAATCACCATCCATGGATTCAATGTAACGCTATGGTCAAATCTTGGCTCATTAATTCTTTGTGCAGGGAGCTGAGAGATGGGGCTGTTCATGCCAGCATTGCACGGGAAATCTGGCTGGACTTGGAGACCCGATTCACCCAAGGAATCGAACCACGCATCTATACGCTCCAACGGACTATTGCTCTTCTACAGCAGGAGCGACAGAGCGTCTCCATCTACTATGGCAAGCTGAAGAAAGCTTGGTCGGAGCTGCACGACTTAGAGCCACCGCCTATGTGCTTCTGTGATGGCTGCACTTGCAACATCAACGGCCGTCATCGAGCCCGACAAGAAAAACGACAGGTATTCGAATTCCTTATGGGGCTCGATGAGAATTATACAACCGTGCGCTCCCAGGTTCTGGCCATGGATCCCATCCCTGGACTCGGACGGGTTTACTCGATTGCAGCCCAAGACGAGAAGCAGCGCGGGGTAATGGTGACTCGAAATCAGATAAGCGAACCAGTCGCCCTGGCCACGAACCAGCAGAATCACGCCGGACAGCAGCAGGGTCGCGTCGGCATCGGCGAAGATGGCCGCGGACGCCCACCGCGGCGCTGCACTTACTGCGGGAAGACCGGTCACGTGATGGATAGCTGCTTCGAGTTAATCGGCTACCCTCCGGGATGGACCAAGCCGGGAAATGGCAACTCTCGTGGACGGCAGCAAGGAAAGTGTAGCTGAAAGGAAAGTGTGGATGTCAAGAATTGAGAATTTCTTGGTTGGCAAGAAATTCAAGATCATGAGAATCTCAACAGTCGGCACCGGCGAAGATGGTCGCGGACGCCCACCTCGGCGCTGCACTTACTGCGGGAAGACCGGTCATGTGATGGATAACTGCTTCGAGTTAATCGGCTACCCTCCGGGATGGACCAAGCCGGGAAATGGCAACTCTCGTGGACGGCAGCAAGGAAAGTGTAGCTGAAAGGAAAGTGTGGCAAGAAATTCTCGATTCTTGACAGCCACACTTTCCTTTCAGCCTGTTGAGATTCTCATGATCTTGAATTTCTTGCCAACCAAGAA